>OX377618.1:84397535-84973242 GCA_947397865.1 Polietes domitor | reverse complement strand
TGGTCGTGTACATTACATATATCCTGAAACCATTCCTTGTTTTCGATTTTGCAATACTGTTCGCTTACCAGAATAATATCGATTCCCTTCTGGCTGGCGTAATTCAACATTGACTAAGTATATTTGGAGAATCTTAAGAACCATGGTTTAATCCGTTTCTACATTGAGACTCTGTACCTATATAGTGTTTTGTGTTCTGGCTGCCTGCTTCTAGACATATAATGTACCTAGGTTCGCTTTTACGTTCTTTAGCCTTATGTCCGTTTATACCGCATCTCCTACATGTTTGACTGCTATCTTTCCCACGGCAATCTCGAGCAACGTGTCCCAGTTCCATACATCGGAAACATCGTCTTTCGAAAGTCTTTCTTTTCACACGACATACTACCAGTCCTATCTTGATCCTGTTCACCTTAATGATTTTAGCAGCTATATTTGCTGAGACAATTACAAGGGCTTGCTTGGTACCTCCATAGAAATCTCGTATGTTTTTCACTTTTACCATGCTTCTTCCTCTCCAGATGCACGTAAGATACCGGCAATGATCTCTTCTTCTTGTGTGGACTCTTCCATGTCCCTTATGTCAAGGTGATACTTTTCCACTATGGTTTGGATTTGCAACTCTTGTCTCAGTGACCCCTTTATTGCAGATTCCAGCATTTTGGCTTGACCATCGCCCTTCACCATTTCGACTAGGACGTTTCCCTCTTTCGTCTTGCGAATCTTCTTAATCTTTACACCAATCTCGTCCGGTTTTATCGAAGCCTTCATCTGCTTTAGTATATCGGCATAACTGGATCCATTGGTGCTGATTGTCAACACCTCACCCTTACTCCGTACTATTTTTCTCACACTCCCCCTTTATCCTTACTTCTCCTCTTTTTATTTTGGACTGTGGACCACGTTTGGTTATCAGTTACGTTGTCGTCTTCCGCAGATTGAATTGTTCGGACTTTTTTATTCATCTTTTCTTCTTCTGGTGACTGCGATGCTGCTCTCTTGGGCTTTTCCTTGTTGTCTGAAGACACTTCCTTTTGAGACTCTACTTTCTCCGTTTGTGTCTCATTATGGCTCTTTTGTATACCCGTATTGTTCTGAGGAGTATCAGCATGCTTTTTAGGGCTATCGCTTCCCTAAGTTCACGTAGTTGCTGATACAGTGCTACAGCTTGCAGAAGGTTATCTCGAATGGTCTTGTGTATGTTCCTAGCATCACTGACGATGGAATTCATGGCACTTATCTTATTTCCAAGGCTTACAAATGCTAGCTCTTCCTCGATTTTTAAGCGGGCGAGGTATCTGTCATCGTCTTCTACCGCTTGGTTGTTGTTGTTCGCGATCGGGGACCTTGGCACTGTCTTTCTAGGTCGAAAGGGGTCTTCTCTCCACATTTCACTATCATTGTTGGGGTTGATATTGGGGTTGTTATTGGTATTCATCTCTTCCCTGGGTCCCAACTCAAAGCCGTTATCTATGTTCGTATGTGCAGTTACGTTTTGGTCCCATGGTTATCTATGCATGCAGGGAGGCCATGCGAGGGTTGGCGTAGATACCTCATGAGAATCTACGCTCAGAGCCGGACCCGTACTAATCAGGACTAAGTCAACTGAACCTGCACCACCAACTTAATGGCGACGAAACATAGAGCGTTCCTTAAGACTTGCCAGGTTTTAACGGGACGGAGGCAGCTACGATATTAGCCCAGAAGCCATTTCTGTTAGTTTTCACTCCAACATACTCAGGTTCTAGAATAACGCAGTCGTCAGGCCCAGGGATCATCAAATCAAAATAGTTCTCTACATTCCAGTATTCAATAATTAAGATCTTACTGGTCTCGATCTTAATGTCGTAAAGACGGGTTGTTGTATTCGCTGCCGCCCCTCCTGGGGTCAGACGCAGACCAGGTAGCCGCCCAATATGGGTCAGACGCTCCTGGGTTTTTTTGATTAGGGGATCCACGAAGTCATCGCTCTTCTAATTGCATCTCTCTTGAGGGCACCCCTTGTTGGGGATACGTAGTTAATGGCGGTATCTATTCGCCATGTCGCAGAGTCTTTATCGGACACTTGTACAGTTTTATAGTACGCCCTCGGACTCTGCCGCTCTTGGTCGGGGACTGCTTATCTATCGCAGCCAACCTACATATCTGTAGGCCGTTCAGCTATACGCCATCCGCTGACCCCATAGTAGCCTGAGCTCGGGCCTATGAGACATATCGGCCTATATGATTGGGGTTCACCTAGGGTCTTGCCAGGCTTTGGTAGCAAGATAAGCTTCTGCTTTTTCCATCGTCCCGGAAATACACCATCTTTCAGGCTGTTATTGAATAGCTTCGCAAATAGCTGGGTCTCGCCCCTAATGCAGCTTTTAGGGCTCTATTGGGCACACAATCCAATCCTGGAGCCTTGCAGTTTCCGATTTTCTTGCGTAATTCCAAGATTTCGCTTTCTGTCACATCTACCAAGCTTTCGACGGGGTAACTGAGAGTTTCATCTTCGTATCGTTCTCTTTGTGGAAATAGAGTGACTACAATCTTGTGTATTAGGACTGGACACGTGATTTGGGCCCATTTGCTTCCTTTTAGTCGTGACATAACTATGCGGTATGCACTGCCCCATGGATTATTATCGGCCTCCCTACATAGCTTTTTAAAGCAATCAGATTTGCTCTTGTTTATGGCAAGTTGCAGGTCTTTTCTTGCTTTGTGGTGAGCTTCCCTTCTCGTCAGGTGGTCAGGTCTACGCCTGCTTCTCTGGTAAAAGCGCCTCGTCTTCAGGCACTCCTTTCTTAATGCTGCTATATTCTCATTCCACCAGTAGTTTTCTTTTCTCCCTTGACACTGCATTTTTCTTGGCATAGATGCATCACACGCTGTCTGCAAGGCATCTGTAATATTTTCTGCCATATCTACTGTCGCGCTTTCTTCAACTTGTAGGCTGGAGAACACTTCAATGAAGGTTGCCTCGTCAAATGTATCCCTTTGCCAACCGCAGAATTTCGCATTGCCTAGTTTACTCCTTGGTGGTCCCCGGTTTGGTTTGGTTTGGTTTAAAGGACCAGAATGCTCCTGCACTCTGAACACTCGGAGACCCAGTCGGGTCCATTGTGCAAATCCTTTCGTTATCTGAAAAATAAGATTGTAGTTTATAGGAGGGGGGTAGGGAGTGATAGGATTTAGGAACGGGGTGATAGATGATATATGGAGTGTGAGGGAAATGAGAGGATTTTGGAAAGGGGATATGGGGGTAGGAGAATATGAAGTTGTTTTATTAGTTTTTTTCCAATGGTTGACGACTAGGTAAGAAATTTTGTTGAGAGTCATCCGGTATACCTATGGTGGTGGTAAGCCTTTATGGCTCTCTTTCTTTGTTAGTCGCCAATTGTCTATGCGGTTACATCCATGTTCCTTACTAGCCACCCCTAATCCGATTTAGTCCTTTTGATAATCCCAAAAGGCCATAAACGGTGCGGGTTGCAATATCCTCTATGTTGTTAATAAAATAACTTCCTAGGTATTTGTTTCTACGTATACAAAGCGCTGGACATCTGCAGATTATGTGCTCGATAGATTCTAACTCCTCCTCATCCTCACATAATCGACAGTGATCCTCGATGTCCAACTGCCATCTTGAGATCCTACTCCTAGTGCAGTAATGCCCTGTGTAGATACCTATCAAAGTTCGAATTTCTGCCTTGTTTAGCTCTAGTAGAGTTCTGGTTTTGCCCCTATCGATCTTTGGCCATGTGGCCCTGGCGATCCTACAGGTTGACAAACTATTCCATGCTGCGTTCATCTGTGACCATTTCCTTGATTCAATCAGTCTGTAAAACGTGCCAATCGGTGGTTTTACTAGGTTGTCAGCTCTATTGATTTCCAAGGACGAACCATTTCTAGCCAGTTCATCTGCTATCTCGTTTCCTTTGACATTGCTATGTCCGGGAACCCAGCAGAGACGGACGGTATGGTCGTTGAGGTTATCTAGTGAGCGTTTACAACTCAGTACAAGCCTTGATTTGACAGTGTGTGACATGATTGATTTCATTGCTGCCTGACTATCTACGTAGAAATTTATATCCGTGGTTACCGGAATGTTCTCGCTTGATAGAAATCTTGCTGCCCTTTCTATTGCCAGTAATTCTGCTTGGAAAACACTACAGTTGTCGTCGAGTCGGAGAGACTTGCGTATCTGTAGTGATTCAATGTAGAATCCCGCTCCTGTGCCCTGTTCCATCTTTGAACCATCAGTGTAGACCGAAAGCCCTGTGAAGGGCTCACCATTGTCCCAATCTGATCTCTTTGGTATAAACATCTGTGGTAAGGGTGAGAAGTCCAGAATCGGCACCATGTAGTCTGTACCTCCATTGATGACCGATTCGTGAACACCCAATATTCCTCCTTGAACTATCCTTGCGTGACCATAAGGTCTATTTTTCCAGCATCCTGATTCTTTGAGTCTTATAGCACTCCTGGCAGCAATCATCTCTGTGAAGTGGTCCAGAGATGGGTGATGTAGAATTACATCCATCGCTGCTTGTGGAGTGCTTTTTATGGCTCCCGTAATGCTCAGTCCTGCTAGCCTTTGCGTTTTCATTAATTTTGCCCGGAGTTTACTCACTCTCATTGCGCTCCACCATACCAGACAACCATAAGTAGTAATGGGTCTAACAACCGATCGGTAGATCCAGTCTACAACTTTTGGTTTCAGACCCCAGCTCTTACCAATGGAGTTCCTGCACATGTAGAGTGCATTTAGACCCTTTTTATACCTTTCCTCTGTGTTCCTATTCCAGTTCAACTTCCGGTCTAGGATGACACCAAGGTATTTGGCCTCCTGAGAGAGGTTGAGCTCCGTTCCATCAAGGATTGGCTTCCTAAATGGTTCTATGTTATATCTCCTTGTATATAGGACTAGCTCAGTTTTCCTAGGATTAATGCCCAGGCCACTGTCTCTGGCCCAATCAGATAATTTCTTCAGTGCTCCTTGCAACAGATCGCTAATTGTTGGTAGGAATTTTCCACCTACCAATATAACAACGTCATCTGCATATGCAACTACTTTGTTACCCTCATCAGAAAGGGATCTGAGGATATTATTGACAGCAAGAAGCCACAGAAGAGGAGATAAAACTCCCCCTGTGGCGTTCCCCTGGTCACCAATTTCCTTATAGTTCCAGCTCCCAAGGTTGAATTTATTACTCGATGTCGTAGCATCGAGTCAATCCAGTCAGTCAGGAAGTTAGGAACATGTAGATCCTTTAATGAATTAGTTATTGTGTTGGCCTCAATGTTATTGAAAGCTCCTTCTATGTCTAGAAACGCTGCAAGAGTGTAATCTTTACTTTCTAGGTTTCTCTCTATGTAACCAACGACCTCATGAAGAGCGCTCGCAGTAGATTTGCCTTTGAGATAGGCATGCTGAGCGTCGCTTATGAGATTGTTGTCTATGCTTCCTCTTAGATAAATGTCTAAGATTCGTTCCATTGTCTTAAGGAGGAAGGATGACAGACTGATTGGTCTAAAATCCTTGGTGGATTATTGACTTGGTTTGCCTGCTTTGGGTATGAAGACTACCCGCACCTCCCTCCAGCTCGTTGGTATAAATTTTAGGCGCAGACATGCTTTGAACACACGGACTAGATGTGAAGCAATTACATCTTTTGTATGTTGTAGCATGGCTGGGAATACACCGTCCATACCCGGAGATTTGTAGGGTTGGAATGTATCAATTGCCCATTTAACTTTATCTTCACTGACTATATTATCTATGCTAACTTCATCAAAAAGGGAAGAATTGGATGCTGTGGTCATGTTGACCTCGCCTTCAATATCCTCACAATTTGGGAAGTGGGTCTCTGCTAAGAGGCTAAGTGTCTCTAGGCCCGATGCCGTCCAGGTGCCATCCGTTTTCTGGATGTGTCCTAGAGGTTTCGGATCCTTCGACAAGACTCTTCTAAATCTGGCGCAGTCATTTACGTTATCTATTGTCTCGCAATAGGCAACCCATGACGTTCTCTTTGCCTTTTTAAGTCTGCTTTGTATTTGTTAAAACTAATCTTATAGTTTTCCCAATCATCATTGCTCCTAGTACAATGAGCCCTATTGTACAGTTTCCTAGTAACCTTTCTGAGTTCCCTTAGCTCATTTGTCCACTAGGACGGTTGTGTTCTTTTTCCTGGAAAGGTTTTCGGACAAGACTTAGTGAAACTGTTTGACAGTGCTGATGTTAGGTTGTTGACGTACTTGTCAATATCTTTGCCTGTGAACGTACTAGTTTGCAGATCAGTAAGATCTGTTTCCACTTGATGGTGGAAAGCTGACCAGTTTGTTCTCTTTGGGTTCCTATATGGTTTTGTATTACTGTGTTCTACATTAACTGTGAAGAGTATTCTTTTGTGATCAGAAAAGGAGTGATCACTAGATACTCGCCAATCTGTAATGAAGGTAATATCCATGTTTGTCAGAGTCAAATCTAGAACTTCTGACCTGACCTTAGTACTGAAGGTTGGGGTATTACCTACGTTACATATTCTAAGGCAGGATAATGTAATAAATTCAAAAACTGACTCACCTCTGTCGTTTATATCTTTGCTGCCCCATTGTGTGTGGTGAGCATTGGCATCACAACCCAGAATCAGCTTCCATTTGTTGCTTGATGCGTATGCTATGAGTTCTTCCGTGTTGATTCCCGGCGGGTTTTGTCGTTCGTAGGGCATGTAAATGGAGGCAAAAGTCAAGGTTTTCCCGATGGTTGTCTCCAGACACGCCACTGTCGCATCACCAGAACTAAAGCTCGTAGATATGATTAGACCAAGACTTTTCTTAGCTACTATGCATGTTCTTACCTTTTCATCCGTGCTTGGTGTTATGACCGTGTAGTTGGTGTTAGCCGCTAGTCCCCTCACTTTATTGTGAACGATCCACGGTTCCTGGACTAGTGCTATGTCTGTGTCGTGTTCGGCTATATTAAGTAAAAGATCGGCAGCAGCGGCTTGGCAGTGATGCAGATTAATCTTCCTTTTCGGCTTTTTTGCCCTCAGCGTCAGGTATGCGGAATCTGACGGAGCCAAGCCCGAAATTTATGTTGCCTTTCTTTTCCTTAATATAATTCGCCGATTCTTTGCTAATCACCAGGCGGAGATCTTTGCCGAAGTCTCTTTTACTGGTGGAAGGCAGAACCTCCCAGGACCCAGTATCGAGACCTCTGTTTTGTTTGGCTAATAGTCGCAGTATCATCTCATCCTCCAGTACTGGCGGGGGAAACCATACTACGACTATTGTACGGAGTGGCAGTGCTGACGTTGGTACCACTTCGAGGACGGCGTTCGGCCATGGGGAGACAAGACTGTGAATCACAGATTTTAGAAATGTCAAAGACTTTTCATTTCCGCAATTCACTATCTTGGTTCCCTTGATCCATTCGGCTCCCTTGAAGGATATCTCGTCATCACACCACTTCTCCGCTAGCATCTCGATTAGAAGCAGCCTTTCCAGCAGCAGCCATCTCTCAGCGTTAATCCTGCCATCAGGATCCGATCTGTCGATGACTGCTACTTGTAGTTCCGACGGAACTTGGAAGCTGCCCGTGTTCTTCTGCCTCTTCTTTTCCTTCACTTGAGGTTCATCCCCTGATCTAGCTCTTTTGAGAGCCACTCCAGCATCCGAGGACTTGAGAGCCGCTTGGCTGGTGGAGGGTCCCACAACTGAGCTACAGGCCTTGATCACTCCAGTGGAGGAAGGAGTAGAGGCAGGTTCCTTGCCGTGTGGTCCCCGGTAGTCGGCTGTAAAAATTATCGCCTGGTGGTCGCTATGAGTATACTGCTCGCTAACATGCCACTCTAAATCGGAAGCTAGGGAGGAACTTAGAAAAGTCAGGTCGACTATGGATCCGTAGCCAGCTCTCCTGAATGTGTGGACATTCCCCTCGTTTGCGAGTACTACATCGAGTTGTGAGAATGACTCCAGTAATACACGTCCTCTGTCGTTCGTCTTCTGACTGCCCCAATCTACAGCCCAAGCGTTGAAGTCCCTATTGGGTTGTGTTTTGATGCGTCAATTGACAGATTTCCAACTATTCTCATAAATTCATCTAGCGGTATATTCGGTGAGACGTAGCAGCTGTATACGTATATACCACCAATCTTAACTCTGGCGAAGCCCTCAGATGGCTGGTTAGTACCCTCCTCTATAGCCTTATTTCCGCAGGCCCATACTACAGCTTTACCGGAAGAGGCCACCTGCCATACATTTTTACTTTTACTCCTATACGGTTCACACAAAATTGCGACGTCTGATTTTAATTCGCAGATGGTTTGCGTCAGGAGATCTTGGGCTGCGGCACAGTGGTTTAGATTTAGCTGAATAAATCTCAATTCGATCTGGAGTTCAGCGCCTTTCGGAATACTGGGCATCTATAACTACCTGCAACATGTTTAAGGTCAGTACTACCTTTTGCCATGCAGAGTATGTAATTCGGTTCACCTGTGCATTCTTTCGCTATATGACCCTTGATGCCACATTTTCTGCAGTGTTGGGACCTATCGATTTCCGCCTCGCAATATTTCGCCATGTGTCCAAAGTCCAGACATTTAAAGCACTTTGTACACATTTAAAGCACGCTGACCCCCATAGTGGCCTGAGCTCGGCCTTAGTCAGTCAGTCAGTTTTTTTATGCGGTGGAGGTGTGAAATCTTCATAGATACTTTCAGTCCGTACTGAACGTATGCACGATTTACCGTTGGTACTTACGTACTAAAACACACCCCCAAGACGTCAACGCCACTCCCGCGGTACTGCCTTCAGGTATTTCTTCGCGAGGGGGGTCAGCTATCCGTGCTGTTTTCTTTTGTTATATTTCATATACCTCTACCCTGACCTTTTCTGGCTTCTTCCGCCTCCCGAAGCTCACGATTTACGGTGACTATAAATGTGGTGACAGTGTTCCAATTTTCTTCGGTGCTCAGCATTGCGTTGACTATCGTTTCAGCTGACAGTCTTCTGCCTAGCAAGGATTCCGCTATTGTTCTCAGTACCTCATATCTTGGGCAGTGAAACATGACGTGTTCTACGTTCTCTAACTCGGAGGGGCACTGTGGACACATAGGAGAGTTGTCGTGTCCATATTTATGCAGGTAGCTCCTATAACCTCCATGTCCCGATAGGAACTGAGTGAGGTTGTAGTTCACGTCTCCATGGGTTCGGTTGATCCACTTTACTATATTCGGAATAATCCTATATGTCCATCTACATTTGGTCGAGTTTTGCCATCTAATTTGCCATCTTTGTATAGTCCTCTCGCTTTCGGTTTGTCTTAACACTTTTCGGTCTTGGTGCGGGTTTTCCTTCTGCCCGCAATAAATGGCAGCACTTTCTCTTGCTGCTAGGTCGATAGGGATGATTCCTGCTACTACACTAGCTGCTTCGTAGGAAAGTGTGCAGAATCCGCAGCAAACTCTGAGACAACTTCTTCGGGATATTGACATTATGTCCTTGCTGGACTTTTTTCTCAATGTCTTCGCCCATATGGGTGATCCGTACAGCATTATCGAGATTATTACACGGGTGATTAGAGCTCTACGGCTTTGGCGTGGCCCTCCAACATTTGGCATCATTCTGGCCAGCGCATTTGCAGCGCTAGTTGCCTTTTCGCACGTATACTCCATGTGGCGTTTAAAATTTAGTCTGTCATCTATCATTAAGCCCAGATATTTTATGGCCTCCTTAGAGATTACTTCACAGCTTCCCACTTGAATCGTGAGGGTTTCCCGACTCTTTTTGCCACTTACAAGTACTACCTCAGTTTTGTGCTCTGCTAAAGCTAAGTTCATCGATTTTAGCCACTGTCTAATGGTCCTGATGGTTTCATTCGCGTATAGGTCCACTTCTTTCTTTTCCCGCGCTTGTATGAGTACTGCAACATCGTCTGCGAATCCTACGATAGACGCTTCTTCCGGTATTTGCAGTCTAAACACTCCGTCGTACATTATGTTCCACAGTAGAGGCCCTAGTACAGAGCCTTGGGGGACGCCTGCCGTGACTTCGTACGATTTTGTTCCATTGTCGGTCTCATACCACAGCGTTCTATCTGAAAAGTAATCTATGACCAATCTTACAAGGTATTCCGGGACATTTAGTCTCCGCAAGGATGACACGATATGATCCCATCCAGCCGAGTTGAAGGCATTTCTTATATCCAGCGTAACTACTGCACAGTATTTTCTTGCAGCTCCTTTGCCTTGAATAGCCGTCCTTGCCGTGTTCACTACTAGGGAAATTGCGTCAATGGTGGACCCAGACTTCCGGAATCCGTATTGTCTTTCCGAGATTTCATCTGCCTCTTCAACTGCATTTTGTAGCCTATTGTAAATTATCCTCTCAAGGCATTTGCCTATAGTATCCAGGAGACATATCGGTCTATATGATTGGGGTACACCAAGGGTTTTGACAGGCTTTGGTAGCAAGATAAGCATCTGCTTTTTCCATCGTCCCGGAAATACACCATCTTTCAGGCTGTTATTGAATAGCTTCGCAAATAGCTGGCTCTCGCCCCTAATGCAGCTTTTAGGGCTCTATTGGGCACACAATCCAATCCTGGAGCCTTGCAGTTTCCGATTTTCTTGCGTAATTCCAAGATTTCGCTTTCTGTCACATCTACCAAGCTTTCGACGGGGTAACTGAGAGTTTCATCTTCGTATCGTTCTCTTTGTGGAAATAGAGTGACTACAATCTTGTGTATTAGGACTGGACACGTGATTTGGGCCCATTTGCTTCCTTTTAGTCGTGACATAACTATGCGGTATGCACTGCCCCATGGATTATTATCGGCCTCCCTACATAGCTTTTTAAAGCAATCAGATTTGCTCTTGTTTATGGCAAGTTGCAGGTCTTTTCTTGCTTTGTGGTGAGCTTCCCTTCTCGTCAGGTGGTCAGGTCTACGCCTGCTTCTCTGGTAAAAGCGCCTCGTCTTCAGGCACTCCTTTCTTAATGCTGCTATATTCTCATTCCACCAGTAGTTTTCTTTTCTCCCTTGACACTGCATTTTTCTTGGCATAGATGCATCACACGCTGTCTGCAAGGCATCTGTAATATTTTCTGCCATATCTACTGTCGCACTTTCTTCAACTTGTAGGCTGGAGAACACTTCAATGATGGTTGCCTTGTCAAATTTATCCCTTTGCCAACCGCAGAATTTCGCATTGCCTAGTTTACTCCTTGGTGGTCCCCGGTAGTCGGCTGTAAAAATTATCGCCTGGTGGTCGCTATGAGTATACTGCTCGCTAACATGCCACTCTAAATCGGAAGCTAGGGAGGAACTTAGAAAAGTCAAGTCGACTATGGATCCGTAGCCAGCTCTCCTGAATGTGTGGACATTCCCCTCGTTTGCGAGTACTACATCGAGTTGTGAGAATGACTCCAGTAATACACGTCCTCTGTCGTTCGTCTTCTGACTGCCCCAATCTACAGTCCAAGCGTTGAAGTCCCCACCAATTACTATTGGGTTGTGTTTTGATGCGTCAATTGACAGATTTCCAACTAATCTCATAAATTCATCTAGCGGTATATTCGGTGAGACGTAGCAGTTGTATACGTATATACCACCAATCTTAACTCTGGCGAAGCCCTCAGATGGCTGGTTAGTACCCTTCTCTATAGCCTTATTTCCGCAGGCCCATACTACAGCTTTACCGGAAGAGTCCACCTGCCATACATTTTTACTTTTACTCCTATACGGTTCACACAAAATTGCGACGTCTGATTTTAATTCGCAGATGGTTTGCGTCAGGAGATCTTGGGCTGCGGCACAGTGGTTTAGATTTAGCTGAATAAATCTCAATTCGATCTGCAGTTCAGCGCCTTTCGGAATACTGGGCATCTATAACTACCTGCAACATGTTTAAGGTCAGTACTACCTTTTGCCATGCAGAGTATGTAATTCTGTTCACCTGTGCATTCTTTCGCTATATGACCCTTGATGCCACATTTTCTGCAGTGTTGGGACCTATCGATTTCCGCCTCGCAATATTTCGCCATGTGTCCAAAGTCCAGACATTTAAAGCACTTTGTAACCGACGCTATCTCCCTGAGTCGACATATAGACCAGCCTATCTTAATCTTACCCATGTTAAGTGCTTTTTCTGCAATATCGACTGGGAGGCTAATTTTGGCTGCCTGTGTTCCTCCATACGTTTACGGATAGACTTTATTTTAGATTCGTCGATATCTAGAATTTCAAGTGTATTAGCAAGAGCTCTGCATAACTCCGTCTTCATGGTGATATCATCCATGTCTCTACACTCTATCACCATTTCGTTTATGCGTGTCTTTACATCCACTCGTCCTCCTAAAGATGTTACTATCTTGCCGTTGAATCTTTCATCTGTGTTGCTACTTGCGGACTTCAACTCTAAAAGTAGATCCCCACTCTGGGTTCTTCGGACTTTCTTAACTTCTTCGCCTAGGTCCTTCAGATCGGGATCAGTTCTCTGCTTTCGAAGGATATCTGCATATGTGACATCTCCCTTAGCTGCTATAACCATGACGTCCGGCTTATGCTTCCTAACTCTCTTCCTTTCCTTTTTCTTTATGATTACCCACTTATTCTCCGGGTTCGGAACTTTGGGACTAGTTGTAGCTGCTCCAACGTTTGTATCCTCTTGTGCTGATGCATGATTCTTCTTTGGAGATCTATTTTTTTGTCTCTTTGACGTCGTTGTTTTGGGTACTTCTTCAATTGGTTCCCCTTGCCGTTTTGCTTCCCTTCTGGTGGGCCATATTGGCGACGTCTGTGTAGAGGTTTCGCGATTTTGGTCATGTACTCTGCTCCTTTCATCGCTTATTTTGTTATATGCTATCCTTATAGCAGTCACTTGCTCCTTAATGGCATGATGAACGTTGTGTCGAACTTTAACGTAATCCATGAGATTTATTATCATCTTCCCCAATTCTGAGAAGGTATCGCATGTTCAAAACCGCTTTCCTCCTTTTTCTTTAGTGCCTGAGACTTGGATGACTTCGAAGTCGCTCCCGTAGCTGGATTATGATCTACTTGAGGATTTTTTATTATTACTGAGTTTCTTCCACAAGGTGTTTGCTCAGATTGTGCAGATGTTCTATTGTCAGTTAGGTCTGCAACTCGTTCATTACGTGGTGTCACTGGCTCTACAATGGGAGATCTCTGGATTCTATCGTTCCGTTGAAAGGGGTTGACCTCTCCTTTCTTGTTGTTGTTTTCATTGCAGTCGCTGGATATCGACGACCGGGGGCCTGCTTGGTCACCCCCCTCTGCCGCCGGTACTGGGTTAATAACTCCCTGCACCGTAAGTTTTACTTCATCTTTGAACCTTTTCATTGTGGCTTTTCTGTCGGGGATCCTGCCCTTAGCGTTTTTGACCTGCCGCCAGGATTTCGCACAGCCGTCCCTGACCTGGGAATAGACGCTGACCAGGGAGCCGTCCAGTATGGATCAGACGCTTCTGGATTTTTTCGATTTGGGGAACCACGGAGGCATCACTCTCCTAGTTGCACATCTCTCGAGGGCACCCCTGTGGGGGAATACTTAGTTAAAGGCGGTATTCTTTCCCCTTGGTCAGTCAGTCAGTCTTATGTTGCTGCTCTTCGTGTTCTCATTGACGAGATCTATCAGTCAAAAGAAGCGAAGCGATGTAAGCATTACTTCTATTATATTTTCGGGAGATAGTGTGCCTCCTATTTGCATCTGTAGTCTCGCACGCTCTTCCTCAAATCTGGGGCATACGAATACTACATGCTCGGCGTTTTCGTCTTGTTCAGGGCAAACTGGACACCTTGGCGAAGTGTCGTGTCCGAAGCGGTGTAAATAGCTTCTATATCCACCATGTCCGGTTAGGAATTGTGTTAAATTATAGTTAACGTCTCCGTGTCTGCGGTATATCCATCTTTTAATATTAGGGATCAGTTTATGAGTCCACCGCCCTTTGCGAGAGTTGTCCCAACTTCGTTGCCAATTTTGAACTGACGTTCCTCGTACTGTTTGTCGGATAGATCTATAATCCATCTCGGGGTTTTTGTTTTTTTCTTCGTATATCTTCGTATATTCTCTAGCGGTTATGTCTATGGGGAACATACCCGCTACCACACATGATGCCTCCAGGGATATGGTACGGTATCCACTACAGACACGAAGACAGCTTCGTCGGAAGATGGACAACATGTCCTTTATGGAGGTACACCTCAGTGATCTATCCCATATATGTGCTCCATAAAGTGGTATTGAGTTTGTCACTCGTGACAGCAATACTCTTCGACTTTGCCGAGGACCTCTTACATTTGGCATCATCCTGGCCAACGCGTTTGCCACATTGGTTGCCTTTTGGCACGAGTAATCAGTATGCTTTTTAAAGTTTGAACGGTTATCGATCATCACCCCCAAATATTTAATTGCTTCGGTGGAAGTAATTTCACATCTTCCAACCTAAATTTTTAGTATCTCGCTTGTTCTTCTGCTACTTATCAACACCGCCTCTGTCTTGTGTTCAGCTAAGCTTAAGTTCACCGACTCCAACCAGCTCTTAATAGTTTGGATGGCTTCATTTACATAGAGCTGTACATCATCCAGATATCTAGCTTGGACTATCACTGCGATATAGTCCGCGAAGCCAACAATTTTCGCCTCTTCCGGTATTTTAAGACATGATGTTCCATAGTAGCGATCCTAGGACCGATCCTTGTGGGACACCGGCCGTGATATTCTGGGACTCCATACCATTATCTGTTGTATACCACAATGTTCTGTTTGTGAAATAGTCCTTCACAGTTTTAATTAAGTACTCCGGCACTCTAAGTTTCCTCAGCGATACTATTATGTGCCTCCATCCCGCTGAGTTGAAAGCGTTCTTGATGTCCAATGTAATTACAGCGCAGTATTTCCGCTTGCTTCCTTTTCTTTGGATTGCCTGTTTCGCCTCATTCACCACTAAATTTATGGCATCTACCGTTGACCTCGCTTTCCGGAAGCCATATTGCATTTGTGAGATACCTTCGGCTTCTTCGACCGCAGTAAGCAGTCTAGTATATATTAACCTCTCCAGACACTTGCCTATTGTATCCAGGAGGCATATTGGTCTATACGACTGAGGTTCTCCCAGTGTTTTACCTGGTTTAGGTATAAGGATGAGCTTCTGTTTCTTCCATTCTTTCGGAAATACACCATCTTTCAGGCTTTTATTGAATACTTTAGCGAACAGATGTGGCATTGTTTTTAGCGCAATCTTTAGTGATCTGTTTGGGATACTATCTAGGCCTGGTACTTTATTGTCTCCTATTTTAGGGAGTAATTTTAGAATTTCGTCCTCAGTTATTGGTACTTGGTCCGATATACTATCGCTACCCAGGTCGTCCGTGTACGGTTCTCCTTTTGGAAATAGTGTAGCTACTATATTGCTGACTAGGTCAGGGCACGTTATTTGGGCCGATTTTGTTCCTTTTATCTTTGACATTACAACATGATATGCACTGCCCCATGGGTTGGAGTCAGCTTCGTTACAAAGTTTCTTAAAATATTCCGATTTGCTTCTGATTATCGCTTTCTGCAGGTATTGTCTGGGTCTGTGATACGTCTCTCTTTTTGCTTCGAAGTCGGGCCTTGTTCGCCCCCTTTGGTATCTGCGCCGAGCCTTTAGGCACTCTTTCCTGAGAGCTGATATTTCGTTGTTCCACCAGAAGTTTTCTTTCCTTCTTTCGATTTGTCTTCGTCTAGGCATTGAGGCATCGCAGGCCTTCAGGGCCTCCACCAATTCCTCCGCCATGTTCCATCTTCAATATGTTGATTTGAAAACAAATCTATAAATGTCGCCGAATCAATTTCGTCGCTCGCCCAGCCTTGGAAGGTAGTTTTTTGTCGTGGTGTCCGTGTGGACTCTCCTTTGTTTATTGCTTAGTAGCCATTTTGAGTCTTTAGCTAGTCCGGTACTGGCGAATGTAATGTCAACTGTGGATCCGTAGCCGGTGTGTGCATTTCCTTGGTTTAGTAGAACGAGGTCAAGTAACGAGAAGGCTTCTAATAGTACTCGACCTCTGTTTTTAATTTTTTGGCAGCCCCAATCTACAGCTGATGCATCAAAATCTCCGGCAATAATGATTGAGTTGTGTTGGCTTGCATCTAGTACCTGGTTATCAATTATCCTCTCAAATTCCTCTAATTGTATATTTGGTGATATATAGCAGCTATATACATATACACTGCCGATTTTCATCCTAGCAAACCCTTGAGATTGCTGCTTCAATCCCTCTTCAATAACTTTATTTCCGCAAGCCCATATGGCAGCTCTACCGGCCGAGTCTTTCTCCCATACGTTCTTTTCTAGATCTTTATACTGCTCGCTTATTATTGCAACGTCTATTTTCGATTCGCAGATAGTCTGTGTTAAGAGATCTTGAGCTGCTTCGCAATGGTTTAGATTAATTTGAACAAATCTCATTTAAGTTTAGCACTTATCGCCTTTTGGAAGACAGGGCATCTATAGCTTCCGGCTATGTGTTTAAGATCTAACCCTCCACCCCCTTTGCACAACATACAGTTTGGCTCGTCTTTGCAGTCTCTCGATATGTGACCTATTGTTCCGCATTTTCGGCAGTTTTGAGACCTGTCCGTTTCGGTCTTGCATAGCTTCGCCATATGACCAAATTCTAGGCATTTGAAGCACTTGATAAGAGTCACTGTCTCCCTTATACGGCATATAGACCATCCTATTTTAATTTTTTCATTTCTAGGGCCCTCCGCGCTACCTCTGCGGGCAGTCTTAATTTGGCAGTCTGGGTGCCTCCATAGGATTTTCGTATAGACTTAACTACGTCATCATCTAGGTCGGGGATTTCCAACGCCTTAGCAAAAGCGCAGCATATTTCCCGCTTTGTCGTGATATCCTCCATGTCTTTGCATTCTATCCCCGCTCAACCCTGTGGGTTTTTAGTTCCACGCAGCCGTTTAGAGATGTTTTGATTTTCTCGTTAAACTTATCGCCAATACTTCTAGTTGAAGTCTTCAGTTCTAGGAGAATGTCGCCTTTCTGGGTTCTCCGAACTTTATTCACCTCATCTCCTAATTCTTTCAGTTCTGGGTCGGTTCTGATCTTCCGTAGGATGTCCGCGTAAGTGATATCTCCCTTGGCTGTTATTACCATTGTATCCGGTTTGGCCTTACGGAATCTCTTCTTCTTTATTACTTTTTCCCACTTAATAGGTGGTTTTAGGACCTTCTCACTTGAACTGGGCCTTTCTGATGCGTTTACTTCTTGTGTGGAGATATGTTCTTTTTGTGTTGGTGAACGATTTTTTGCCCTTTTCGGTGTCTCTGTACTCGGTATTACATCGGTCGGGTCTCTGCTCCTCTTTGCTTCCCTCTTGGTGGGCCAAGTCTTGCGTGGCACGATTGATATTCTCGCGAGTGATGTTATTTCCCTCGTTACTCCTTTCGTCGCGTACTTTGTTATATTTGGCTCTTATTGCCCTCACCTGTTCCTTAATAGCATGGTGGACGTTGTTCCTGCTTTTAACATAGTCCATAAGTACAACTATCATTTCCCCTAATACGACAAACGTATTTTCTACTTTATTTTCCGTCGCTGACGTTGGTGTTTCCTCCTTGTTTGCAGAAATGGTTGCATTAGCGGCCGGTCGTGGAGTCCTTTTTATTACCGAGCTTCTGATAAAGGGACTTTGCTCCTTCTCATCTGTTTTACTTGTAGCAGTATCTGCTGCCCCAGCGAAGTTTACCGGAGTAGCATTGCAGGCGCTGGATAACGACGACTGGTAGCCTGCTCGCGCACTACCCAAAGTCGCCGGCACTGGGGTCATTACTCCCTGCACCGTAACTAATTTCTCTCTATCTAACCTATTCATTTTTGTTTTATTTTTTGGGATCCTACCCATAGCGTTTTAGACCTAACCGCCAGGTGTTGTAACTCAGCCGCCCACTCTGGGTCAGACGCTTCTGGATTTTAGTGGACTGGGGAACCAGGGAGGCATCAGATGTTCCTTTCCTGAAGGCACCCATGTGGGAGATACTTATTAAATGGCGGTACCCAATCGACATGTCGCAGAGTCCTTGTCCAGCGAACCTGCATATCTGCAGGCCGTCCAGCTATCCGCCACCCGCTTACCCCCATAGTAGCGTGAGCTCGGCCCTATGCCAGTCAGTCAGTCATTTTTTTTGATGCGCTGGAGGTGTGGAATCTTCTAAAAGATGTATTCCACCCGTGTGGAAAAACATGCACGATTTCTACGTACTAAACCACACCCCCGAGGTTCTCCTCCATTACCCGCGGTACTGCCGCATGGTATTACTTCGCGGCTGGGTAGCATTATTAGCTGTGCGTCTCCGTTCTAGCCATCCCGTTCGAATTATTCGCCTTTCTCGATGCTTCTTCCACTTGCAACCTATGGCTCACACATTTTATAAAAGTATTTACTTCATTCCATTTACTCTCTGTACTCAGCATAGTTTCTAAGACATTTTCAACTGTGAGATGAACTCCCACATTTACTTCCACTCTGCTTCTAAGGTCGTCGAATCGAGGACATATAAAAATTACATGTTCTGCGTCTTCATACACATTATCGCAAGCTGGACAACTGGGAGAGCTATCGAGCCCGAACCTGTGTAGGTAACTCCTGCATCCTCCATGTGCAGTTAAGAACTGTGTGAGATAATAGTTCACTTCTCCATGCCGTCGGTTAATCCACCTATCAATGTTCGGAATCAGTCTATAGGTCCATCGGCCCTTTAGTGAGTTTTCCCAGCATCTTTGCCATTTTTGCATGGACTTGGTTCTTTCTACTTTGCGTAACTCTGCTCTGTCGAGATCTGGGTTTTCGTTTTATCGTTATCGGAGAGTTCCTTTGCTGATATATCTATTGGCATGATGCCTGCCACAACGCAAGCTGCCTCACTGGATATGGTGTGGTAGCCACTACATATCCTTAGATAACTCCTGCGAAAGACTGAGTGTTTAATTACAAATGTTGTTATTCTCAACTTCCACCTTCTCTTGGTGTGCGGCCTACGGTCAAATGGCATTCCTTTATTTATTCCCCTACGTTAGATTTTGTCTGCTACTTTCTTCATACGACTTTGTGATATTACACACAAAAAAAAATTGTAACACCTTCTAACGAGTAGCGAATGCACTGAGAGCCGCCTTTCTCCATCTAAGCTTTGCTTTAGTTTTACTAGTTATATTGTAAATCTCTTGTTCATTGGATTTCGTCCATACAACACCCTCACAAACTTTTGTACAAAAGGTAATATTGTTTACGACAATAAATTGAATTGAGTTTTATTTGAAAATATTAAATTTTCGTATTTTTATTTATTTTCATCCTTGCTACGCAAACATAGGTCCTTCGAACCGGATACTTGCTTCCAACAATTAATTGGTTTTTATTTTTTCTTCAAAGGCAAACCTGACTCCGTCAGCAACAACAACACCCACATAAATCAGCCATCTTCTTTCACACATCTTCATCATATATATTATTAACACAAACCGCGCCGGTTTATGTCTTTGTGTGATTATCATACATCCAGACGGACGGACATACATCCGTACATTAGAACATATTTGCGTTACGCGAAAATAAAGATAAATATTAAAATATTGCCGTCGCATATTCAAAATATTTATCAGTGAGTGAAATAAGAGAAAAGTGTGCTGTTAATAGTTATTGAAACAGATAAATAAAGTGCTGTGTTGATGGAAATATCGCTTCTATCAACCTCATCATCAACCATCATTAACTTTATATTGTATTGTACTGTGTTGTATTGTATTAGTTATTTCTTACATCACTTTATATTCTATTATTGTAAAATATTTAAGTGTCCTTATTTTAGTTATCGGTAGTGTAACCAATATCATCTGTTTTGTTATGCTTATTCACTTGTGCGTCCCTACCCGCCCCTCTAGTCCAGAACCATTTCTGTTGGTTTCGTTGGTTGAGTGTGCGTCCCTACCCGCCCCTCTACTCCATAACCATTGCTTTGTTTTCTTTGGTTGCGTGTGCGTCGCACCCCTCCCTTTACTCTATATGCTATCTAATATAACTATTCGAAGTTATTCGGGAGCAAAGGATAGGGAACAAGTGAATAGGTATGAACACAGACATTCATCCAGACATGCGTTTGACCAATGCTTACATATATACTTTGCTATTGATGTGCTTGCATATGATCGGTTTCAGCGATGCTGGTTAAGAGGTCGTTGATCCCGAACATGTGTGACAGACTTGTTGGTTGCAATGTAATGCGAATGCATGTATGTATGTACGTATTTACATTATGTATTTGTTTAAATATGTTTAAAGAAGATATTTTTTGGTTGGCATAGCCGAATTTTAAGTTGAATCGTTCCTTCTTTGTTGGATTGTCGAACGAGCAACACTTAAGTATCCTTTACTAAAAAATTGTAAACCTTTGCAGAAATAAAACTGATCAACCCTTATTGTTAAGCAAAAAAAAAATTACTTTTTTACTTGCTTTGTTTTTTCGCTAAACAAAAGGGAAAGTTTCACAACAGCTGGGTTTTCAACGTTGATCGGTGGTGGTTTTTTGCAACAACAAAACATATGTATTCTAACGAGTAATTGCATTACTCTCGGTTAAAAGAAGAATAAACAAAACAACAACAACAACATACATTTGCTTACCATACGGTTCGAAGTTGCAAAACAACATCATCATACCCAACGGTCAGCGTATGAAAGAGTACATACGTACGTCAATACACACACGCCATACATATATTTTCTCTTATTTATTAGCGCGGGTCGTTCTCGGTGAGATTTGAAATTTATTAGCGTGGGTCGTTCCTGGTTACATTTGAAATTTTTATCGAATTTTTTCCGTTTCGTATCTCGGGTAGACATATTGTTGGACTATCCGGATATAGTAAACATTTTGGTTTCGCGACACCGTGTACCCTACAGTCGGTCTTCTACACTGGCAGAAAAATATTTTAAAAAATTTTCGGTTTTCGGTTTATTTTTGATTTTTTGCTTGATACGAGCGTACATTTATTGCGTGCATCATACAGTCCGTGCACCCTACTCTAGGTCAAGTGAACATACATAGGAATTTATATTTTTTTTTTTCGATTTTTCCATTGACTTTCTTTTACAGAGAAATAGTTTGGGGCATTTTCGTGCTTCTAAATAAAATTTCGTGTATTTTTCGATACACTGGGAAAAAAATCTGTGAGGTTTAATAATTTTTAATTAAAATTTTGGTTAAATTTAATAGCAATTTGGCCAAAGTTCGAGACTGAACTAATTTTCGTGTATTTTTCGATACATTTTGCGGAAATTTGGTTGGGCGTGTTCGAATTAACTGATTTTTTAGCATTTTTAACTGATTTGGGAAGATTTCGAGCTCAACTTTGAAAATTCAGTGTATTTTTCGATACATTGGACTATTTTTGAGGTTTCGTTCTACCTTATTGCTAGACATTTTTCATTCATTTAGTATTTTCGTGCTTTTTCAAAATATTCAGGGTATTTTTCGGTACACTGTGAATGTTTTTGGATTTCTTTCTGAAATATTTTTTTTGATAACTTTGAATAGTTTTCATTCATTTGGCACTTACGTGTATTTTCCTGGTATTTTTTAATACATTTAGCAAAGTTTTTACTTTTTTTGGGTTTTACTTAATTCTCGTTTGGTTCAATATGCCCCTCACTCCACTCGACTTCTTTATCAGAGCAACTGATGCTTTGGTAAAATTTGATGCGAACTTCAGTACCCTACGGGATGAAGACCTCGACATATATTCCCTTGAAATACAGGGTTCAGAAGCGAAAACATTATGGAGTAATGTTAAGGACAGGTACGATAAATGTCTTAGTCATCTCCAAACTGCTCAGGATGCGGAGAAGGAGGACATAGATTCTGCTGACAGCAAATTATGTAGCGAATAGGGCATTTGTACGTGTCCTCGCTGCTATTAATAGGAAATTGGATGAACTTCGAGCTCTGCTGAAGTCATCCCCTCCGACTCCGCCCCGTACTTCTACAGGTACATATTCGATAGATCACTTGGATTCTCCTGCTGATCGATCGAAATCGATAAGGGAGCAGCAAGAGCAATGTGGGGGCAGCAACAGTATGGCTCACGGCCTTTCGTTGCCGCCATGCGATACTGACGTTTCCCATGGCGATTTCCTCTCATGGCCTACATTTAGGGATCTTTTTTCAGCGGTATACATTAATAACTCCCGCTTAAGTGACATTGAACGGCTATGTCATTTCATTAGGAAAACGAGCGGTGAGGCTTGCGAAATTGTATCCAAATTTCCACTCACCCATCGCAGTTTTATTCTAGCCTGGAAAGCCTTGAAAGATGTGTATGATAACACTCGCATCTTGGTGAACAACCAGCTCAAGATGCTTTTTGATCTTCCGATCCTTGATAGCGAAAGTAGGTTAGGTTTGAAAAATTTGCAACGCGGAATAAATGGATGTCTTTCTGCAATGTCCATTTATGACGTAGCCACGGATAGTTGGGATCCTATATTAGTTTTTTTTTTGTGTATTCAGCGATTGCCCAAAAGTAGTGTAACGTTATGGGAACAGAGTGTGAAGAATAAGTCGGCTTTGTCTTCGTGGAAAGATTTGGATCTCTTTCTTACGGAAAGAATACAAACTCTGACATGTCTTAGTGACATAAAGGGTATCGATTCCACGAAAAAGTCCGACGGTAGGAAGGTGGGTGCGCATTTTACAAATGCAGGCTTATCTGGATCTTCTCGTTCTCATCAAAACAAACTGTATATTCTCTGTCCCAGACAATTTCATCAACTTCGTGATTGTCCACGATTTGGGGGCCTTTCGGTCTCCGACCGGTTTGACACCGTCAAACGTCATCACTGCTGTGTAAATTGCTTGATGCGTGGACACGAAGCTAGGAAGTGTGGAAGTATTCACAAATGTGGAAAATGCGAGAAGAGGCATCATACTCTTATGCATCGCGATACATCGAATTCTGAGGGTTCGGCTGTTGTAGCGAATCCTGCGGGGAGTTTGGTTCCGATCACCCAGCATACTAATCTTCCATTTGTGAATCCTTCGCTGCCGTCAACTTCTTCTGGAGGTTCATCTGGTGCTATAAATAGACAGGTATATCGTGCTTCGCAGGGACAGCGATGGTAAATATCGTACACAAAGGTACTTCGTACCCAGCCCGGGCTCTTATCGACCCGAGGTCAGAGGCTTCGTTCATTACGGAACGATTGCAAAATCGCCTCAACATTCCGGCCAGTTCCACTCAGGCTGGAATATCGGGTGTAAATCAGTCATTCTCGGCTACTTCTCGAAAAATATGTTCTTTGTGTATAGGGTCTATTTTGGATACGGCGCTGTTGATGGAAACTAATGCCTTAGTTCTTCCGCATATTTCGGGCAACTTGCCATCTTTTTCAACGAAGTCAGATGTGACTTCTCGTTTGCCAAATATTTGTTTGGCCGATACGCATCTTTTTGATTGTCGACCTGTGGACCTTTTACTGGGAGCAGATCTTTATCCGAGAATTCTCTTGGAAGGAACTCTTCAAAACGTATTAGGTTCATTGATCGCGCAAAACACGGTATTTGGCTGGATCATTACTGCTCCCGTTTCCTCTTCTTACATTCGAGTTTTTTCTACCTCCATTGAGTTCGCCGAAGAAGATAATCTTAACAAGATTTTGTGAACTTGAGGAGACCCCGAGAAGGTCTATGTTTTCTCCTTCGGACAAATTTTGTGAAGACAATTATAAACTGACGACCCGTAGAGATTCGGAGGGGATATATATTGTTACACTTCCCATTAAATCTGAATTCTGCGGACAACTGGACTTAGGACAATCAATCAAGAAAACCACATATCAAGACAGTTTATGGCGGGCTGGTAAGGGAATATTTGGACTTGAACCATATGAGGCCAGTTTCAGTCCCTTCTTCGGCAACCCCCACAGTATGTTACTTACCTCATCATCCGGTAATTAACCCGGATAAAAAGACTACCAAACTTCGAGTGGTTTTTAACGCCTCAAATAAAACATCAAATGGGAAGAGTCTTAACGATATTCTTCATATAGATCCGACCTTACAATTAGATCTAGTTCAACTCATTCTGAGGTGGAGACTATTTAGATTCGTTTTCAACTGCGATATTACTCAGATGTACCGCCAGATTAGAGTCGATTCGGCCCATACTCTTATGCAGAGAATACTCTTTAGGGATTCTCCTCAAAAGATTGTTCAAGATTATGAGCTGCAGACGGTGACCTTTGGAGTTAACTGTGCTCCATATCTAGCCATACGGACGTTATTACAACTGGCCGATGACTCTGAAGACGAATTTCCCCATGCTGCACACATTCTACGAAAGTGCATGTACGTTGACGACGTTTTAACGGGTTACCACGATCTGGAGACTGCATTGACCTCTCGTGATCAATTAATTTCAGCTTTGTCTTCTGCGAAATTCGAATTGAGGAAATGGACGTCGAATGACCGGACTATTTTAGAATGTTTTCCTACGGAACATTTAGTCCATGCGAAGCTTCTCATTCGTTGGAATGCTCAGTTAGATGTGTTCTATTTCAGTATAACTCCTCTCGAGCGAAAATCTAACTATACAAAACGGGAAGTGTTGTCCACTATTGCGAGATTGTTCGGTTGGTTAGGTCCGGTGATAGTACTGTCAAAGATAATTATGCAACGAATTTGGCTGGACAATATTGGGTGGGATGATTCACTTCCGTCTACGACGGAGCTTGAATGGCAGAGGTTTGTGGATACCTACCAGGAAGTGAATTCCATTCAGATTCCTCGGTGGGTTCTCCCAGTTGCTCAGCTGAACTTCATGTTTTTCCTGATGCCTCAGAAAAGGCATACGCGGGGGTGGTCTACATTCGAATTGTAGCACCGAATGGGGATATTACTACTCATTTACTTTCGGGTAAAACGAAAGTTGACCCACTTAAATCAATTTCTTTGCCACGTTTAGAACTTTGTGGCGCTGTGTTGGCGTCCGAGTTGTTGAAAACCATTATGAGGGAAATAGATATAGATCTTCGAAGAGTTTATTGTTGGACTGATTCTACGATAGTCCTTTCTTGGCTTAGGAAAACTCCCTGTACGTGGACTACATTTGTTGCTAATCGTGTATGCAGGAATCAGGAGAATGTAGGTGGCCACAATTGGTATCACGTGCGGTCTGAGGATAACCCTGCTGATCTACGTAGCCGCGGGTTTTCGCCTGCAGAGCTAGCCACGTCTCAGATTTGGTGAAATGGACCACAATGGCTCCGCTTAGATAGCGCTCAATGGGATATTAGGGATTTAGCTCCTCTCGACACCGATATTGAATTACGTGCTGTCAAGAGTCATGTATCGTTCTTTACGAACTATGAGGATATCCTTGAAAGATTTTCGTCTTGGGATAGAGCTTTACGTGTTCTGACATATATCTTTCAATATTTATATAGAACTCATCCTTCTCATAGGGGTCATAATTTTTTCCGAGATTCGACTATTTCGAGTTCGGAGCTGAAAGCCGTCAGGCTACGTCTGGCTTCACTGGCTCAGAAGGCATTATTCGCGGATGAATATGATTGTTTGTTGCAAAAAAGACCATTAGATCATAAGAGTTCGCTCTTGCCGCTAAATCCATTCCTGGATGAAGCGGGGGTCATGCGGCTACACGGGAGACTGGTTAGATCGCCCAGTCTGTCATATTCCGAGCAACATCCAATTATTTTGCCTTATGCTAGTAGATTTACTCAGCTCTTAGTACAGTTTGTTCATGTGATATCTATTCATGGTGGAAACCAATTAATGCTTCGCATTCTGCGTATTGAATATTGGATTCCACGTCTGATTTCTTTAGTCAGAGCGACCATCAATCGTTGCAAACGCTGCTGGTTAGACAGAAGACGATCTTGCACTCAAATTATGGCCGCTCCTCCGGAGAGAACTGATATCGCAAGGGCCTTTGTCACTACTGGCGTAGATTTTACTGGTAGGGCATGTAGAATAACAAAAGGTTACGTTTGCGTCTTCGTTTGCTTTTCTACGAAAGCAATACACCTCGAGGCTACTTCAGATTTGTCAACGACAACCTGTTTAGCCGCATTTCATAGATTTATTTCTCGTCGTGGTTGTCCAAAATCCATATTTTCGGACAACGGCAATAATTTCGTTGGTGCTTCTAGGGAATTGGAACGAGATATCAAGTGTGTGCTTCGTGAGAGTCGAGATCAGGTTTGTTCCGCATTCAAGTATCAAGAACTTTCATGGCAGTTCATTCCTGCCGGAGCCCCTCATATGGGTGGGCTTTGGGAAGCTGCTGTGAAAAGCTTTAAGCTGCATTTCAGCAAGCAAGCACAAAACTTCAAATATACGTTTGAAGAATTTTCAACGGTTCTTTCCAGAATCGAAGTTTGTTTGAATTCCCGTCCTCTGTGTCCTATGTCTGACAATCCACATGATCCGGTGGCGCTTACGCCGGGTCACTTTCTGATAGGGTCGCCGATCCTGGCTCTACCGGAGCCGGTCATAGAAGAAGCGCCATTGCACATCGTGAATCGATTTAGGAAAATTAAGGCTTTAACTCAGCAATTCTGCCTACGGTGGAAAGATGAAAATCTAAAAAGATTGCATAAAAGATATAAATGGAAATTTCCGCAGCGCGATGTTCAAATAGACGATTTAGTTGTTATTCGAGACGAACAACTGCCTCCCACTTCGTGGAAATTAGGTCGGGTAAATAACGTCCATCCGGGTATCGACGGTCGCGTTAGAGTCGCGGATATTCGAACGGGAAACGGTGTTGTAAGACGACCTATAGTAAAGCTGGTCACTTTGACCCAGTAATTTAAAGCGTTTTCGTTATACTATCGCGCCATTTCTATTTTCGTAGAACAATGGAAAGCATCCGATCGCTATTTGTGTCCCTCCCTGACTACGAGGATGACGTCCCCATGTCTGACGAGGAAAAAGGCTCCGCCGAAGTTCAGTTAGACGTGGTGACGGCTCCGAATGAGCCGGTTCCAGCTGTCGAGCAGGCCCCTGACGTCGGGATAACCCCAGTCGTCGCGCCATTTCAGGGTGTCGTACTGGCGCTCTCAGTTGTCCCGCCGCCGGGGGTTGATTCAGCTCCTGCTGATGTCACGGCGTCTATCGTTCCGGGCTCGAATAGTCGTCGTCCTAAACCGTCGTGTGTGGCTTGCAAGAGGAAGCACCATTTGGGAATGAATGAAGCTGGAGAGGAAGCTGCGCATGGTTGTTCTGCATCGGGTTTGCTCCAATTTTCTTGGTGCTTCCCATGAGCGTGGAGGTTGCAGAGCCATCGGTAGGTGTAAGAAATGCAGCAGGGACCATCATACCCTATTGCACTCCTCTCCAGCCACTGATAGCTCAAACGGACTACGTCCAAATAAGTCAAAAACGAGCGCCCCTAAACCTAAACCTAGTTCTTCTCGTCCGTCCGTCGCATCGTGTCCACCCATTGCTGCCTCTCCACTATGGTCCCAAATCCATTTTTTTTGGCGGAAATTCAAAAAAATTAAAATTGGAAAGTGGTAAATGTGTATATATTTTCTTTATGGCAACACTCCAAGCGATCAAAAAAATATACTGGAGAAAATTAGGTGGCAACACCACAAGCCTGAATGGTACTTAAACTTTGCGGTTCAAAAAAAGTGGGATTAATTTTGATATAAAGTAGTTTTACAAATTAATTAAAATCAAGACTTAAAAAGAAAATAATAAAGTGACTATATTATGAAAATTGACGGCAAGAGTTAGTAGTTGAAAAATTATATTTAACATTTTATGATTATTGTGGTCTTGTAAGTATGCATAGGTATTGTAATTTTGTGATTTGTAGAGAACATAATCTATAAATGTCGTGGACCAAAAGTTATATGTATGACTCAACTTGACTCAAAGTGTAAATGTGAAAGTGTTCGTCTGAGGTTGTAATTTATGGTGGAATTAATATCTCGTCAGCATTTTTCGGCAAACTCCAAAAATTGCCATTTTATTTTAGCACAGTTTTTGATTAGCCATAGATATATATATATATATATATATATATATATATATATATATATATGATTATATCTCTGAATTCGTTTTGTGTACGAGACCCATCAATATATTATTTAAAAGGCATTGAAAGTACCTTTAAAATGGTATACAACATCATTCACCTTTTTGTACATATGTATACATTTTACTTTATTTCTTGAAATAATTATTTAAATTGCAGTTTAAATTATACTATTTGTAAGCTATATTTTGCTTTTGTAATAATGTTTAGAAAAACACATTTCGTCAAAATAAACAACTCTTCATTCTTTTAAGCTTTCATAAAATTATGTTTTTGGTCACCCTGTACCAATACAGGGTGATAATTATGTTGGTTATATATTGAGTTTATATGGGAGGTGGTAGTGGGCGTGGTCCGATCGGCCCAATTTTATTTTTATTTTTTGCGTATGATATGTCTAGTAAATGTGCAAAATTACAAGACTGTATGTTTATTTTACGACTTTATGCCATAAAAATGGATTTGGGACCAGTGTGCTCTCGGAAAAACGGCTTACGGCCGTCGGATGCTTCGCTTCCCACCAATATTGCTGCGTCAGTACCAATAATGGCCATTCAGTCCATAGTTACGCTAGGGCACACGATGGTCATTCAGTTGAAGTTGCCGAATCGGTTGATTCCGGTCAGGGCTGTACTGGATCCCTGCGCGGGGCATAGTCTGGTGTGTAGGGCTTTGGTCGAAAAACTTCAGCTAAGCTCTGCCGCGGTAAACCAGGACACTTTCTGTCGGATGCCTGCCGTTTCGTCGTATGACGCAGCGCAGCAGCTGGTTTTTTCAGCAAGGGTGACCGATCATGAATCATGCTTGAGCTCAATGACTTCAAAGACAAAAAAATCGTCCTCGTCGAGACAAAAACATCGATGTATCACACTTTAAAATCCGTTTATAAATGCAGAAGTTATATAGAAAAATGTAAAAGCGCGACCCCTACGTTCGGCATAAAAAAATAAAAAAAATTTTTTTGAAACTACCTTTCAATAATACTTCATATTCGAAGGTGTACGGCGAACTTTTTTTTTGAGGTACGCCCTAGTGTATATACATATTTATATTACATTATGGTTTGATTGAAATTGTTTAATTTTCTTTACAACATAGCGGGATGTTGCAAGGCGGGCGGCAATGTTTAATTACAAATGTTGTCATTCTCAACTTCCACATTTTCTTGGTGTGCGGCCTACGGTCAAATGGCATTCCTTTATTTATTCCCCTACGTTAGATTTTGTCTGCTACTTTCTTCATACGACATTGTGATATTACGCACAAAAATAGTAGTAACACCTTCTAACGAGTAGCGAATGCACCGAGAGCCGCCTTTCTCCATCTTAGCTTTGCTTTAGTTTTACTCGTTATATTGTAAATCTCTTGTTCATTGGATTTCGTCCATACAACACCCTCACAAACTTTTGTACAAAAGGTAATATTGTTTACGACAATAAATTGAATTGAGTTTTATTTGAAAATGTTAAATTTTCGTACTTTTATTTATTTTCATCCTAGCTACGCAAACACTGAGGTTACGTTCTTGCTTGGTTTGTTCTTCCAAGCTTTCGCCCATACTGGTGCTCCATACAGAATTATTGAGGTGGTTACTGGAGAAATTAGTATCCTTCGACTCTGACGAGGTCCTCCTACATTAGGCATCATCCTAGCTAGTGAGATAGCAACGGCAGTTGCCTTTTTATGCGAATACTCCACATGTTTTTTAAAATTTAGTCGGTTATTTAGCATTACTCCCAGGAACTTTAAAGAGTCCGTAGAGGTGATGTCTAAATTTCCCACTCGCATGTTGAGGACTTCCTTACTTTTTCCGCTAACAAGAACTGCTTCCGTTTTGTGTTATGCAAGCTCCAGGTTCATAGAATTTAGCCAGGTTTTGATGGTCTCGTTTGCATATATCTCGACCTCTTCTTTCTTACGCGCCTGTACGAGGATTGCTACATCGTCAGCATATCCAAGAATCGTGACTTCTTCTGGTATCTTTAGGTTAAATATCCCGTTGTACATTACATTCCACAGAAGAGGACCTAAAACTGAACCTTGGAAACGCCAGCTGTGACTCTATATGATTTCATTCCCTTGTCCGATTCATACCACAGTGTTGTGTTAGTGAAATAATCCTTTACTATTTTAATAAGGTTTTCAGGGACATTAATTTTCCTCAGCGACGTTATGATGTGGGTCCATCCTGCTGAATTAAAAGCATTTTTGATGTCGAGCGTGATTATTGCGCAATATTTTCTCGCCGCACCTTTGCCCTGTATATCCTTTTTTGCCGCATTTACTACGTAACTAATAGCATCGATGGTAGATTCCTGAAGCCATATTGTCTCTCAGAGAGACCATCCACAACCTCGACGGCGTCCTGTAGCCTGTCATGTACAATCCGCTCTAGACACTTGCCTATTGTGTCCAGTAAACATATCGGTCTGTAGGATTGAGGCTCACCAAGGGTTTTTCCTGGCTTCGGAATCAGGATTAGCTTTTGTTTTTTCCTAATATCTGGAAATACACCATCTTTCAGGCTGTTATTGAACATCTTCACGAAAATTCGCGGTCTTGACTTTAAAAACTTTAAAGCGCTGTTGGGAATGTAGTCTAGTCCCGGTGCCTTTGTGTCACCAATCTTTGAGCATAAACCTAATACTTCGTCCTCTGTTACTTCTACGGAGTCCCCTACTGGTTGATCAGGACTATCGTCCGCGGCTGGTTCTCCTTGTGGGAATAAAGCACATACTATTTTGTTCAACAATATTGGACTCGTTATTTGGGCAGACTTCCCTTTAATTTTGACATAACTATGCGGTTTGCATTGCCCCATGGATTCGAGTCAGCTTCGTCGCAAAGTTTTTTAAATGATTCGGCTTTACTTTGGTTAATTGCCTTTTGTAGAGTTCTTCTAGATTCGTGGTATCTTTGTTTCCTCGATTGAAAGTCTGGTCTATTCCTACCCTCTGGCAAAGTCGTCTGGCCTTAAGACAAGTTTTTCTCAATGTAGCTACAGATTCGTTCCACCAGTAGTTTTCGTTGTGTCTTTGGTACTGTTTTCTTCTTGGCATGGATGCATCACATGCGGTTTTTAGGGCCTTCGAAATATCCTCCGCCATGTCTACTACAGTATGCTCGCTTACATATTCGTTGTGGAACACCTCATCGAATGTTGCCGCATCCAGTTTGTCCTTCGCCCAACCTTGGAATGTGGCCTTATTGGGTTGTTTACTCGGCAGTCGATCTCTGAATAAGTTGAAGATAATGGCCTGATGGTCACTATGGGTGTACTGTTCACTTACGTGCCATTGCATGTTGTTTGCAAGCGTTGTGCTTACAAAAGTAAGGTCCACTATGGACCCGAATCCAGCCCTTCTGAAGGTTTGCGCATTTCCATGATTCGCGAGAACTACGTCGAGTTGCGAAAAGGCCTCCAGGAGCACTCTCCCTCTCTGGTTTGTCCTTTCGGAGCCCCAATCAACTGCCCAAGCGTTAAAATCTCCTCCAATCACCACTGGATTATTCTTGACTACGTCCCTTACCAGGTTACTTATTAACCTTTCGAACTCCGCTATTTGCATATTCGGAGGCATGTAGCAGCTATAGATATATATACCACCAATTTTAACTCTAGCATATCCCTCAGTAGGGACTTTCATCCCCTCTTCTATTGCTTTGTTACCGCAGGCCCATACAACAGCTTTAGACCAACCAATTTTAATCCTTTGCTTTTTTAGAGCCTTCCAAGCTGTTTCGGGTGGTAGACTTATTTTTGCAATCTTGGTGCATCCGCATGATTTTCGCATGGACAGGATGATTGTTTCGTCAAGGCCAGTTACTTCTAGTTCTTTCTCCAGAGCTCTGCAGATCTCATCTTTCGTGGTGATATCGTCCATTCCCTTACATTATATGACAACCTGATTTGTGCGTGTCTTTACTTCTAAGCTACCATCGAAGGATTTTTCAATCCTTTCGTTGAACTTCCCCACAACGTTCCCATTTGTGTTTCTCAGTTCCAAGAGTAGGTCTCCTTTCTGATTTCTTCTAATCCTATTGACTTCATCTCCCAGTTCTTTCAGTGCGGGGTCTGATCTAAGTTTTCGAAGGATGTCCGCGTAGCTCGTTTCTCCTTTAGCAGATATCACCATAGTGCTCGGTTTGGGTTTTCAAAATCGAGTCTTTTTATTTTCGTCCATTTGTTCTCCGTTGCTTGACTTGGCTTTTCTTCCATTATATTGGCCTTGTTTTCTTGTCTGCCCGTTGATTTATTCTTCTTTGGGGAACGATTTTTGGGCCTTTTCGGGGTCTCCGTATCTATTGTTTCATCAGTCGGGTCCCTGTCCATTTTGGGCTCCCTTTTACTGGGCCATATTTTTGGGGATGTCTGCGTTGCACGCTCGCAATTTCCAAGTGACTCATTATTTTCTTTGGAGTCCTCCTTACTCCTTTCATCAACTATTTTGTTGTATGTGGCTCTTATTTCTCTCACTTGATCTTTAATAGCATGATGGACGTTGTTTCGATTTTTAACGTAGTCCATAAGCCCGACGATCATTTCGCCTAACACAGCAAAGGTATCACCCTTACTTTGGGGTGTTTCTACTCCTTTCACCTTATCAGAGTTTTCCCTTCATTTAATATATTGGGTCCCGATGGGGGTGTCCTTTTTATCACAGAACTTATGCTAAAGGGACTTTGCTCATTTAGATTGATTGTACTTGTAGCATTATCTGCTATCCCGGCCAAGTTTACCGGGGAAGCATTGCAGGCGCTGGATAACGACGACTGGTAGCCTGCTCGCGCACTACCCAAAGCCACCGGTACTGGGTGCATTATTCCCTGCACCGTAAGTGTCAGTCAGTCTTTTTTTTTGCGTTGGAGGTGTGGAATCTTCGTAAGATGTATCCAACCCGTGTTGGAAAACATGTACGATTCACCTTGGCGCCTACGTACTAAACCCCACCCCATCTTCACTCCTCCCCACGGGACCGCCTACTGGTATTACTTCGCGGGGGAAGTCAGCCTTTTTTGCTTCTGACTTTCTGATCTTTTCTGCTTCTCGGAGTTCCTGGTTTATGAAGCATATGAGCCAGTTTACTGCGGACCAGTTTCCTTCACACTTTAACATTATATCGACTATGTTGTTTGGTCTCAGGCGTTCTCCTACGGCCGTTTCGGTCCTACTGCGATGTCCAGTAAATCTTGGGCATTTAAATGTAACGTGCTCAGACGTCTCATCTTCTGCTGGACAGTGTGGACATCTTGGGGAATCATCGTGCCCAAATCGGTGCAAATAACTTCTGTAACCTCCATGGCCAGTAAGGAATTGGGTAAGATTGTAATTTACCTCCCCGTGTCTACGATTTATCCACACATCAATGTGTGGTATTAATTTGAAGGTATATCTTCCCTTTGGTGAATTATCCCACCTTCTTTGCCATTCCGCCACGGTATTTTCTCTCTCGACCTTACGTATGTTTTTCCTTAGGGCTTCTGCATTTCTTTTACACTCTGATTGTACAGTTGTGAGTTCCCTGGCTGCCAAGTCGAAGGGGACGATTCCGGCTACGATGTTTACTGCTTCCACGGATATGGTCCTAAACCCACAGCAGACACTTAGGCAGTTTCTTCTATGTATTGATATCATTTTCTTTTTTGCCTTTATGCTGAGTGTTCCTTCCCAGATAGGTGCCCCATACAGTAGAACTGAATCTATGACTCTTGAAATCAGTATACGACGGCTTTGACGAGGACCGCCGATGTTTGGCAACATTCTTGCCAAAGCATTTGACACTCCTGTTGCTTTCTGACACGCATAATCCAAGTGTTTGTTGAAGTTGAGTCTACAATCGATCATTATGCCCAGGTATTTTATAGCTTCCGATGATGTAATTTCGGTTGATCCTACCTTTATCTTTAGGGTTTCCCTTTTCCTCTTCCCACTTATGAGCACCGCCTCCGTCTTGTGCTCTGCTAGGTGAAGGTTCATTTTTCTCAACCAATTGTCAATTGTACGGATTGACTCGTACGCATAGATTTGCACTTCGTCTAAGTCGCGTGCTGTGACAAGTAGCGCAACATCGTCTGCGAAATCCACAACTTGTGCCTCCTCTGGTATGTTCAGTTCGAATATTCCATTATACATAATATTCCACAAAAGTGGGCCCAGGACCGAACCCTGAGGAACTCCGCATGTAACGTTGTAGGATTCTACCCCTGTGTCAGTTTCGATCCACAATGTTCTGTTCGAGAAGTAGTTTTTGATTATTGTGATAAGATACTCGGGTATGTTTATATTTCTTAAAGATGTAATTATTTGTTTCCATCCGGCAGAGTTAAAGGCGTTCTTTATGTCTAGAGTAATGACAGCACAGCATTTTCTGTTCTTTCCTTTCCCGCTGATTGCTTTCCTAGCCGAGTCAATCACGAAGCTGATAGCGTCTGTCGTAGACTTTGCTTTTCTGAAGCCATATTGTCTTTCCGAAAGGCCTTCCGCCTCCTCGACTGCCTTCAGTAATCGTGTATATATAATCCTTTCTAGACATTTTCCAAGTGTGTCAAGTAGACATATTGGTCTATAAGATTGTGGTGCTCCGAGTACCTTTCCTAGCTTTGGGATTAGTATGAGCTTTTGTTTTTTCCACATGTCTGGGAATTCACCGTCTTTCAGGCTGTTTTTGAAAAGTGTTGCAAATACTTCTGGTCTTGACCTAAGCGCAATCTTTAAGGCCCTATTAGGGATAAAATCTAAGCCTGGAGCTTTCTTGTCGCCGATTCTCGAATTGAGGTTTAGAATTTCTTCCTCGGTTACTTCAATTTCACTATGGTTTGTGGATATTTCTGTGTCTATATAAGGATCCGCGTCTGGGAAAAGGACCGTAACTATTTCCTTTATGAGTTTTGGACACGTTATTTGGGGTGATTTTTTCCCCTTGATCTTGGACATAACCACTCTATACGCGTTGCCCCATGGGTTGGAGTCGGCTTCATTGCACAACTGTTTGAATGACTCAGCCTTGCTCTTGTATATGGCTTGTTGAAACATTTTCCTGGCTTGGTGGTAGACGTCTCTACATGCTAGGAAATCCGGTTTACCCCTGCTCCTTTGGTATTTTCGTCTAGACTTTAGACATTCCTTTCTCAGATCGGCAATGTTGTCATTCCACCAATAGTTCTCATTTCTTAGTTTACTCGTTCTTTTTCTTGGCATTGAAGCATCGCAGGCCGTTTTTAGAGCATTGGTGACTTGCTCAGCCATGTGTGTTGCAGTACCATATTCGAATTGTTTGTTGGCGAATATTTCTGTAAAAGCCTCTTGGTCGAGTTTTTCTTTTGCCCAGCCTTGTAATTGTTGGTTTATTTTATGCTCGCGTGAGTTACTGGGTTGTTCTATGCTGAATAGAATGGCTTGGTGATCACTATGGGTATAATGTTCGCTGACTGCCCACGTCATATTTTTTGAAAGGCTATTGCTGACGAATGTTATGTCTACAATCGATCCATATCCCGCTCTCCTAAAGGTTTGGGCTTCGCCCTTGTTTGCCAGAACTACGTCCAATCCGGAAAACGCGTCTAGGAGAATTCTACCCCTCTCATTTGTCCTTGGGCAGCCCCAATCTACAGCCCATGCATTAAAGTCTCCTCCTATAACAACTGGGTTGTGGTGAACAGCGTCCCTAACCAGGTTGTCTATGTGTTTTTCGAATTCTTTCAGTGGAATATTAGGTGATATATAACAGCTATATATAAATATTCCTCCTATCTTAGCTTTGGCGAAGCATTCATGTGGAAGTTTCATACCTTTTTCTATGGCTTTTTTGCCACATGCCCATACCGCTGCTTTATTCGTCGAATCGCTTTCCCAAACATTTCTGTCGAGGTTTTTATACTGCTCACATATTAATGCAACGTCTATATTCTGTTCTATGATAGTCTGCCTAAGGAGATCTTGGGCAGTTATGCAATGGTTTGTGTTCAGTTGCATGAACTTCATCTGGTTTTGGCACTTAACGCCTTTTGGAATATTGGACACCTATAGCTTCCAGCTGTGTGTTTCAGGTTCGTAAATCCTCTGTCTTTGCACAGTATGCAACACGGATCACCGCTACAGTTTTTAGCGATGTGGTCTTGCAGGCCACATTTTAGACATAGATGAGAACGATGACCGAACTCCAAGCATCTGTAACACTTAGTAGGTATAATTGTCTCCCTTATGCGGCATATAGACCAGCCAACTTTAATTTTGTTGAGCTTAAGGGCTCTCCTTGCAACTTCTGTTGGGAGGCTTATTTTAGCAGTTTGAGTGCCCCCGTAAGCTTTACGCATAGACTTAACAATTGTTTCGTCTAGTTCGGACATAGCTAATACCTCTGCAAATGCTTGGCTCACTTCTTGTTTTGTGGTGATGTCGTCCAAGTCTTTGCATTCTATTATTATCTCCTCTTTCCTGGTTTTTACTTCCACCTTTCCATCCAGTGACATCATGATTTTTTCTTCGAACTTTTCAGCTATGCTTTTGCTACCGGCTTTTAATTCGAGTAGAAGGTCGCCATTTTGAGTCCTGCGGACTTTATTGACCTCATCTCCTAGTTCTTTTAGTTCGCGATCTGACCTTATTCTTTTCAAAATCTCTGCATATGAATAGATTCCTTTAGTAGTTATTATCATAGAGTCTGGTCTGGGGTTGCGTGGTCTCGCGTTCTTCTTCTTCTTCCTCTTGACCGAAGTCCACTCGCTTTCTACGTTTTTCTCCGATGAACATCCTGACGGTTCGGCTGCTGATGGTGTGTCCTTGAGAACTTTCTTCTGGGGTGTTTGTTTAACCCTTTTCGGAGTTGGCATTTTAGATTGTATGTTCTCATCCATATTACGCTTAGGTTCTCTTTTGGCGGGCCAAATTTTTGTTGACGTCTGTGTGCCTTGTTCCTTTTTTACTGGTTCTTTAACTGAGCATCTATCATTTAGTTCTTCACGTGCTTTATTGTACGTGGATCGTATTGCCTTCACTTGGTCTTTGATAGCATGATGGACGTTATGACGGTTTTTAACATACTCCGTCAGGTCTACAATCATTCTACCCAATAATGAGAAGGTATCCTCTTTTTTGAGGGTTCTGCTTGGTTATTTTTATGCGAGCTGGGCGCAGTTTCTTCTATGGAAATCGCTTGTGGCGGTGTTCTCTTAATCACCGAACTTCTTTGGAATGGATTACTTTCTGCATTATAGGGCAGTGTTGCAGTACAGTTAGGTACCCTAGTCAAGCTAGTCAGTCAGTCAGTCTTTTTTTTTTGATGCGCTGGAGGTGTGGAATCTTCTAAAAGATGTATCCACCCGTGTGGAAAAACATGCACGATTTCTACGTACTAAACCACACCCCCGAGGTTCTCCTCCACTCCCGCGGTACTGCCGCTTGGTATTACTTCGCGGGGGGGAAGCATTATTAGTTGTGCGTCTCCGTACTAGCCATCCCGTTCGGATTATTCGCCTTTCTCGATGCTTCTTCCACTTGCAACCTATGGCTCACACATTTTATAAAAGTATTTACTTCATTCCATTTACTCTGTACTCAGCATAGTTTCTACGACATTTTCAACTGTGAGATGAACTCCCACATTTACTTCCACTCTGCTTCTAAGGTCGTCGAATCGAGGACATTTTAAAATTACATGTTCTGCGTCTTCATACACATTATCGCAAGCTGGACAACTGGGAGAGCTATCGAGCCCGAACCTGTGTAGGTAACTCCTAAATCCTCCATGTGCAGTTAAGAACTGTGTGAGATGATAGTTCGCTTCTCCATGCCGTCGGTTAATCCACCTATCGATGTTCGGAATCAGTCTATAGGTCCATCGGCCCTTTAGTGAGTTTTCCCAGCTACTTTGCCATTTTTGCATGGACTTGGTTCTTTCTACTTGGCGTAACTCTGCTCTGTCGAGATCTGGGTTTTCGTTTTGTCGTTCATATATGTCGGATAGTTCCTTTGCTGATATATCTATTGGCATGATGCCTGCCACAACGCAAGCTGCCTCACTGGATATGGTGCGGTAGCCACTACATATCCTTAGACAACTCCTGCGAAAGACTGAGGTTACGTTCTTGCTTGCTTTGTTCTTCCAAGCTTTCGCCCAAACTGGTGCTCCATACAGTATTATTGAGGTGCTTACTCGAGAAATTAGTATCCTTCGACTCTGACGAGGTCCTCCTACATTAGGCATCATCCTAGCTAGTGAGTTAGCAACGGCAGTTGCCTTTATATGCGAATACTCCATATGTTTTTTAAAATTTAGTCGGTCATCTAGCATTATGATGTCGAAATTTCCCACTTGTATGTTGAGGACTTCCTTACTTCTTTTTCCGCTAACAAGAACTGCTTCCGTTTTGTGTTCTGCAAGCTCCAGTTCATAGAATTTAGCCACGCTTTGATGGTTTTGATGGTCTCGTTTGCATATAGCTCGACCTCTTCTTTCTTACGCGCCTGTACGAGGATTGCTACATCGTCAGCATATCCAACAATCGTGGCTTCTTTTGGTATCTTTAGGTTAAATATCCCGTTGTACATTACATTCCACAGAAGAGGACCTAAAACTGAGCCTTGGGGAACGCCAGCGGTCACTCTATATGATTTCATTGCCTTGTCCGATTCATACCACAGTGTTCTGTTAGTGAAATAATCCTTTACCATTTTAATAAGGTTTTCAGGGACATTAATTTTCCTCAGCGACGTTTTGATGTGGGTCCATCCTGCTGAATTAAAAGCATTTTTGATGTCGAGCGTGATTATTGCGCAATATTTTCTCGCCGCACCTTTGCCCTGTATAGCCTTTTTTGTCGCATTTACTACGTAACTAATAGCATCGATGGTAGATTTTGCCTTCCTGAAGCCATATTGTCTCTCAGAGAGACCATCCACAACCTCGACGGCGTCCTGTAGCCGGTCATGTACAATCCGCTCTAGACACTTGCCTATTGTGTCCAGTAAACATATCGGTCTGTAGGACTGAGGCTCACCAAGAGTTTTTCCTGGCTTCGGAATCAGGATTAGCTTTTGTTTTTTCCAAATATCTGGAAATACACCATCTCTTGTCTTTAACGCCAACTTTAAAGCGCTGTTGGGAATGCAGTCTAGTCCCGGTGCCTTTGTGTCACCAATCTTTGAGCATAAACCTAATACTTCGTCCTCTGTCACTTCTACGGAGTCCCCTACTGGTTGATCAGGACTATCGTCCGCGGCTGGTTCTCCTTGTGGGAATAAAGCACATACTATTTTGTTCAACAGTATTGGACACGTTATTTGGCCCGACTTCCTTCCCTTTAATTCTGGCATAACTATGCGATATGCATTGCCCCATGGATTCGAGTCAGCTTCGTCGCAAAGTTTTTTAAATGATTCGGCTTTACTTTGGTTAATTGCCATTTGTAGAGTTCTTCTAGATTCGTGGTATCTTTGTTTCCTCGATTGAAAGTCTGGTCTATTCCTACCCCTCTGGTAAAGACGTCTGGCCTTAAGACAAGTTTTTCTCAATGTCGCTATAGATTCGTTCCACCAGTAGTTTTCGTTGTGTCTTTGGTACTGTCTTCTTCTTGGCATGGATGCATCGCATGCGGTTTTTAGGGCCTTCGAAATATCCTCCGCCATGTTTACTACAGTATCCTCGCTTACATATTCGTTGTAGAACACCTCATCGAATGTTGCCGCATCCAGTTTGTCCTTCGCCCAACGTTGGAATGTGGCCTTATTGGGTTGTTTACTCGGCAGTCGATCTCTGAATAAGTTGAAGATAATGGCCTGATGGTCACTATGGGTGTACTGTTCACTTACGTGCCATTGCATGTTGTTTGCAAGCGTTGTGCTTACAAAAGTAAGGTCCACTATGGACCCGAATCCAGCCCTTCTGAAGGTTTGCGCATTTCCGTGATTCGCGAGAACTACGTCGAGTTGCGAAAAGGCCTCCAGGAGCACTCTCCCTCTCTGGTTTGTCCTCTCGGAGCCCCAATCAACTGCCCAAGCGTTAAAATCTCCTCCAATCACCACTGGATTATTCTGTACTACGTCCCTTACCAGGTTACTTATTAACCTTTCGAACTCCGCAATTTCCATATTCGGAGACATGTAGCAGCTATAGATATATATACCACCAATTTTAACTCTAGCATATCCCTCAGTAGGGACTTTCATCCCCTCTTCTATTGCCTTGTTACCGCAGGCCCATACAGCAGCTTTACCTGTCGAGTCTGTTTCCCATACATTTTTGTCTCGATTCCTGTATTGTTCCCTTAGGATTGCGACGTCTATTTTTTGTTCGCAGATGTATTGCGTTAGGAGGTCCTGGGCTGCGGCACAGTGGTTAAGGTTTAATTGGATGAATCTCATTTGGTTCTGTTACTCAGCGCCTTTTTGAATACCGGGCATTTGTAACTTCCTGCTACATGCTCCAGATTATCTCCGCCAAGCTAACTGCATAGCATGCACTTTGGCAAGGATTCACAGTCTCTGGCAATATGGCCCTCGACTCCACATTTTCTACATTGCCTAGACCTGTCAGTAGCTGCTTTACATGACCGTGCCATGTGACCAAATTCTTGGCATCGGAAGCACTTCATGAGAGTAACTGCTTCCCTCAGGCGGCAAATAGACCAACAAATTTTAATCCTTTGCTTTTTTAGAGCCTTCCAAGCTGTTTCGGGTGGTAGACTTATTTTTGCAATCTGGGTGCCTCCGTATGATTTTCGCATGGATAGGATGATTGTTTCGTCAAGGCCAGTTACTTCCAGTTCTTTCTCCAGAGCTCTGCAAATCTCATCTTTCGTGGTGATATCGTCCATTCCCTTACATTCTATGACAACCTGATTTGTGCGTGTTTTTACTTCTACGCTACCATCGAAGGATTTTTCAATCCTTTCGTTGAACTTCCCCACAACGTTCCCATTTGTGTTTCTCAGTTCCAAGAGTAGGTCTCCTTTCTGATTTCTTCTAATCCTATTGACTTCATCTCCTAGTACTTTCAGTGCGGGGTCTGATCTAAGTTTACGAAGGATGTCCGCATAGCTCGTTTCTCCTTTAGAAGATATCACCATAGTGCTCGGTTTGGGTTTTCGAAATCGAGTCTTTTTATTTTTTTCTATTTTCGTACATTTGTTCTCCGTTGCTTGACTTGGCTTTTCTTCGATTATATTGGCCTTGTTTTCTTGTCTGCCCGTTGATTTATTTTTCTTTGGGGAACGGTTTTTGGGCCTTTTCGGGGTCTCCGTATCTATTGTTTGCACGCTCGCAATTTCCAAGTGACTCATTATTTTCTTTGGAGTCATCCTTACTCCTTTCATCAACTAGTTTGTTGTATGTGGCTCTTATTTCTCTCACTTGATCTTTAATAGCATGATGGACGTTGTTTCGATTTTTAACGTAGTCCATAAGCCCGACGATCATTTCGCCTAGCTCAGCAAAGGTATCACCCTTACTTTGGTGTGTTTCTACTCCTTTCACCTTATCAGACTTAGACTGAGTTTTCCCTTCATTTAATATATTGGGTCCCGATGGGGGTGTCCTTTTTATCACAGAACTTCTGCTAAAGGGACTTTGCTCATTTAGATTGATTGTACTTGTAGCATTATCAGCTATCCCGGCCAAGTTTACCGGGGAAGCATTGCAGGCGCTGGATAACGACGACTGGTAGCCTGCTCGCGCACTATCAAAAGCCGCCGGTACTGGGGGCATTACTCCCTGCACCGTAACTGTAATTCCTCTATCTGACTTTTCCATGTTGTTTTATTTTCTGGGATCCTACCCATAGCGTTGTAGACCTAACCGCCAGGTGATGTGTTCCTCAGCGGCCCTTAACATGGGGAACAGACGCTGACCAGGGAGCCGCCCACTCTGGGTCAGACGCTCCTGGATTTGTAGAGACAAGGGGAACCACGGAGACGTCACTCTCCGAATTGCACCTCTCTTGAGGGCTCCCCTTGTGGGGGATACCTATTAAATGGCGGCATCTGTTCTGTTAGTGAAATAATCCTTTACCATTTTAATAAGGTTTTCAGGGACATTAATTTTCCTCAGCGACGTTTTGATGTGGGTCCATCCTGCTGAATTAAAAGCATTTTTGATGTCGAGCGTGATTATTGCGCAATATTTTCTCGCCGCACCTTTGCCCTGTATAGCCTTTTTTGTCGCATTTACTACGTAACTAATAGCATCGATGGTAGATTTTGCCTTCCTGAAGCCATATTGTCTCTCAGAGAGACCATCCACAACCTCGACGGCGTCCTGTAGCCGGTCATGTACAATCCGCTCTAGACACTTGCCTATTGTGTCCAGTAAACATATCGGTCTGTAGGACTGAGGCTCACCAAGAGTTTTTCCTGGCTTCGGAATCAGGATTAGCTTTTGTTTTTTCCAAATATCTGGAAATACACCATCTTTCAAGCTGTTATTGAACATCTTCACGAAAATTCGCGGTCTTGTCTTTAACGCCAACTTTAAAGCGCTGTTGGGAATGCAGTCTAGTCCCGGTACCTTTGTGTCACCAATCTTTGAGCATAAACCTAATACTTCGTCCTCTGTCACTTCTACGGAGTCCCCTACTGGTTGATCAGGACTATCGTCCGCGGCTGGTTCTCCTTGTGGGAATAAAGCACATACTATTTTGTTCAACAGTATTGGACACGTTATTTGGGCCGACTTCCTTCCCTTTAATTCTGGCATAACTATGCGATATGCATTGCCCCATGGATTCGAGTCAGCTTCGTCGCAAAGTTTTTTAAATGATTCGGCTTTACTTTGGTTAATTGCCATTTGCAGAGTTCTTCTAGATTCGTGGTATCTTTGTTTCCTCGATTGAAAGTCTGGTCTATTCCTACCCCTCTGGTAAAGACGTCTGGCCTTAAGACAAGTTTTTCTCAATGTCGCTATAGATTCGTTCCACCAGTAGTTTTCGTTGTGTCTTTGGTACTGTCTTCTTCTTGGCATGGATGCATCGCATGCGGTTTTTAGGGCCTTCGAAATATCCTCCGCCATGTTTACTACAGTATCCTCGCTTACATATTCGTTGTAGAACACCTCATCGAATGTTGCCGCATCCAGTTTGTCCTTCGCCCAACGTTGGAATGTGGCCTTATTGGGTTGTTTACTCGGCAGTCGATCTCTGAATAAGTTGAAGATAATGGCCTGATGGTCACTATGGGTGTACTGTTCACTTACGTGCCATTGCATGTTGTTTGCAAGCGTTGTGCTTACAAAAGTAAGGTCCACTATGGACCCGAATCCAGCCCTTCTGAAGGTTTGCGCATTTCCGTGATTCGCGAGAACTACGTCGAGTTGCGAAAAGGCCTCCAGGAGCACTCTCCCTCTCTGGTTTGTCCTCTCGGAGCCCCAATCAACTGCCCAAGCGTTAAAATCTCCTCCAATCACCACTGGATTATTCTGTACTACGTCCCTTACCAGGTTACTTATTAACCTTTCGAACTCCGCAATTTCCATATTCGGAGACATGTAGCAGCTATAGATATATATACCACCAATTTTAACTCTAGCATATCCCTCAGTAGGGACTTTCATCCCCTCTTCTATTGCCTTGTTACCGCAGGCCCATACAGCAGCTTTACCTGTCGAGTCTGTTTCCCATACATTTTTGTCTCGATTCCTGTATTGTTCCCTTAGGATTGCGACGTCTATTTTTTGTTCGCAGATGTATTGCGTTAGGAGGTCCTGGGCTGCGGCACAGTGGTTAAGGTTTAATTGGATGAATCTCATTTGGTTCTGTTACTCAGCGCCTTTTTGAATACCGGGCATTTGTAACTTCCTGCTACATGCTCCAGATTATCTCCGCCAAGCTAACTGCATAGCATGCACTTTGGCAAGGATTCACAGTCTATGGCAATATGGCCCTCGACTCCACATTTTCTACATTGCCTAGACCTGTCAGTAGCTGCTTTACATGACCGTGCCATGTGACCAAATTCTTGGCATCGGAAGCACTTCATGAGAGTAACTGCTTCCCTCAGGCGGCAAATAGACCAACAAATTTTAATCCTTTGCTTTTTTAGAGCCTTCCAAGCTGTTTCGGGTGGTAGACTTATTTTTGCAATCTGGGTGCCTCCGTATGATTTTCGCATGGATAGGATGATTGTTTCGTCAAGGCCAGTTACTTCCAGTTCTTTCTCCAGAGCTCTGCAAATCTCATCTTTCGTGGTGATATCGTCCATTCCCTTACATTCTATGACAACCTGATTTGTGCGTGTTTATACTTCTACGCTACCATCGAAGGATTTTTCAATCCTTTCGTTGAACTTCCCCACAACGTTCCCATTTGTGTTTCTCAGTTCCAAGAGTAGGTCTCCTTTCTGATTTCTTCTAATCCTATTGACTTCATCTCCCAGTACTTTCAGTGCGGGGTCTGATCTAAGTTTACGAAGGATGTCCGCATAGCTCGTTTCTCCTTTAGAAGATATCACCATAGTGCTCGGTTTGGGTTTTCGAAATCGAGTCTTTTTATTTTTTTCTATTTTCGTACATTTGTTCTCCGTTGCTTGACTTGGCTTTTCTTCGATTATATTGGCCTTGTTTTCTTGTCTGCCCGTTGATTTATTTTTCTTTGGGGAACGGTTTTTGGGCCTTTTCGGGGTCTCCGTATCTATTGTTTGAACGCTCGCAATTTCCAAGTGACTCATTATTTTCTTTGGAGTCATCCTTACTCCTTTCATCAACTAGTTTGTTGTATGTGGCTCTTATTTCTCTCACTTGATCTTTAATAGCATGATGGACGTTGTTTCGATTTTTAACGTAGTCCATAAGCCCGACGATCATTTCGCCTAGCTCAGCAAAGGTATCACCCTTACTTTGGGGTGTTTCTACTCCTTTCACCTTATCAGACTTAGACTGAGTTTTCCCTTCATTTAATATATTGGGTCCCGATGGGGGTGTCCTTTTTATCACAGAACTTCTGCTAAAGGGACTTTGCTCATTTAGATTGATTGTACTTGTAGCATTATCAGCTATCCCGGCCAAGTTTACCGGGGAAGCATTGCAGGCGCTGGATAACGACGACTGGTAGCCTGCTCGCGCACTATCAAAAGCCGCCGGTACTGGGGGCATTACTCCCTGCACCGTAACTGTAATTCCTCTATCTGACTTTTCCATGTTGTTTTATTTTCTGGGATCCTACCCATAGCGTTGTAGACCTAACCGCCAGGTGATGTGTTCCTCAGCGGCCCTTAACATGGGGAACAGACGCTGACCAGGGAGCCGCCCACTCTGGGTCAGACGCTCCTGGATTTGTAGAGACAAGGGGAACCACGGAGACGTCACTCTCCGAATTGCACCTCTCTTGAGGGCTCCCCTTGTGGGGGATACCTATTAAATGGCGGCATCTGTTCGCCATGTCGCAGAGTCTTCATCGGGCATTTGCACCTTTTTATGGTACGCCCTCTGGCTCTTGGTCGGGGACTGCTTATCTATCGCAGCCAACCTACATATCTGCAGGCCGTCCAGCTATCCGCCACCCGCTGACACCCATAGTAGCCTGAGCTTGGCCCTATGGCAGTCAGTCAGTCAGTCAATCAGTCAGTCAGTCAGTCAGTCAGTCAGTCATTTTTTTTTTTTTTTTTCCGTTGGAGGTGTGGAATCTTCAAAAGATGTATCCAGCCCGTACTGGAAAACATGTACGACTCTTACGCACTAAACCACACCCCTCGTCTCTACACCCCGCGGAACTGCCATTCGGTATTACGTCGCAGGGGTTCTTTAGCCTATATGGCTCTATTTGCTTCCCGTGAACTCTTCCTCATTTCTTCTTCTTTTCGTAGGCTGTCCTGGACATACTTGATGAAATCGTTCACCTTCTTCCAATTTGATTCCGACCTAAGCATCAGGTCTACCACATTATCGGCTGTCACACTACTGCCTAAAGCGAACGCTAGGTTATTGCGATTTCGTGCAAATCTCGGGCAGATAAACACGACATGTTCCGCGTTTTCGTCATCGTTCACACATACAGGACACTTGGGAGAGTTGTCGTGTCCGAATCGGTAGAGGTAGTAACGGTAACCTCCATGTCCCGTCAAAAACTGCGTCAGGTTGTAGTTGACTTCACCATGGCCTCGACTTATCCACTTTTCAATGTTAGGAATAAGTTTGTGTGTCCACCTTCCCTTGGGTGTGTTGTCCCATCTCTTTTGCCAGTTTTCCATAGAGTTGTTTCTCTCCGCGCGTCTAACAAGTTCGTAATCTGTGTCTGGGGTTATTCTCTTTAATCCGTATACTTTGGAAAATTCTCTTGCTTGTAGGTCTATTGGCAGTATGCCTGCCACCACACATGCTGCCTCTAGAGAAATTGTGCGATATCCGCTGCAGACTCTTAGGCAGTTTCTGCGGAAGATTGTGAGCATATTCTTCTTCGAGTTTAACCTCAGCGATGCTTCCCAAATTGGAGATGCATAGAGAAGAATAGAATTTGCGACTCTAGAAAGTAGTGTCCTTCGACTTTGTCTGGGGCCTCCTATGTTTGGCAACATCCTAGCCAGAGCGTTTACAACTTTGGTAGCCTTTTCGCAGGAGTACACAGTGTGCTGTTTGAAGTTTAGGCGACTGTCGATCATAATCCCTAAATATTTAATGGCATCGGATGACTTTATGGTCGTATTTCCTACATTTATTTCAAGAGTTTCTGTCTTTCTTTTGCTGCTTATCAGCACTGCCTCCGTTTTGTGTTCTGCTAGGTTAAGGTTCACGCTTTTCATCCACGTTCCTATAGTGCGTATAGCTTCATTTGCGTATATCTGCACTTCGTCTAGATGACGCGCTTGCACTACTACTGCTATGTCGTCCGCGAAGCCTACAATAGCTACTTCTTCTGGTACCTCAAGGTTGAATACTCCATCATACATAATGTTCCATAGCAGCGGTCCTAAGACCGAACCTTGCGGAACACCTGCAGTAACGTATCGGGATTCCATGCCGTTATCCGTCTTATACAACAATGACCAATTTGTGAAGTAGTCCATCACAATGTTTATTAGGTACTCCGGTACATTAAGTCTTATCAAGGAAAGCATTATTTGCTTCCATCCTGCTGAGTTAAACGCATTTCTGATGTCAAGTGTGATCACCGCGCAGTATTTTCTTGAACACCCTTTGCCTTGGATTGCTTCCCTCGCCATGTTCACAACGGAGTTTATTGCATCCACTGTTGACCTCGCTTTGCGGAACCCATATTGGTTTGGTGAAATGCCTTTTGCTTCTTCTACGAAATTCAGCAACCTGTTGTAAATTACCCTCTCTAGGCATTTGCTAGTCGTGTCTAAGAGGCATATTGGTCTGTAGGATTGAGGTTCTCCAAGGGTTTTTCCGGGCTTTGGTATCAGAATGAGTTTCTGTTTTTTCCAGTTATTGGGGAATACACCATCTTTCAGGCTGTTATTGAATAAACGGGCGAATAATTGTGGTCTCGTTTTAAGGGCAATCTTCAGTACCTTGTTGGGAATCCCGTCGAGGCCAGGAGCTTTATCGTCTCCGATATTTGGGCATAATTTAATGATCTCATCCTCTGTGACTCTAAAGCGGTTTGATATGTTCCCGCTTCGCCTAGTTACATTGAAAGGGTCTCCTTGTGGGAATAGCGTGTTCACTATTTTGTCGACCAGTTTAGGGCAGGTTACTTGGGCTGATTTTTTCCCTTTTATACGAGACATTACAATTTGGTACGCCTTGCCCCATGGGTTGGAGTCTGCTTCATTACATAGACGTTTAAAGCCTTCAGATTTGCTTTTATTTATTGCGTCTTGGAGTTCTTTCCTTGCCTGGTGGTACGCCTCTCTTTTCAGTTGGAAGTCAGGACTTTGCCTTCCACGTTGGTATTGGCGCCTTGTTTTTAAACATTTTTTCCTTAGTGTGGCTATTTCGTTGTTCCACCAATGATTTTCTTTTCTCCTCTGGCTATGTATCCGTCTTGGCATTGATGCATCGCATGCTGTTTGTATGGCAGCGACTAAATTATCTGCCATGTCGTTAACTGGTCCGTCTTCAATGGTCTGGTTTTTGAATGATTCAATGAACGCAGCTGCATCTAGTTTGTCGCTACCCCATCCGTTTTGGGTTGATTTTGCATGGGTTGCACGGGAAACACTGCTACGAATAAGCGAGAATATGATTGCTTGGTGGTCGCTGTGTGTGTAGTGCTCGCTAACCTCCCACTTTATATCACGGGCCAGTGCATTACTTGCAAATGTGATATCGACAATTGATCCATAACCGGCTCTTCTGAAAGTAAAAACATTACCTTCATTTAGAAGGCTCAAATCAAGAAGAGCGAATGACTCAAGAAGTATTCGACCTCTCTCGTTTGTTTTCGGGCAACCCCAGTCAGTTGACCATGCGTTGAAGTCCCCTCCGATAACTACTTGGGTGTGTTGCATTGCGTCTCTTGCAAGATTATCGACTATTGTCTGGAATTCCATTATTGGTATGTTTGGTGAAATATAGCAGCTGTACACATAAATGCCACCAATTTTTATCTTGGCGAAGCCCACGCATGGCAGCTTCATTCCTTCCTCGACTGCCTTGTTTCCGCAGGCCCATACGGCTGATTTACCTAGCGTATCTGTCTCCCATACGTTTTTATCAAGATCCTTATATTGCTCGCTTATTAGCGCGACATCTATGTTTAGTTCGCAGATAGTCTGTGTCAGTAGGTCCTGGGCTGCTGCGCAATGGTTTATATTTAATTGTATAAATCTCATTTATATCTGGCACTAAGCGCCTTTTTGAAAACTGGACAACTGTAACTTCCTGCAATATGGTCCAGGACATCGTTGCCGTTTGATCTACACAACATGCAGTTCGGGTCGGATGTACATTCTTTGGTTATGTGGCCTTCAGATCCACATTTGCGACAGAGGTGTGATCTGGTGGTTCCCGTCTTGCAGGTCTTTGCAATATGACCAAACTCAAGACATTTGAAGCATTGTGTGGGAGTCACTGGTTCCCGAATGCGGCATATGGACCATCCAATCCTAATTTTGTTCATTACTAGGGCCCTACGTGCTATTTCGACTGGCAGACTAATTTTTGCAGTTTGTGTTCCTCCATAGGATTTCCGAAGACTCTTAACGGCTGTATTGTCTAGCTCTGGGATTTCTAGAGCTTTTCCAAAGGCGGTGCATATCTCGGACTTGGTTGTGATATCGTCCATGTCTTTGCATTCCACAACCATCTCTTGTTTGCGTGTCCTCACTTCAACGCGACCCTCTAGGGAATTTTCGATTTTTTCGTTAAATCGCTCTTTTATATTCAGACCGTTTGTCTTCAGTTCCAGGATAATTTCACCCTTCTGCGTTCTGCGGACTTTGTTCACCTCATCTCCAAGTTCCTTTAGGTCTGGATCGGTTCTTATTTTCCTGAGAATGTCCGCATATGTGGTTTCTCCCTTAGCGGATATAATCATGGTATCTGGTCTAACCCTACGTGATCTTATATTCTTCTTCTTCACTGTTGTCCACTCATTTTTGGATTTTACTATGTCGTTATCATCTTTTTTCCGTTCTGCGGCTTTTTCTTCTTGGGGGGGCACCACCTCTTTGTTTTTTTGTCTTCTTGGTGTTTCTGTGCTGGATAACGCATCTGTAGGGTCCCTGCGCCTCTTTTCCTCCCTTTTACTGGGCCAGGTCTTGGGAGAGGTTTGCGTGGCTCGGTTGCAGTTTTCTCTGATGACACTGTCTTCACCAGTACTCTTTTCGTCGCGAGCTTTGTTGTACATGGCTCTTATCGCCCTCACCTGTTCCTTAATGGCATGGTGTACATTATTCCGGCTTTTAACATAATCCATGAGATCGACTATCATTTGCCCAAGTACGGTAAATGTATCGCCTTTGGGTTTGGCTACATCTTCTTCTTTACCTGTGAGTGGTGTGATTGCCTCGTTCTCTAAGCCAGCCTTTCTGTTGCCTCCCGTTGGAGGTGTCCTCTTTATTACAGTGCTTCTTGTAAAGGGGCTCTGTTCCTTCTGATCGTCTTTGCTTGTAACATTATATGCTATCCTGGCCAAGCTTACCGGGGTAACATTGCAGGCGCTGGATATCGACGGCTGGTAGCCTGCTTGCGCACTACCCAAAGCCGCCGGCACTGGGGGCATTACTCCCTGCACCGTAACTAAATTTGCTCTCTCTAACTTTTCCATTATTTGTTTTGTTTTCCGGGATCCTACCCGTAGCGTTTTATACCTTGCCGCCAGGAATTTAAACCATCAGCCGCCCCTAACCTGGGGAACAGACGCTGACCAGAAAGCCGCCCAATCTGGGTCAGACGCTACTGGATTTATGTAGACTGGGGATCCACGGAGTCGTCATACTCCTAACTGCACCTCTCTTGGGGCACCCCTGTGGGAGATACCTAGTTACTGGCGGCATCCATTCGCCATGACACAGTGTCTTTGTTGGGCACTTGTACTTTTTTATGGTATGCCCTCGGACACTGCCGCTCTTGGTCGGGGGCTGCGTACGCAGCTGTACAGCTATCCGCCACCTGCTGACCCCCATAGTAGCCTGAGCTTAGCCCTATGCAGTCAGTCAGTCAGTCAGTCAGTCAGTCAGTCAGTCAGTCAGTCAGTCAGTCAGTCAGTCAGTCAGTCAGTCAGTCAGTCAGTCAGTCAGTCAGTCAGTCAGTCAGTCAGTCAGTCAGTCAGTCAGTCAGTCAGTCAGTCAGTCAGTCAGTCAGTCAGTCAGTCAGTCAGTCAGTCAGTCAGTCAGTCAGTCAGTCAGTCAGTCAGTCAGTCAGTCAGTCAGTCAGTCAGTCAGTCAGTCAGTCAGTCAGTCAGTCAGTCAGTCAGTCAGTCAGTCAGTCAGTCAGTCAGTCAGTCAGTCAGTCAGTCAGTCAGTCAGTCAGTCAGTCAGTCAGTCAGTCAGTCAGTCAGTCAGTCAGTCAGTCAGTCAGTCAGTCAGTCAGTCAGTCAGTCAGTCAGTCAGTCAGTCAGTCAGTCAGTCAGTCAGTCAGTCAGTCAGTCAGTCAGTCAGTCAGTCAGTCAGTCAGTCAGTCAGTCAGTCAGTCAGTCAGTCAGTCAGTCAGTCAGTCAGTCAGTCAGTCAGTCAGTCAGTCAGTCAGTCAGTCAGTCAGTCAGTCAGTCAGTCAGTCAGTCAGTCAGTCAGTCAGTCAGTCAGTCAGTCAGTCAGTCAGTCAGTCAGTCAGTCAGTCAGTCAGTCAGTCAGTCAGTCAGTCAGTCAGTCAGTCAGTCAGTCAGTCAGTCAGTCAGTCAGTCAGTCAGTCAGTCAGTCAGTCAGTCAGTCAGTCAGTCAGTCAGTCAGTCAGTCAGTCAGTCAGTCAGTCAGTCAGTCAGTCAGTCAGTCAGTCAGTCAGTCAGTCAGTCAGTCAGTCAGTCAGTCAGTCAGTCAGTCAGTCAGTCAGTCAGTCAGTCAGTCAGTCAGTCAGTCAGTCAGTCAGTCAGTCAGTCAGTCAGTCAGTCAGTCAGTCAGTCAGTCAGTCAGTCAGTCAGTCAGTCAGTCAGTCAGTCAGTCAGTCAGTCAGTCAGTCAGTCAGTCAGTCAGTCAGTCAGTCAGTCAGTCAGTCAGTCAGTCAGTCAGTCAGTCAGTCAGTCAGTCAGTCAGTCAGTCAGTCAGTCAGTCAGTCAGTCAGTCAGTCAGTCAGTCAGTCAGTCAGTCAGTCAGTCAGTCAGTCAGTCAGTCAGTCAGTCAGTCAGTCAGTCAGTCAGTCAGTCAGTCAGTCAGTCAGTCAGTCAGTCAGTCAGTCAGTCAGTCAGTCAGTCAGTCAGTCAGTCAGTCAGTCAGTCAGTCAGTCAGTCAGTCAGTCAGTCAGTCAGTCAGTCAGTCAGTCAGTCAGTCAGTCAGTCAGTCAGTCAGTCAGTCAGTCAGTCAGTCAGTCAGTCAGTCAGTCAGTCAGTCAGTCAGTCAGTCAGTCAGTCAGTCAGTCAGTCAGTCAGTCAGTCAGTCAGTCAGTCAGTCAGTCAGTCAGTCAGTCAGTCAGTCAGTCAGTCAGTCAGTCAGTCAGTCAGTCAGTCAGTCAGTCAGTCAGTCAGTCAGTCAGTCAGTCAGTCAGTCAGTCAGTCAGTCAGTCAGTCAGTCAGTCAGTCAGTCAGTCAGTCAGTCAGTCAGTCAGTCAGTCAGTCAGTCAGTCAGTCAGTCAGTCAGTCAGTCAGTCAGTCAGTCAGTCAGTCAGTCAGTCAGTCAGTCAGTCAGTCAGTCAGTCAGTCAGTCAGTCAGTCAGTCAGTCAGTCAGTCAGTCAGTCAGTCAGTCAGTCAGTCAGTCAGTCAGTCAGTCAGTCAGTCAGTCAGTCAGTCAGTCAGTCAGTCAGTCAGTCAGTCAGTCAGTCAGTCAGTCAGTCAGTCAGTCAGTCAGTCAGTCAGTCAGTCAGTCAGTCAGTCAGTCAGTCAGTCAGTCAGTCAGTCAGTCAGTCAGTCAGTCAGTCAGTCAGTCAGTCAGTCAGTCAGTCAGTCAGTCAGTCAGTCAGTCAGTCAGTCAGTCAGTCAGTCAGTCAGTCAGTCAGTCAGTCAGTCAGTCAGTCAGTCAGTCAGTCAGTCAGTCAGTCAGTCAGTCAGTCAGTCAGTCAGTCAGTCAGTCAGTCAGTCAGTCAGTCAGTCAGTCAGTCAGTCAGTCAGTCAGTCAGTCAGTCAGTCAGTCAGTCAGTCAGTCAGTCAGTCAGTCAGTCAGTCAGTCAGTCAGTCAGTCAGTCAGTCAGTCAGTCAGTCAGTCAGTCAGTCAGTCAGTCAGTCAGTCAGTCAGTCAGTCAGTCAGTCAGTCAGTCAGTCAGTCAGTCAGTCAGTCAGTCAGTCAGTCAGTCAGTCAGTCAGTCAGTCAGTCAGTCAGTCAGTCAGTCAGTCAGTCAGTCAGTCAGTCAGTCAGTCAGTCAGTCAGTCAGTCAGTTTTTTTTTTTTTTTTTTTTTTTTTTTGATGCGCTGGAGGTGTGGAATCTTCTAAAAGATGTATTCCACCCGTGTGGAAAAACATGCACGATTTTTACGTACTAAACCACACCCCCGAACTTCTCCACCACACACCGCGGTACTGCCATCCGGTATTACTTCGCGGGGTGGTCAGCTTATGTTGCTGCTCTTCGTGTCCTCATTGACGAGATCTTTCAGTCGAAAGAAGCGCTTTTCGAAGTTGTTCTTCTCTCCTCAATGTTACATTTACGGATGTTACAAAATTATTTACACCGTCCCACTCTCTTTCAGATGTAAGCATTACTTCTATTACATTTTCGGGAGATAGTATGACTCCTATTTGCATCTGTAGTCTTGCACGCTCTTCCTCAAATCTGGGGCATACGAAGACTACATGCTCGGCGTTTTCGTCTTGTTCAGGGCAAACTGGACACCTTGGCGAAGTGTCGTGTCCAAAGCGGTGTAAATAGCTTCTATATCCACCATGTCCGGTTAGGAATTGTGTTAAGTTATAGTTAACGTCTCCGTGCCTGCGGTTTATCCAACTTTCAATATTAAGGATCAGTCTATGAGTCCACCGCCCTTTGCGAGAGTTGTCCCAACTTCGTTGCCAATTTTGAACTGACGTTCCTCGTACTGTTTGTCGGATAGATCTATAATCCATCTCGGGGTTTTTGTTTTTTTCTTCGTATATCTTCGTATATTCTCTAGCGGTTATGTCTATGGGGAACATACCCGCTACCACACATGATGCCTCCAGGGATATGGTACGGTATCCACTACAGACACGAAGACAGCTTCGTCGGAAGATGGACAACATATCCTTTATGGAGGTACACCTCAGTGATCTATCCCATATAGGTGCTCCATAAAGTAGTATTGAGTTTGTCACTCGTGACAGCAATACTCTTCGACTTTGCCGAGGACCTCCTACATTTGGCATCATCCTGGCCAACGCGTTTGCCACATTGGTTGCCTTTTGGCACGAGTAATCAGTATGCTTTTTAAAGTTTAAACGGTTATCGATCATCACCCCCAAATATTTAATTGCTTCGGTGGAAGTAATTTCACTTCTTCCAACCTGAATTTTTAGTATCTCGCTTGTTCTTCTGCTACTTATCAACACCGCCTCTGTCTTGTGTTCAGCTAAGCTTAAGTTCACCGACTCCAACCAGCTCTTAATAGTTTGGATGGCTTCATTTGCATAGAGCTGCACCTCATCCAGATATCTAGCTTGGACTATCACTGCGATATCGTCCGCAAAGCCTACAATTTTCGCCTCTTCCGGTATTTTAAGCCTGAACACTCCATCGTACATGATGTTCCATAGTAGCGGTCCTAGGACCGATCCTTGTGGGACACCGGCAGTAATATTCTGGGACTCCATACCATTATCTGTTGTATACCACAATGTTCTGTTTGTAAAATAGTCCTTCACAATTTTAATTAAATACTCCGGCACTCTAAGTTTCCTCAACGATACTATTATGTGCCTCCATCCCGCTGAGTTGAAAGCGTTCTTGATGTCCAATGTAATTACAGCGCAGTATTTCCGCTTGCTTCCTTTGCTTTGGATTGCCTGTTTCGCCTCATTCACCACTAAATTTATGGCATCTACCGTTGACCTCGCTTTCCGGAAGCCATATTGCATTTGTGAGATACCTTCGGCTTCTTCGACCGCAGTAAGCAGTCTAGTATATATTAACCTCTCCAGACACTTGCCTATTGTATCCAGGAGGCATATTGGTCTATACGACTGAGGTTCTCCCAGTGTTTTACCTGGTTTAGGTATAAGGATGAGCTTCTGTTTCTTCCATTCTTTCGGAAATACACCATCTTTCAGGCTTTTATTGAATACTTTTGCGAACAGATGTGGCATTGTTTTTAGCGCAATCTTTAGTGATCTGTTTGGGATACTATCTAGCCCTGGTGCTTTATTGTCTCCTATTTTAGGGAGTAATTTTAGAATTTCGTCCTCAGTTATTGGTACTTGGTCCGATATACTATCGCTACCCAGGTCGTCCGTGTACGGTTCTCCTTTTGGAAATAGTGTAGCTACTATTTTGCTGACTAGGTCAGGGCACGTTATTTGGGCCGATTTTGTTCCTTTTATCTTTGACATTACAACATGATATGCACTGCCCCATGGGTTGGAGTCAGCTTCGTTACAAAGTTTCCTAAAACATTCCGATTTGCTTCTGCTTATCGCTTTCTGCAGGTATTGTCTGGCTCTGTGATACGTCTCTCTTTTTGCTTCGAAGTCGGGCCTTGTTCGTCCCCTTTGGTATCTGCGCCGAGCCTTTAGGCACTCTTTCCTGAGAGCTGATATTTCATTGTTCCACCAGAAGTTTTCTTTCCTTCTTTCGATTTGTCTTCTTCTAGGCATTGAGGCATCGCAGGACGCCTTCAGGGCCTCCACTAATTCCTCCGCCATGTCATCGACTGTTCCATCTTCGATATGTTGATTTGAAAACAAATCTATAAATGTCGCCGAATCAATTTTGTCGCTCGGCCAGCCTTGGAAGGTAGCTTTTTGTCGTGGTCTCCGTGTGGGCTCTCCTTTGTTTATTGTAAACAGTATAGCTTGGTGGTCGCTGTGGGTGTAGTGCTCGCTTACTAGCCATTTTGAGTCTTTAGCTAGTCCGGTACTGGCGAAGGTAATGTCAACTATGGATCCGTAGCCGGCTCTCCTGAAGGTGTGTGCATTTCCTTGGTTTAGTAGAACGAGGTCAAGTAACGAGAAGGCTTCTAATAGTACTCGACCTCTGTTGTTCGTTTTTTGGCAGCCCCAATCTACAGCTGATGCATTAAAATCTCCGGCAATAATGATTGGGTTGTGTTGGCTTGCATCTAGTACCAGGTTATCAATTATCCTCTCAAATTCCTCTAGTTGTATATTTGGTGATATATAGCAGCTATATACATACACACCGCCGATTTTCATTCTAGCAAACCCTTGAGATTGCTGCTTCATTCCCTCTTCAATCGCTTTATTTCCGCAAGCCCATATGGCAGCTCTACCGGCCGATTCTTTCTCCCATACGTTCTTTTCTAGATCTTTATACTGCTCGCTTATTATTGCAACGTCTATTTTCGCTTCGCAGATAGTCTGTGTTAAGAGATCTTGAGCTGCTTCGCAATGGTTAAGATTAATTTGAACAAATCTCATTTAAGTTTAGCACTTAGCGCCTTTTGGAAGACAGGGCATCTATAGCTTCCGGCTATGTGTTTAAGATCTAACCCTCCACCCGCTTTGCACAACATACAGTTTGGCTCGTCTTTGCAGTCTCTCGAGATGTGACCTATTGTTCCGCATTTTCGGCAGTTTTGAGACCTGTCCGTTTCGGTCTTGCAGAGCTTTGCCATATGACCAAATTCTAGGCATTTGAAGCACTTGATAAGAGTCACTGTCTCCCTTATACGGCATATAGACCATCCTATTTTAATTTTTTTCATTTCTAGGGCCCTCCGCGCTGCCTCTGCGGGCAGTCTTAATTTGGCAGTCTGGGTGCCTCCATAGGATTTTCGTATAGACTTCACTACGTCATCATCTAGGTCGGGGATTTCCAACGCCTTAGCAAAAGCGCAGCATATTTCCCGCTTTGTCGTGATATCGTCCATGTCTTTGCATTCTATCACCGCCTCCTCCTTGTGGGTTTTTACTTCCACGCAGCCGTTTAGAGATGTTTCGATTTTCTCGTTAAACTTATCGCCAATACTTCTAGTTGAAGTCTTCAGTTCTAGGAGAATGTCGCCTTTCTGGGTTCTCCGAACTTTATTCACCTCGTCTCCTAATTCTTTCAGTTCTGGGTCGGTTCTGATCTTCCGTAAGATATCCGCGTAAGTGATATCTCCCTTGGCTGTTTGGCCTTACGGATTCTCTTCTTCTTTATTACTTTTTCCCACTTAGTAGGTGGTTTTAGAACCTTCTCACTTGAACTGGGCCTTTCTGATGCGTTTACTACTTGTGTGGAGATATGTTCTTTTTGTTTTGGTGAACGATTTTTTGCCCTTTTCGGTGTCTCCGTACTCGGTATTACATCGGTCGGGTCTCTGCTCCTCTTTGCTTCCCTCTTGGTGGGCCAAGTCTTGGGAGACGTCTGCGTGGCACGATTGATATTCTCGCGAGTGATGTTATTTCCCTCGTTACTCCTTTCATCGTCAGTCAGTCAGTCAGTCAGTCAGTCAGTCAGTCAGTCAGTCAGTCAGTCAGTCAGTCAGTCAGTCAGTCAGTCAGTCAGTCAGTCAGTCAGTCAGTCAGTCAGTCAGTCAGTCAGTCAGTCAGTCAGTCAGTCAGTCAGTCAGTCAGTCAGTCAGTCAGTCAGTCAGTCAGTCAGTCAGTCAGTCAGTCAGTCAGTCAGTCAGTCAGTCAGTCAGTCAGTCAGTCAGTCAGTCAGTCAGTCAGTCAGTCAGTCAGTCAGTCAGTCAGTCAGTCAGTCAGTCAGTCAGTCAGTCAGTCAGTCAGTCAGTCAGTCAGTCAGTCAGTCAGTCAGTCAGTCAGTCAGTCAGTCAGTCAGTCAGTCAGTCAGTCAGTCAGTCAGTCAGTCAGTCAGTCAGTCAGTCAGTCAGTCAGTCAGTCAGTCAGTCAGTCAGTCAGTCAGTCAGTCAGTCAGTCAGTCAGTCAGTCAGTCAGTCAGTCAGTCAGTCAGTCAGTCAGTCAGTCAGTCAGTCAGTCAGTCAGTCAGTCAGTCAGTCAGTCAGTCAGTCAGTCAGTCAGTCAGTCAGTCAGTCAGTCAGTCAGTCAGTCAGTCAGTCATTCAGTCAGTCAGTCAGTCAGTCAGTCAGTCAGTCAGTCAGTCAGTCAGTCAGTCAGTCAGTCAGTCAGTCAGTCAGTCAGTCAGTCAGTCAGTCAGTCAGTCAGTCAGTCAGTCAGTCAGTCAGTCAGGACTGCCTTATCGTCATTATATTCTATATCTTAGATATGAACCGTGTGCTTTAATCACCACACTAGATGGTGATTAATATTTGCTGCCTGGTCCACGATGTCGAACGTTAACGTTCGCTTGCCTCTCATGCGAAAAACAGCTGATTTGGGACCCACTAACAGGCACCAGAACGACAAAGCGAAAGAAAATCTATGCGAAAGAAAACGAAAGCATTTCAGTGTAAAATCGGGGCCCACTAACTTTGAGTTGTTCTATCGGCACAAAAATTTTTTCACCAAGCAAAGACAAACTAGAACTTTGCAAAAAATATTAATTGATAAAAATACTCCTTTTCACACTTTCCGCTCCAAAGAGGGCAGATTATACACTACATTTCTCTACGGTTTACCCAAAATCAGCATAAGTGAAATAATAAATGGCTTAAAGGGATACAACTTGACTCCAGAATCTGTCACCGAAATTGAAACAGAGTACAGTTCACGTGACAATGCTGTCTACAAAGTCCAATTTGTTAGAAAATCATTTAATCCCAAGTCATTGCAAAACGTAAAAAACATATGTAATGTAATAATCTCTTGGAGAAAATACAAACAGAGGAAGACCTCAAGACTCAATGCTGGAATTGCCTTATGTATGGCCACAGTGGTGAGCACTGTCATCGATTGCCGGCACGTATGATATGCGCAAACAACCACCACACCAGTGTCTGCCCACTAAACTAAACAGAACGAAAACCGGCTGTTTTCACATGTTTTAATTGCAAGAAAGTTGGGAGAGAACGCACCCATCATTCTGCAAACGACGTAAACTGTCCGTCCAGATCTACTTACTTAGAGAATAGAGCAAAAGCGACAAACAACTCTCAAAGAAACGGTATTACAAGAATAGCAGTGCGTGGTACCCAATCCCCCCCTTTTTTTCACAATCCGCAACCAATCAACGAAAACATGCAGAGTGTTGTAAACGGTAACTCTTACGCATCGTGCTTAAGAGAAAATAATGATCTTTTCAGCATCGACGAACTCTTATATTTATTTATGTCTGCGCTAAATGAGCTTCAGCAGTACACTAACAAAATACAACAGATACAGGTTGTCATGTCAATGGTGAAATATGCCCATGGTTTGCGATAATGCAAACGTTTTTAAAATGATTCATTGGAATGCCCACGGTATTTCTAACTATTGTCATCTCAAACAATTTGAATATTTGATTGAGAAAGAATCTGTTCATATCGCTTCGTTAAATGAAACCCATTTAAATGATAGCCATAAACCATATTTACGTAACTATTTTATATATAGAAACGATAGAGAAGACGCTAGAGGTGGTGGCGTTGCTCTTATAGTTAGGAAAAACATTCAACATAAGCTTTTATCAGTTATAAATACGAAGACGATAGAAAATTTGTCAGTAGAAGTTACTATCAACAATAGAAAAATTATAATTACAGCTGCTTATTCGCCAAGACATACCCCAGATTTCAAAAACGATATTCTACTACTCACATCACATGATAAGGAATTCTTCATACTAGGAAACTTAAACGCTAAGCATATGTCATGGAATTGCTACTCCCATAACACAACTGGAAACGAGCTTTATGCTTTACAACAGAACCACAATTTTTTCATTCACCACACGGTGGAACCTACATACTATCCGTACCAACAAAATCGTAATCCGTCCGTCATCGACATTATTCTCTCAAACTCCAGATTTTCCACGTCCTTGAATATTCTTGGGTATAACATTCCTTCTGACCACCGCCCGGTAGTGTGTACACTTCATCATTCAACTACGAATACAGTACACTAGTCACTTCGATTTCAAGTCAACGAACTGGCCGCTATTCCAAAACTACATCGAAAGTCGAATAAACAATCACAATGCAATGTATTCCTCCAGTGATTCTATTGAGCGTGATATTAAAAAACTTATTACAATTATTTTAGAAGCGCGAAACATTCCTACACCTTTGGTTCGTCCGAACAGTAATTATGTTTTCTCAAATGATACAATCAAACTCATAAAGACAAGACGATATCTCGATAGAAAAATGAAAAGGGCATCCAACCAAAACGAATTTAATATGTACAAGAAATGCATTAAACTCATTAGTACAATTATCGACAACAAAATTAGCATTGAACGAAATGAAAAGTGGAATAAATTTCTATCAAAATTAAAGCCAGGTGATAAATCGTTTTGGAAGATAAGCAGAAGCTTGAGAAGTAAATCAAACAAAACAATCCCATATTTACAAAAAGACAATCGGCAAATCTGCGCAGATGATGATACAAGCACTCCATTGACAAAACAGTTAATAGTAAAGTAAACCGCTTTAAAAAGGAAATTAGCAGTTCTTCTGGTGCTATTTTTGTTACATTAGATGAACTATGCATAATAATTAGAAATCTAAAGCCTTCGAAGTCACCCGGTTTGGATAATATATCCAACTTGCTATTAAAAAAGTTACCATCAAAGGCGCTGATGTTATTGGTGGCTATATTTAATAGTTGCATTCAATTTATCTACTTTCCAAAGCACTTCAAAACAGCTAAAGCTGTTGCAGTCCTAAAACCTAACAAACCTAAAAATGATCCTAACAGCTACAGGCCGATAAGCCTCCTCAGTAACTTAGGAAAATTGTACGAGAAAATAATTCATACAAGGATAAATGAATTTGCAATAGACAACAACTTAGTTGTTGACGAGCAATTTGGATTTAAAAAGCAACATAGCTGTATTCAACAAATTAACAGGGTGATAAATATAATACGGAGAATAGAAGTAAAAACTTTCAACTGGATTATTGATATAGAAAAAGCCTTCGACACCGACGCCAACGACTACTGCAGGCCTGCCCCAAGGATCGGTACTATCGCCTTTGCTTTACTCGCTGTATACGTCTGATTTCTCTCCACCTCGATACGTTTCAACAGCATATTATGCAGATGACACTGCCCTAATTACCTCAAGCAAATTGACCACGGCGCTGCTTAAGAAAATGGCCTTAAAAGCTGTAATAAATATTTCCATAAATGAAAAGTAAAAATCTATCCTTCGAAGACTCAAGCAATCATTTTCCCATATAACAAGTCTCCAAAGCGGCTGCCTAATCGTAACTTGAAATTTGGAAATGACGATATACCCATTCTCAGCGAGGTTAAATACCTAGGTGTCCTAATTGATAGGAAACTAAACTTCAGCAAACATATCGACGAAACTGCCAAGAAAAGTACAAGAGTGTTAAAAGCTCTTTGGCCACTGATTACTTATCGATCCTCTCTTAACTTAAAAAAACAAAAACCAAATTTTTAGAACGGTTATAAGACCTACACTTACCTTCATGAATTCATGTGCAGACTTAGCCAAAACAGAACAGAAACAGAAACACAATTTCTACTTATCCTATGATTCTACTTATCCTATGTCGAGAATTATCATTATAATTTTTATAAAATAGAAATTACCAAATTGAAAACTGTATGTATAATTTTGTTTATTTTTTTATAAATTTTCTTGTATACATTATTGTTTTCTTCCGATATTTGCAATTGTAAAAATTCAAAATAAGGTTTTTCCTAATTTCCTGAAAAGTTCAAATAATAAAAACGTTATAATTAAAAAAACTGATCTCATTTGCTGTAATATCTATAATAATATCTCAAACAATGTAAATAATGTATATAAACGAAATGTGATTAAAGATGTTGCTTTAAATTGAAAATCACTCACAACACGTAAGGCTATGCGAACGAAAAGTCAGAAGATAGTGGGTCGCTTTTTAATGCCATCGACATCGTGGGTCAGGCAGTTAAATACTACAAACAGTACAATTAAATTTTTAATGAATGAATATTCAATATTCAAACAGTAAGACGATACGCTACACTAACAAATACGCCGACGTACACAGACGGACAGGGTGGCAACATCGCGACGGTACGCATTCCTACTACCGTGCTCTGTCATTGACATTCATTCATCGGTAAACAAATGGGTTTGTATGGTTTGTTTGGTCAAGTATTGCTTCAGTTTTATTAATTATTGATTTTTCTATTTATTTGCAGGCTAATTTTATACTTGTCTTTTCTAGTAAACTTTACTAATATTTCTTCTTTACTCTTTTCATTTCAGGAAAGTGGTTGTACTGGTGTTCCTGCAGAAAACTCGTGGCGTGCTTTTAGCATGTCATCGGTGGAAATTATGAACTTAACATTCCGTGCTCGCTTGTTGTACCGTCTTGCGCTCCTTTCATAAGCTTCATGCATATTCTTCTTAATATTCTCTCGAATTATTTCCAATTTATCTCTCCTTTCAAATCTCTTTACTTCGTGATCGCATAAGGAAGATAGTTTTCGAGCTAACTTGTAATCATTGCCACTAGAGAACATATGGTATCCAAAAAGTGCGAAAAAAGGTGAAACTCCCGTAGCTGAATGCACGGATGTTCTTAAGGCACACTCAATCTCAGAGAGATAAAGGTCCCAATCGCGATGATCATCCTGAAGATAAGCCCTAATGGCTGTCAATACTGATTGATTTACTCTCTCCGATGCGTTGGATTGGGGAGAGTAAACAGCGGTACGCAAGTGTCTGATCTTGTAGGTGTCTGTCATTTGTTGAAATCTCTTAGCAACAAACTGGGCTCCATTGTCGCTGTGGATCACTTCGGGAACTCCAAATTTGTGAAATATTTCATTAACCATTTGTGAAATAACTTGATCACATTATTGGTAGTTGCCTCCTTAATGTCCTTCAAAAAGGTGAACTTCGAGAAGTGATCCACGACAATGAAGATATAGCAATTGCCACTCTTTGAGAGTGGATACTTTCCTAAAAAATCTATATATAATTTTTGGAAAGGACGGTCAGTTATAACCTCCTGTCCAATTTCTGGTTAGCTGGTTTAACCTCCTTGCAGATTTGGCATGATTTTACAAATTCCCTAACTTGATAGGTCATCCTAGGCCAATAGAAAAAACGCTTAACTCTTTCTGAGGTTTTCGCCATGCCACCATGGGCTGACGTATTCGCTGTGTGAGCCTTCTCAATTATTGCACTAGTTATATTAGATGGAATCCATAACTTCCAAATGTACTCCTCGTCTATTTCATGTTCAATTTTAGATTTCTTGAATACCATTCCGTCTTCAACTTTCAAATCAGTTAGGTTGTCGTAATTCTCTTCAATAGTTCGTATTAATTCCCTATATTCATCTCTATCAAACTCTGTAGTTTCAAAATCTAGCATTTCATGTCTGCTACGACATTTTCAGAGCCTTTCCTATGTTCTATTTCGAAATTATAGGCCTGTAATTGCAAGGACCATCTAGCTAATCTGCCACTCAGGTCTTTTAAGGTCATAAGCCATTTAAGGCTGGCATGATCAGTTATGACTGTAAACGGCATCATTTCTACATATGGCCTGAACTTTTTAATCGCTAACACTGCTGCCACACACTCTTTCTCTGTAACGCTATAATTCTTTGGCAAGAATTAAGCTTCTGAGAGTAGAAAGCAATGGGATGCTCTTCATTTCTTTCATTCAGCTGGTATAAATCCGCCCCGATTCCGTAATCGGAAGCATCAAATTGAATATAGAATCGCTTTGAAAAGTCCGCATGTCGCAGAACAGGAGCAGTCGTGAGAGTCTTTTTCAGTTTTTCAAATGATTCTTTGTCCTCTGAAGTTGTCATACCTTTTTTTTTGACTTTTTCAATGTTTCAGTTAGAGGTGCGGAAATTGATGCAAAATCTTTTATGAAACGCCTATACCATCCGGCGGTTCCAAGAAAGCTTCTTACTTCTCTGGTACTCTTTGGTAGCTTTATTTGTTTGATGGCGTGTACTTTCTCAGGATCGGTCTTTAAAGTTCCTCCCCCTATGATAAAACCGAGATATCGAAGTTCTTTGAAGCAAAATTGTGATTTTTTTAATCCGATATCACGAGTAGCTCATCAAGGTATATAAAAACGTTTTCTTGAAGTCTTTGGGGTATTTCCTTGTCCATTAATCGACAAAGTCGTTGAGCCGCATTACATAGGCCGAACGGCATAACTCGGAACTGGTACAATGGTCGTTCTGCCACGGTGAATGCGGTTTATTGTTTACTTTCGTCGTCAAGTTCGATCTGCCAAAAGGCATGTTTAAGATCGACACTGCTTATAAAATCATCTATTCGACTCAGGATGCCATCAATTTTCTGTAAAGGATAGGCATCCTTCACAGTAAGCTTGTTTAACTTTCTAGCATCTAAACAAAAACGGTTCTTCCCGGGTTTTCTCACTACCGTCGTCCTATTACTCCTTGGACTTTCACTTAATTCAATCACGTTCAATTCTAGCATCATGCCGATTTCCTTGTAGACTATATCTTGTACTGCAGGAGAAATTGGGTAATATCTGTCTTTAACGGGGACAGCGCCATCTACCAATATAATGGAATGCTTTTCCAAAGACGTGTGACCTAAACCATTTTCCTCGAAAGAATAAAAACTTTTCACTATGGAATCTAATTGGCTTTGCTGTTCCTCGGAAAGGTGATGTGGTTTCATTTTGTACTCAATTTCTTCATCCACCATGTCTCTCTGTATCTTTGTTATGTCTATTTCATCTAAACCTATGACATCGGGAGCTAAGCCAAAGACCCTCCAGAAATCAATCCCTAAATAAAGAACCTGTTCCAAATCCGGACAAAGACACAATAGCCTTTTATGCTGCTGATCTTTGTACTTTATGGATAAATTTACTTTCCCCAGTATTCGATGTTGCTGACCACTGGCAGTTTTCACATTGGTTAGCATAGGATGAATACTCAGGCCTAATCTCTCAATAAATTCCCTAAAATTTCTTCCCAAAATACTGACGGAGGCAGCCGAATCCAGAAGTCCTACTGACGGAGGCACCCGAATCCAGAAGTCCTTCAATTTTCACATTTTCAATGTTGACTTGGATGAAAACGCGGGGATCTCTACCCCTTTCGGAAACCCTATGTACTGTTTCAACTAACTGTTTTCTATTTCTCCGACGTTCTGCAAATGGTCTATCATTTGATTCATTAAAAATTCGATCCTTATCCTCTCATAATTTTCCTGCCTGATTTCTAATGGTATATAATGTCTACTTCCAGGTTGAAAACTTCCATCGTTTGCCTTTATTAATCTATCTACTATTCTATTCTTCTATTTTACAGATTTTCCTACCAAGATCTTCAATGGTTCGCCGTAGCAGGGTTCTCGGTTCGACGTGGGATCCCTGTCGTTCATACGTCCCTCTTCTGGTTTTCCAAAGTGCACACAGGGCATCGCGGTTTTGTCACTCCCGGTTTACCACATCCGTAGCAGAACAGCAACCTCTGGACATTTTAAGGATTTAGTAGTCTGTTGTTGGTCGATATTCATGGCGGCTATTTCCGCCGTATCTTCGTATGCATAATTTTCACCATCTATATATTCCGTCTGGTCAACATACACTTCGTTGATATGGCTTACCGGTCGTTGCGGCTGGAGCATTTCTTGGATCTCGAAATTCCTCTCAGCTTCGTTACACTCCATTCGCAATTGTTCAACTGAAGATATCATTGGGTACACAATTCTTCCGACGCTCTCCTTGATGTTTCTCTTCATGATCTTTATCTTTTCGTATTCTGAAATGGGTTGTAGCAATTTCGAACGGAGTTGACCCATTGTGAGGAAATATGAATCGATGGATTCGAGGTTTTGCTGCCTTCTTTCTGCCAAATCTCTCATCAATTCAAAATTCGAGCGTACTGTTTGATATTGGCTTTCTAGTGCGTGACGAAGTTCAGGCCAGTCATGTATTACATGTGTTTTAGTGTACAGCCAAAACCACTCATGTGCCTGGCCAGGCGAAAGTCTCTGAGTATTTCCGACCAAGGAATATCATATTGGGCTTGCAGACGCTCTAGACGAAAGATGAAATCATCAACGCTCATATGTGTAGTATTACCATCAAAAACTATACCAAATTTGTCAACCCTAATTCTAATATGTTCTCCATTTAGACCGGCATTTGTACGAACAACATAATTCTTTTGGGATGGATCAGCGGATGTACCATTTTGCAGATTTGGTGGATCTTTACGTATTTGAAAATTCTGACTGGAGTTCATGTCCCCGGTCGGATTACCAGACTGGTTCATCTCAGTATCGGAACTCACAGCCCTGTTCGCGATCAGTAAGTAGTTACTAATATTCGAAGTATTATTAAGTGTAGTCGGTTCATGATTATTTTGATGCACTGCAGAATTCATTCTGGTAAGGTTTCCGACGGCCTTGGCCAGATCTCCCATATTCTTCATTATTATAGACATATCGGCCTGCATTTTCCTAAACTCCGCTTCCAATGAACTTGGAGCTTGTAGGACGCCATTACCGAGTGCCTCAGTTACGTCCGATACGCTACTTCCTTCCTGACTGCTACTACTTTCCGATGGTGTTGGACATAATCCATTTTGAGTCTGGGTATACGAATTTCTTTGTCCTTGACCTACGGTATTGATTGTCGCTGACAAATCAGTAAAAATACAATTCTGTGGGTTTTCATTTATTGGTGGCATTTTGGGTTCTTGTCTGCTAATCTTTCTTATTTTGGGTAAAGTGTGCGGTACTATGCCAATATTATCAGATTCGGGTTGTGATTGTCTTTTTCTCGTTTGAGCCCTAGTCTCTACGGACATCACTTCAGGTTCTATAATGGTACAAATGGTATTACCTAAATGTACTTATGAGTTAGAAGACGATTCCCCAAAGGTATACAAAAAAATCGTTTTCTTATCCTTTGAACTATTACAAAGACAACACTAAAAATACAAAATAAACACAGCATCCACAATATCCTAAAGCTGTGATTAACAACATCAGTCAAAACGCATAAAAAAAAAATCAATTCTAATGTTTGTTTCCTAAGTCTTTTGTTTTCTCTCAATAGTTTTATCTCTTTAGGGGTGACAATTATAAAAGGTTATTTATGTGCGCGGTTATTCTGTTTGTAATTCCAAGACTCTCTCTTCACGAGAGCTACTCCAAATATGTTCCAAGTCAAATATAAAACACAAATGTATATATTCTTCGACAGATTTTTCGCCTGTCGAAGGTCAATGAACCTCCATTACGATACACCGGACCTCTACTGGAGCGGTTATCGCTGCTGTACTTCATTGTTTCACCTATATCCCTAAAAATTAAGCTGAATCTATAATTAAACAATATATATTAGACATTTATACTAATAGGGTAGTTTTCTTTAATTTTGCTATGTTATAAATTGTCTAACAAGAACCGGACATCTTGTCTTACAAATATCTGGAAATCATCGCTAGACTCTTCCGTACAACTGACATCCACGTACTTCAAAGATCGGTTACGGAGATTTCACGCAATGCTTTTCAGATACCTATTCAGTAGGATGTTGGTCTATTGCATTCTGAACTATTATTCTATGGTAATGTGTTTAGCTGTTCCACACATATATAGATATATTTTGCAAAGCGTAAATCGCTCTAAAAAAACTTATATTGGGCGCCAATATTGTTACGGGCCGTTAAATAGCACTAGACAGTCCCGAGGCTACTAGCTCTGACGGCTTATTCATGGGTGTGAATCCCTCCCATCTGTCTAGCCTAACGGACGTGACAATTAAAAAAAAAAAAACAAAAAAAAAAACAAAAAAAAACTATTAAACAATCGAAACATATCTCGAGTGGGAGGTAGATGTTTTCCTCCAGTCGCCCAACCCAACCGTGACCATCAAGAATTGCTCTCATCATGGTATTGATGACCCCAAAAACCTGCCTACATATTTCACTTACCCTTTTATATACCCCTTCTAATAATTTATTCACTCATACTATATCGATTTCCTAATTCAATACATAATTTTATTATTCTAATGCTTAACCTATGATTTCCGCTTTACAAATACCAAGCATAAAAATATACGATAAATACAATACTATAACCTAACACTAATAAACTTAACTATTTTGACGCTTTTGTTTTAAATTTTTATTGCTTCTTTTTTTCCTACTATTCGCTCCCAAATTCGGTTGCGAATTACTTCTTAACTGATAATTTGCTTCCTTTCCTCCAAATTATTTTGCGATTTTTAACGCTTCTAAGTTCGTAGCAAATAAAATTACTGATTTTCTCACGGTATCGACGTTGAGCGATATCTTCAAACACATGCATATACATCCTCTTCTTTTCGTTTATTGGAGTGTTGTTCGACGTTATTTTCGCCGGATTTCGAAAAAAATAATTTATGAGAAAAGGTTACCTGGCAGCAGGATGTTTAAAATTATTGATCCGTTTGAGGACTTATTTTGCACTGATTATTTGGTGAGTATATATATAACGATCACATCTGCTGACCATCACAAGGAACCAGGATAACCTACGTCATAAACTCCATTTATTATTTTATAATATATTGCTTCACTTCTACAAACCTTTTCTCTTTTTAATCTAAAACACTTAACACAAATCACTTCACTTTCTGTTCGTTTGATATATGTAGGTAACAGTTTTTTTCGACTAACGAACTCGGACAACCTTTCAGTTTGATGGTCACTCAACCTATAAAATGTTTGCCTCCGCGCAAGCTTAGCTTGGGTAAAATTTCCCCAAAAACAGCCATTTTTACTAAATTTATCTAACTTAAAGGCACATAATAGTTGTCGCCTTTAAGTTACTTTTCATAATGTTTATTAAATGTCTGTCCCTTTCTGTTTATGTCATCCCCAAAGGACTATATCTAGATATGAATCTTAGATATGAACCGTGTGCTTTAATCACCACACTAGATGGATGGATAGAATTAAATTTTTAATGAATGAATATTCAATATTCAAACAGTAAGACGATACGCTACACTAACAAATACGCCGACGTACACAGACGGACAGGGTGGCAACATCGCGACGGTACGCTTTCCTACTACCGCACTATGTCATTGACATTCATTCATCGGTAAACAAATAGGTTTTTATGGTTTGTTTGGATTTTTCTATTTATTTGCAGGCTAATTTTATACTTGTCTTTTCTAGTAAACTTTACTAATATTTCTCCTTTACTCTTTTCATTTCAGGAAAGTGCTTTTGGCATGTCATCGGTGGCTCCGGGAACATCAGTACATTCATGAGTCCGGAGTATCAGCGGTAAGACTCGGCCGCAAAGCAAAGGGTACTCCGCTAACGATGTTCCACAAAAAGATCATAATTGTGGCATCGCCTCGTGGGATATGAATAAAATGGGACTTGGGGTGGGACTAGAAATTCCCTCCACATGTATGCACCCCCTCCCATATATGTATGACAAGTGGTTGGTGGCCTCCACATTGGAAAAAAGGCCTTACTGCTGCGAAGCTCCACGCAAAATTATTTTTTGCATGCAGGGGCTATTTAATGTTAAGGGCGCCCGCAACAATTCTAATTGATGAGAAGATGTTTGCCGCTTCATAAAATATCAACATAATCTTACTTACAGACGCTGGAAATTTTGATTTTGTCCGATTAGAAAATTTCTCTCGCTTTGATGCATGTGTTGCCAATGTCCAAGGTCAAATTCTTTCTTGACTTCTTAAAATTAGAGATTCTGAGAATTTTTTTCGTTTCCTTTATTTGAAGATCTTGAAATAAATACTTTGGGAACGTATTTGGCCGATTAAGTGCTGTATTTTCGGTCACCATCCTTCCATAGGAAAGTGCGGCAGGCTGCACCTTCCTGTGGAAGGGCAGAGGTTTAAGAGCAGCCTGACTAAAGATTAGCCCCCCCCCTTTTCAATGAGTACAACTATAAATTTAAACTCTGCCGATGGTACCCAGGCTGGACCTGGGAAATCCAGCCGAACAGTCATCTCCGGGTTGCTTTTCGCCCGGGATGCAATATCTGCAGGTTCCAAACTCATCCCCCCATCACACATCAACAAACAGCACTATAATATATATTACGAATTTAAAAAAACGACAGCATTGATCTAAGTGATGACACTACGACGGACTGACAGGCGTAGGTAATCTGCAGATTTACGAAACGGGCGATGAAGATATCAAGGTGGTATCTTCGGAACCGACCGAATCAGTGACTACCACTTCTGACATCACAAAGAGACGCCAAAAAGGAAAGAAAGACGGACGAGCAGAAGCGTAAGGAAAGCTACAAGCGCTCGCAAGGATTCCTAAGGAAGATGGAGAGTAAAAACTCCTCTTCCCTAACGACTAGCGACAAGCGCTTGATATGCAAGCATAGTTCCACCTTAAGAAGTATGAGTCCATAACTAATACCACTGTCGTGGAATTTGTACCTCCCTCTACCAAAATCGACGACACCCCAACTAACGAAAACGGTACGAAAAACAGGACACACGCTACAGAAGATAGAAGGGCACTAAGGCGAATATTCTTCCACTAAGCTCTGACAAGAGCGCAACTGGAAACTCCAAGCCATGTGCTGACTGTGTCTCCAAAACTAGGTGGACAAAATCCAACACCTAAGGGAATGGAATGTCACCCTACGGCTAAAACCACATCTAGCTGTAAGGGACAGCGGTCAAGTGAGACAAAGGAACTTGAGGGCAAACGAGTGAAGAAATCCATCAGCACCTGAACTTCAAGTGGCCATTTTGGACCGAAGCAATCCAGAAGGCAAGATATCAACGAAACGATGGCTATATGATCTCTATCGGAAGCTGTTATAAAACGTGAAGATGACTCCTGCCAAATGGCTAAAGGGAGGAAAAATCATTGGTTGCGGCAATAAGAAGGCCTTAGACTTTCTTTCAGCCCGCATCCATGATCTTGACCCTCTTTGGCCTGGCATGAATATAGAGATTGTCCCGATTTACCTAATCCCGTGTTGGATGACAGTACTCCCCCAATTCTGAAGGGCCTCCAAACACAGGATTGGTCGATTGTTAGGGGACGGGCGAGAGACAAGGCAGAAGGTAAGTATCTCTGGATCAAAGTGGGATCGGAATCCTTGCGTCTCCTGGAAATCTCGCATGCGGATATAAAATTCGGGTTTAACGATGTAAAAGTGGTACTTCCCCCCGAAACAAACCCCGATGAATACAATGAATCTGGTGCAACATAACTCGCACCACTGCGAAGCGACATCAGACGAGCTGCTGCGTATCATGGACGATATCGACGTGGCCCTGATTCAAGAACCCTGGATTGTGGGAAACAGAGTTCGAGGGCTTAGGTAATGGAACTTGACGCTCATATCCCCCAACCGAAGGGGGCTGTATCGTAGCCAGAAAAGTTTTAAATCTAACTCTGATTTCTCGTTACAGTGACGAAGATTTGACCCTCCACGACTAGATCCCTGGAGGCGACACCAACGCATACCACTCCCTATGGACAATGTAATAAGGGCAATAAACCCACATTCTTGAACCGCATCAGGGAACAGGTTATAGACATAACTTTGGTAACAAATAGTGACTTAGTAAAAGTCTCGAACTGGATGGTGTCACATGATGGTTCCTTTTCGGATTATATTAGAATCCATTTTACAGTAGAGCACGAACCAGGTAAGAAAAACCCATACAGAAACCCTAAAAAGACAAAGTGGGACAAGTTCAGAAATCAAATGCAAACGCTATCACCTCTACATGGAGACGTAACGAATGTTCAGGAACTACAGGGATAAAGTAACAGATCACCTCACCAAAACGTTTCTGTCCAGAGCGAGCACCGCCGCGCAAAACCAACCAAACATGGTGGACTCCGGAACTCAAAATACTCAGGAAAGACAGCAGAAGACTCTTCAACAGGGAGAATACACAGCACAAAGCTGGAACGGATATCATGAAGTCTTCAACAACTTTAAAAAAGAAACAAGGAAAGGAAGGCACAAGTGAGACGTCTCGTATTCGTATAGTATTACCCAAAGACCCAATCAATCCGGGATTTCTAACCAGGAACGAAACCGAAAACAACCAATACACCTTATAACTTTTGATGGAAACTCACTTTCAATGAAGTCCCATTTGTCGAACTACTAAACTATATAGATGACTGGTGGACAACGTAACAAGGTCTAGGTGGGAGTCCATACACAACTGCAGAATAACAAGAACCTTATGGCCAAACATTAGTCAGAAAAGGTTCTCGAAAATATTAACCTTTGACAAAAGATCGCTGATCACGTTTACTGGTGTACTTACTGGGCACTGTGCGATTGGCAAGATGGCTGAACGCATCTGTATCTCACGCGAAGACTACTGGACTACTACGGGAATTGCTTAGATGAGGATGAAGAAGAATCAGTGGAGCACTTGCTATGGGAGAAAAAGAAAGAAATCAAAAAGGACGGACGTGTTTTTTAACTGCGGAAAGTGTATTTACCTGCTAACAGTGTGTTTTTAAAGTGTAGTGCAATAAAAGTGAAAGGGTTTTTCCCTAAGTGAATTGTGGATTAAGGGTAATAAAGTGTCCCCTAATAAAACAGTGGGAAAAACAAAAACAACCCAAACACGTGCAGATTTGGCTGTACCTGCAATGGCGGATCTTCCTAGCTCTGCGAAGAAGATGATGCTGGAACAGGACGTCAGTACCTGCCAGGTATCGAAGTTGGAGTTCGATACCCTCGTAAGCAATTTCAATAAATTGCTAGAAGAGAATGCGTTGTCAAGAAAACGCATCGAAGAATTGGAAGAACGCTTGTCTTCAGATGACGAAGACAGTGTTATGGATGAAGATGTCCCAGAGGAAGCAACGCCACAGGCTTCAGGGACTTCCGTGAGCGCACCGCCAGTGCCACGAATAAAGGTTTTGAGCGCAACGCCGGCGTCTCAAGCTGTTCGCACACCGCCGGTGCAACAGCAAAGGAAGAAGGAGGTCACCACACCATCTACATCGAAGAAGACTGGAAGCAGTAAAACTGTTACATCTGGGCCTGCTAAGCCAGCAATGGATAGGAAAGCTGCACCTAAGCCAGCTCAGGAAAAGAAAGCTGCATCCAAGCCAGCACAACACAAAAACAAGAAAAACCGGGGTAAGTCTGTCCCAGTTATTACAGTTTACGAAATGAACGTCAAGACTCTAACGACGGACATGACTAAGGCATTAGGACACAGGAATTTTTCCTGTAAACTGATTAATAAAAACATGACAAACATCAGCATGTTTAGTTTAGAAGACCTTCAAAAGGTTCGCGGTATGCTTATAGAGCAGAAACGAAGCTTTTACACGTTTACGCCGAAGGACCTAAAGCCGTACGCTACGGTGATTAACGGACTTTCGGACACATACGACGTAGAAGACCTTCGTTTCGGGCACGTGGCTGCCAATTGTGGCATGCCTTACCGGTGCGTCAAGTGCGGAGGCGCACATGGCCCCGGGAAATGTGCCATTCCTGCGAAGACCGCGCCTGTTGAGTTGGTTTTAACAACCGACCCCGCTACCGGTGCCATCTCCAGGACTTCGCGGTTTACACTTAAATGTGTAAACTGCAATGCTGATGAACATGCTGCCAGTTCAAAGGAATGTCCAAAGCGTAAATCTTTCCTCGCCAAGAGGAAGGAGAATATTTCAGCCGCTAAGGCTATAAACAAGGCACCGACTGCCGGTGTAGTGACTGGTGTACGACCAGCACAGTGTCCCAGCAATATTCGAAGTGGGGTTTCCTACGCTGCTGCAGCGGGGCGGTTGCTGCTGGGCCTAGACAGGGCAATTTAAGCACCCTTGACGTCTTTAGCAACGACAGCAAGGAGTACTTCGGCGTGTACCTCTTGTCCATTATGGGTAAAATGCAGAAGCATGCTGGTGAATACCATGCTCTGCAATCTAGGGAAGAAAAGGCTAGGGCATTGCTAGCAATAGCACAATCTATTGTATTTAATGTTTAATAATATTAAATGCATTTTTGTTAATGTAAATTCTCTTATTTCTTTACATAGGAGACATTACTTAGATTTATTTCTAAAAAGGCATAGACCGGACATTGTTCTTCTTGCAGAACACAAACTTTCCCCTTTTCACCGACTGAATTTTAAGGGCTATACAATGTATAGACAGAATAGGACAAATAGTCAGAGTAGTCAAAATCGTGGTGGAGGTACCGCGATTATAGTTAAAGAGGGTATATGTTCTGAGAGGGTTATTTTAAACCTCGGGAACATAGAAAATACTTGCGTTAGAATTAAGAAACTTGACGGCACATGGCTGACCACTGTCGCTTTGTACCGAAGACCCCAGTCTGTACCGGACTGGACCCTTTGCAACATATGCTAGGTCATGGTGATGTTTTGGCTGGGGGCGACCTGAATGCCAGACATCCCAATTGGGGCGGTGACGCCTACAATCATGCGGGCAGTACATTGTACAATTATCTAGTGCAATGTCCTGCCCTCCGCATTGTGAATACCGATGGACCCACAAGATAGGTAATGGAACAAATTCCTACATCGATATCTTCATGGTATCCCCGGGTCTCACATTTGAAGGCGAGGCTGAAGGCATTGGCCTCAGAACTCTAGACTATGAATCTGACCACAGGGCTGTGGAGATCATAGTGACTGGGGATGGGCTTGCGTCAGGCAACAGTCGACAGACGTTTTTTGACTTTGACAAAATGGACATTAATAGGTTCAACAACCGACTCGAACGGAGACTGGGAGACTACGGACTACCAGTTGACCGAAATGTTACTACTGGTGAAATAGACCAGTGCGTGGGCGTCATGACCACGGCATTTCGTGATTCTATGGAAGAGATTATTCCCAGGTTTTCCACTGGGCATAAAGACTCCGACGACTTCCACCGCATATATTAAATTTTATACGGGAAAAGAAGCGTCTACGACGGACTTTGCATAGATCAGAAGACCCTGGTCGGCACGGCATTCTCAAGGCTCAGATACGCAACTTGGATAGAATTATCCAGGGTGCTATCTCTGAGTTTGAGAAAGTTCATTGGACTCGTTATCTTGAGGATATACGAGTTGACAATCGAACATTCCGACGGGTAAAAGCGGCCGCTGGTATAAACACCAGAGAGCCTATTTCGGATCTATTAGACACGGACGGTGTGTTAGTTCCGGACGACTACGGTAAGGCAAATCTCTCAATCAAGACCGGAACAGTGTTCCTTTCGACAATATTGTTGAAGGGGACACTTCGGTTTTGGATGACGTTAGTCCCATCGTACAGTTTGGCGACGTAGTGACTGCTGACGGTTGTACTCGCGGCAACGCGAGGACCTGGCAGGATCTTGGATTTGTGACGCCACAGGACGTAGATGAGGCCTTGAGGGGAAAACCGAACCGTAGGTCTGCTGGTGTGGACGGTGTCCCGGACATAGTCTTGAAGAAGACGGGCTTAGTGGTTTGGACATTCTTGTCAGTGATCTTTAACCACTGCCTAAACTTGGGTTATTTCCCGGGGGCTTGGAAGGAATCTCTAACGGTTCCTATCTTAAAACCCGGTTCTGATCCCAAGCGGACTGGTAGCTACCGACCGATATCCCTTCTATCGGCTTTTGGTAAACTTTTCGAGCATTTTGTGCTCTCGAGGATTAGGGAGACAATCGAGGACCGGAGGATACTCTCGGACAGCCAGTTCGGGTTTCGGAAGGGACACTCGACGTCTCATGCACTTTCAGTGCTGACGAACTACGTTACCAGGTAATTGAACAAGAAATACGCTACCATGGCTGTCAGCCTTGACTTTGCCAAGGCTTTTGACACTGCATGGCACGGCGGTACAAGATGCTGACACTAGGATTCGGTGGTAACACCTGTAGGATTGTTGCGAGCTTCCTCAGAGGCCGCACCTTTAAGATTAAAGTAGGGGACCAACTTTCGGACAGTAGAGACGTTGTGGCAGGGGTGCCACAGGGCTCACTTCTGGGACCAGTCCTCTACAATATACTTTTATGTGACATTCCGCAACCACCCCAGGGTGACTTGCTGTTAATTTATGCTGACGACATACTTATTGCCTCATCGGGGCCTGTAGCTTCTACCGCTAACGCAAGACTGAATGACTATCTTTTAGAGTTATCGACTTATTTCGACAGATGGAAACTGACGCTGAACATAGCGAAATGTGACAGCATTATTTTTAAGGGGAAACGGCGATTTCTTTACCCAAATGTCAGGAGTTATGTTCCTGACATCCGGATAGGGAATAGCCCGATTAGGACCTCGGACACAATTAAGTACCTTGGGGTCATTTTCCAAACCAATTTTGAGTTCTATAGGCATATGGATCACATATTGGCCAAGGCTAAACGAATTTTTTACCTCTACCATGCGACTTTACGACGCAGGAGGGGTCTTAGTACCGATGTTAGGCTGCTGATCTATAAACAGATCATAAGGCCTATCTTGTCCTATGCTTTCCCCGTCTGGTTTGGAATCTCATCCGCCCAGATGGAGAGACTTAGGAGGTGGGAACGGCGGATACTGGTATCTTGCCTGTATTTGCCACCCACAATTGCTGAGGACGGAACTATAAGAAGACCTTCTTGTAGCACCATTTATAACGCGGCCGGTTTCGATCGGATTGACGTCTTCTTAATGAATGGGGCACTTCGGTTCCTAGATAGGTCTGCCTCCTTGGATAACGGACTGGTTAGGGATAGTCTTCAGCTAGATACCAATCTACTAAGACTACTAGAGGATAACTACCGACCTCCTGTCGGTCTTTTGACTCTGGAGAGGGAGGGTATTTTGTATAGAGATGGTAAACTCCTATTCTACCGAAGGTTAGGTAGTTTCGACTTGGACGATCTCGTATACAACGCATGCCAATAACTGGAACAGACAAAGGTTCACCCTATATTGTTAGTGATAAGTGTTAATTCAAGTTTTATATATAAAACAATGATGAGTAATTCCCTTTTTAGTAATTCGTATTTTGGGGGAAATTTTTTGATATATTATAGATTTAGTATAAGTGACATGTATGTATAACTACAACATATAAACGTTAGAATATATAGTACTAGAAAAATACTTTAAGTATGTTAGTAATAATGTAAGAATTACTAATGTTAGCTCTTAAGCGCATTTAAATATTGTATTAAGGACATCGAATTCAATAAAGCAAGCAAGCACTTGCTATGTAATTGCGCTGGACTACAATAACTCAGACTATCCTTTCTAGGAACTATGTTCTTCGCTGATCTGGTGGACCTAGCAAATGTACCTCTACGGAATCTGCTCAACTTCATCAACAAGACAAAAGCTTTCAGAAAGAAGCGATCGACACTTTACGATTATACTTCCTAATATCTTCTCCTACCCCGTATCTCTTCCTTACTAAAGGGTGATTTTTTAGCTTTTATCTTTTTGGCAACAGTAGTTTAAACAGCTGACACACGTTTCGTGTTTGTTTCACTGTCAAACATCTTCAGTTTGGTCTATAATTTAACCATGAATCGTCTTACAAACGAACAACGCTTGTAAATGATTGAATTTTATTATCAAAATGCGTGTTCTGTTAAGAAAGTTCATCGCGTGCTTCCATTTTATGGTCAGTTTAATCGACCCACTGAAGCGGCCATTCGGGCTACTGTGACTAAATTTCGCACCAAATTTACATTGTTGGACATTAAACCACCAACACGCTTACGTAGAGTGCGAACTGAAGAAAATATCGCAGCTGTATCGGCCAGTGCCCTACGTATTTTGAAGCAAATAAAAAAGATTCTCCACTTGTGAAATTGATTTACAATCAATGTACACGGCGGTAAACATATCTCTAAAAGACGGCCAAGAGAGATAGTCAGCGTGAACATTTTCCGTTGTGCATGGGGGTAATCGCATCTGGTGATCCGGTGAAAAGTGCGGTAGCCTCTTCTTCTTCACACTCGACACAAAATTCCTCATATGCTGCCTTAACTTTTGACGAGAGCTCATTAAGTTCTTCCTTTTTTGAGAAAAAGTCCTGCAAATTTCTTGAATCTGATTAAAAGCTTATCCTCTGTCATGCCTTTGAACTTAATTACACAAAAAATATAAAATAAGAACCGAAAATTCACATAACTTTCCAAAAGAAACAATCAAAATTCTTGTGAGCGTTCCCACACCTCTTTGTATTATAAATCTCCCGATGTACTGCCTGAACCTCTCTGTAAGTCTCCTAACGAGTGTAACAAAAACAGGTGCACAAAATTCAAAAATTTATTGGAGAAAACAACGAAACGTACCTCGAATTGCTGCCCACAAAATGTACGCTAGCTGCGAACGATGTTCGTCCGCACAACAATAATTTTATAACTGTCCGTTTAGACCAAACAACAACAAAAAATGCCGCCACAGCCGTTTTCATAATAAACAAAGTCCACTTTCTTTTAAATTTAATATAAATTAAATTAAAATTATTTTTTCATTTGTGTGACAAAGCAAAAATAAAAATCGAAACAAACTCCAAAATATTAAACAGCACTGACGGACAGACATATGTTTGTTTTGTTGTGTGTGAGAAACGAAACTTGTTGATTACAAGGCCATGAGTTGCCAGATCGATATTTTGGCGATAAATCCGAAGAAAATCAACAAAGATTTTATCGTGATGAAAATTACTTTTCAATTAATAAAATGTAATTTGATCATAAAAAAACAAACTATATTTATTTTAAAAACTAGTAAATAAATTCTCAAGCTCAGGACAGAGTGGCCACATTAAAATTGGCATTCATCTTTCAGATGGCATTTCATCAGCGTGAAAACCCTCCACCACGGAGTGTACTGCAAAGTATTATCCGCATTATTAGAGGCTGTCGACTTTGCATAGAAGTGCGGTACCATATTAATAAAATTGTGATATTTGTAAGTTTACCTTTAAGTTTATTTGTTGAGCCTTTTTTCGAAAACATTTATATGAATACAGGAGGAAAAACTATTTTATGACAAAAGCAATTTCTTAACACTATAATGTATTATCCCAATGTAAATAATATAATAATATATACAGCGACATCCTTCTTACATGTTATTATTGACTATGATTACATACATAAATGAGAAAAGCCCTTGCTCCTGGGACTGTCGATGGTGTAAGAGTAAATCTAAGAAGTACGCTTAATTCTGTACTTAATTCTAAACTAAGATTTGTAAGCATTTCCATCTCATGCATACACTAAAAGGTTCTATTTACGAATACTCAATGTTAATACTTGATTACCTTTAATGTATATTATATAATTTATCTAATTGTAAACTAATATTAAACCGATTACCTCCTGTAAGTATTCATGTAATTTACCAATTTATGTTAACGATCTGTCAACACTAATGATAAAGTAGAACTATTATGAATGATCTGGCAACTCCACATAGAATGGATTGATTGTAAGTAAGAAAGAAAAGAATAAAGGACGAGTCAGTCTTGTACCAACCACCGAACGAGTGTTATCAATTATCAGAAGTGGTCGATCCCGCCTTAACAAAAAAAAAGAAACAAAATGATATTTGCTGAGGATCACACTTTGCAACAGTTAAAACTGTATTGCGAAGAACTACATTTATCGTCAATCGGTACAAAGGCAGTATTAATTGCAAGATTGAATAGTGTGCCATCTGATGTTCTCAACAATTGTTTGTCAAAGTTTATTAACCCTGCACCGTCATCCTTCGTCAAAATGACGACGCGCAGTGTACAAACGTTAGTGTACAAAAAATAAGGATGACTTTCTAGGGTTAAAACAACGCATTATAAAGATGATGACACGCATTCCTCAAATTCCAATAACTTTGGTAAAACCGTTACTTCTGCACCAGGCAACTCAGACAACGACGCTACAGAGGAGCAGCAGCGGCAACCGTACGCAGAGGCAGAGAGAGAATTAGAAGCAGAGACAGAGTGCAGCAAGAATCACACATGCAGTGAGAGTAGTGTTGAGTCAATAACGTTAAACGATGGAGAAGGGGTAAAGGCAATGTTCGTTTTAGCAAACAACGATGGAAACAATGAAGATGTTAGCAACAACAACAACGACGATGAAGATGACAACGAAACAATAAAAAGGAACGAAAAAACAAACAACGACAATGAAACAAGTAACAACGTTTTGACAATGAAAAGAAACAATAACAACGAAATTATGTGTAAAAACAAAAAAGCAGACGGCAAAGAAATGTATAACAAAGTTACAGAAGATAGAGAAAAGGAATTGTTACTTAGGGAAATAAGCCTTTTAAAACGTGAACATGAACTGTTAGTGCGAGAAAATAAACTGATTTGCCAAAACTTGCCGAGTGCAACAGCAAAAAGCGAAATAGGCGTCCCATTCAGTACTTTAAAAGAATTATTACCTTCCTGTAATGGAGGAGCTGAATTTAGAACTTGGTTTGCTCAGTTAACGAGTATTAAAAACACATACAATGTTTCTGAGAAAAATATGCGTGCGTTGATATGTTCGAAATTGGTGGAAAATGCTAAGGCATGGCTTTACTCAAAGCCCTATTTTCTTGACATAAGTGTAGAAGACCTTATGCAGCAAATGAAAGAAATGTTTGATGTCAAGATAAATAGAATTACTTTACGCCGGAATTTTGAAGAAAGAAAATGGAAATATGGTGAAAAGTTTGTAGATTATTACAATGCCAAAGTAATTTTGTCAAACGACTTACACCTGCATGACGACGAGTTGCTGGAATATTTGGTGGATGGCATTTCCAGTCTTCAGTTACGCACTCAGGCTAAACTTCAAAACTACAAATCTAAGGAAGAGTTTCTTCAAATTTTTAAAGGAGTCGAACAACAACAAAAACAAAACATACCGAGGCAAGTTGACGGTGCCAAAGCCAACAACAATTCATCGAGTACAACGTTGAAATGTTTCAATTGCAACAGTGCAGGACACTTGGCCGCAGTTTGTCGCAAGCCACGACGTGAGTTTGGTTCCTATTATGCTTGTGGTGAGAAGGGACACTTTGCTAAAGATTGCAGCCAGTACAAGAAGAGTGCACCAAAGACAAATGAATATGTAAGATATTTATGTATTACAGTAAAATCTAGTACTAACATAAGTTTTTTCTAATTCACCAATTTATGTTAACGATCTGTCAACACTAATGATAAAGTAGAACTATTATGAATGATCTGGCAACTCCACATAGAATGGATTGATTGTAAGTAAGAAAGAAAAGAATAAAGGACGAGTCAGTCTTGTACCAACCACCGAACAAGTAATAATAAAACAAAAAGAGAAAACCAAAATCAAAATGAAAACGAAAACGAAAGGAAAGGAAGAAAAATCACCAAAGTCCCTTGCCATGCCCAACCGAGCCCGGAATCCGCCAGCACGTATGCCACAAAATTGGTACGAATTCACCTCAATTTTAACGACAGATTCCGAAGCTAAAGACCGGGCTTGGCAACAGACTTAGCGTAATCCGGACGAACAAAAAAATGTTTATCCCCTATGTGTGCCTCGAAGAGCTTGATCATAGAAGCCAGGACGAATGGAGATGGACATGTCATAATTAGGCGGATCCTCATTCATGAATCCGATAGGAGAAAGGTAGGCCACATTCGAACAGCTATAGTCCCTCTGCATATCAAATATTCCCGACACAGAATCATTTCCATGAGAAGACACCCTGGAAATGAATTTCCCGATGATGTCACATGAATTATGGTTGTCTTATACAGCGCAACTTCGTACTCCTTGGCAAATTGCTGTTCCACAAAATCCTAGAAAGTGCACCCAATATCCTGTAAGCCTTCCGCGTAACAAATCGAAATGGATACCTAAATACTTGATATTATCCTTAAACTGAATTTCCTCACCCCCAATGAACTACATCAAACATGGCCGTAGCAAAGGGGTGGTTTGGGGGTTCAAACCCCCAGAGAGGTTTCGAACATATACTTTTTAAGACCTTCTAGACTTTCTGAAGCAATAAAATATAGAATTTTTTAAGGTCTTTTTAAAATAACTCGTCTGAAATGGTAATTTTGCAGTAAAATCGTGAAAACACGAAATTTACATAAAAAAATCGTGGACACTTTCTTGAATTTCGAACAAAGGTTATGAAAAATACAAACAAACTAAACGAATTGTGCCAATTTCAAGATTGTGTAATGCTAATTTCGCTAATGGACACCAAATTGTTCGGAAAAGTTTCATTTTAATTAAGCGATATCACTTCTTGTCATTCGACTAGAGCAATATCTTATGAACTTTTAATTGTGTACTAAAATAAAAATTTAATAACAAAATATTTTAGAATTTTTTTTTTAGTTTTTTCGTTTGTATTTTTTTGTCTGTAATCAATATTTGATTTGAAGTGGGATATTGTCCTGGCTCTATTTAATAGAATGCAAATTTATTTACAAATGGCATGGTGACATTTATTACTTGGCTGCAGACTACCACGATCGTGATTTCGACCATGTCAAAAGTCTGTTCAAGTGGCTTCGCAGCGACTTTTCAACATCTCGTTCGTTTGTGAGAATCATCTCCTTATAGAGGCCGGGTTCGATTTGACGGAAACAAACTATTTTTCCCACAAAATAAACTCAAAAAAAATCGTTTCTACGTAATGCATTTTTTCTGTGTGTAGGTCTCTATTTTAAAATCTACTTTAAAGTTGCGAAACAAAAAGAAATGAGTTTTAACTTACTCAAATTTTTGTTATATTTCTCACTTGTGTCAAATATTTTTCAGAGTTAGTATTTTTTGTACATATGTAACAAGTATTATTCAATAGAGGAACAACAAATTCAGTAACTTGGATCTACGTAGGAAGACGAAACTCTAAAATACCAATTATTTGGTTTTTTGGAAATAAAATTTCTAGGTGTTTCTTCTTGCATTTCATCGAGCACAAAAAAACTGTTATCAAAATGGAGAAACATTTACATTTTTTTTTTATTTAATCGGAATATGCGCATAAAGATTTTGAGTAAACATCCTATTACTCATGTCCTATATAAATTAAAAACCCCAATACTCATTATCCATCCTATTTAGACCCATACTTTGCCAAAAAACGTATCCAATTTTCTGCATTTATCATAGAAAAATGCGGACCTGAAGGGTTAAGCAGCGAGGAATTTGATCGATTTTTGTGTAATATTTCTTCAAAATATGTATCGAGGACTTATATTCAAAAGTGGCTATGAACCATTTTCTCGAAAATGAGTTTTTGATGCCAGAATTTTCACCTGCTTTATTTTTTATAAAACTACACTCAGAAAAATAGTATTCCTAAATCTGAGTAAAATTCATACTGCAATTTAGTTCATCAATTTTACTCCAGTTCAGTAAAAATTTGCTAAAGAGATGGAAAATTAACTAAATATGAGTAAAGTTTCATTCTTTAAAAGTCATAGTAAATAGTTCATTTACTAGAAATAAGATAATAGATTTACTTAAAAACATTTCTTTGGATATAATAAAAAATTCTTACAATTGAGTAAATTCATACTTATGTGGAAGAATATTTCCAAGCTTTTAAGTAAAAAAATCTGAAATTTTTTGTATGGAAAAAATTCCATTAAGGAAATTTTAACTTAAAAATGTGTTTTTTCCTAAAATGAAGTTAAAATGTTTACTGAAATGTATGCCGAGTTCTTCATACATTTAAGTATTAATGAACTTATAAAAAACATTTGAAATTGTTTAAAAAATTCTTGAATATAAATCTAAGAAGCAATTCTCGTTCGTTTGCAGTGACTTATTTCTTAAATACTTTAAGAATTATTGTAAAAAACCACTGCGAAGGCACCTCTCTTGCCTTCACAGCAATCATGGAGTAAGAGCTCAGCTCTTTATGGCAGAGGTATCATGAAACTTTTGAAAAATATTTCATGTTGTCATTTTTTGTATCACTTTTGCAAAACCATTTGTTTGATTTTTTAGTTAAATTAAACTTATTTGAAGTTCACTTTTTTCCTTGTTTCTCAGTAAATTAAAAAATTACGCGTTTTAAGGAAAAAATCTGCAAAATTGACCTGAGTTTAAGTAAATATTTACGTGATTTTAGTAAAAAATTACTTTCTTTTAGGAAAATTTCAGCAAAATTTTACTAAGATTTAGTTAAAATATATTTAGTTTTAGGAAAATTGTACTTAAATTAAGTAAAAATTTACTTGGTTCTAGGAAAAATTTACTTAGATTTAGTAAAAATGTACTTGGTTTGAGGAAAAACTTACTGGAATTTTCATCAGTTTGAGTAACTATTTACTTGGTTTGAGGAAAATTTAACTAGAATCAAGTTCAAAGCATGTACTAATTTCAAGGAAACGTTTGAGCTTGATTTGAGGAAATTTTGCTTTAGCGCTATACGAAGTTAAATTTTCCTAAATTTTAGTTCAATTTTACTCATTATAGGGTTCACTTTTTTATGAGTGTAGATGAAAACTAGCGGTGCTAAAATTGAACCCTGAGGCACTCCGCATCTAACATCCCCAAAGTCCGAAATGGAATCCCCAAGTTGCACACAAAAATGCCTATCCGCGAAAAAAGCTATAAAATAATCTCACAACTGATGAGTCAAAACCAATCCGATTCATCTTGTAGATAATCCCATTATGAAACGCGCTATTGGATGCCTTCTCAACATCCAGAGAAGCAGCTACTGTGCAATGACGATTCCTCAAATTAGAAACATCATTCTGGAACTTCAGTAACGCGTCAACAGTGGAATGGCCCTTCTTAAATCCAAATTGCAAGTTCGGAATATAGCTTTCGACTACGCCAAAATCCATCCTATCTCGAATCACTAACTGAAAAAGTTTACCGATCTATAGATATAAAAATGAATCTGTCTTTGTAAGTGTGTATGTTTGTTCTTTATAGCAACCTAAACTACTGAACCGATCATCTTGGAATTTTCATAGTATGTTCATGCTGAACCGGCGGTGAAAATAGGCTATATAAATTTTTTATATTTTCAGTGGGCGTGGCACCTCCCACACAAAATGGGGATTTATTCTTTTTTTATAAATTAGCATATTCGGAATACTGTTGCAGCTAGAGTCTTGAATTTTTGTGAAAGTTCACTAATTGTTAGTCTGTACAGTTGTGCCAAAAATGGGCCGTACGAAGTTAAAACCTATTATTGAATACTGCTAGTTCTATGACATCTAAAGTGCTGTAATTTCGTGTAAGTTCATCTAGCATCAATGTGCGTAGTTGTGCCAAAAATAGGCAGTATTGGAAAAGTGGGCGCGGCACGTCCCAAACGAAGTTAAAAGCCATTTTCGAATATATTCCGTTCTATGGAAGATACAATACTGAAATTTTGTGTGAGTGCATCTAGCATCAATGTGCGTAACTGTGCTCAAAAAAATGGGCGTTATTGAAAAAAGGGCGTGGTACCTCCCATACGAAGTAAAAACCTATTTTCGATATTCAGTTCTATGACAGCTACAATACTTATCTTTTGTGTGGGTTCATCAAGCACATACCTGCGTAGTTGTGCCAAAAGTGGACATACGAAGTTAAAACATATTATCGAATATGGTCAGTAGGTGTCATAGACCTAGAGTGCTGAAATTTTGTGTGAGTTGATCCAGTGTAAATAGTTGTGCAAAGATGGGCGGAAAGTGGGCATGGCCCTTCCCATATGAAATTAAAACCGGTTTTAGAGTATTTCGACACCGAGATGGGCGGAAAGTGGCCATGACCCTTCCCATACGAAATTAAAACCTGTTTTTGAGTATATTCTACACCGAGATTCCTATATTGTTGTGTGAATTAATTTAGATCTAACCTGCTTAGACAATATACAAATGGGCGGGATTTGAAAGGTGGGGCATTTTTGATTTGAATTTTGTAAAATTACACGTTTTCTGTGGATTTTCTTAGCACAATAGTAAATGAAGGTTATGAAAAGAGAAATATTAATTCTTCAACAGCCGACTTAAATCAAGAAAACAGAAATTATATTATTTTTTTAGTTTTTGTGTTGTTTGATTAGTGAACAATTTGATTGATTTTCTATGTGTTTTGAATGTAATGTAATGTAATTTCTTCTTACGAATGAAGTTTTTTGTTTAGGTAATGGAAATGAGGAGAATCACACTTAAACAATTTGATTTTGACATTTTTTCCATTATTCGCCGTAAACTAACGTTCTCCATGGAACATATGCCATTTCTTTAGTGTCTCAGGGAAGAACCTTGATACATATATTACCGATCATGGCAAAAATTAATATGACAGCAGATTTTAATTTTACCGTTTGTTTTTTTACCTGACGAAGCGGGCGGGGCTGCATCTAGTATTAGGTAAAAGGGAAATGGGCCTCAAGATGTCTATATCACTATTATTCGGTCTCTTTCGAATGGGAACAATATTCTAAATCTTCCAAGAACTGGGGAAGTAAGAGTTATTCAAACAGTTGTTAAAAATTATGGTCAAATATTCAAATGCCTTTGATCCGAGAAAAAACTATAAAATAATCTCACAACTGATGAGTCAAAACCAATCCGAATCATCTTGTAGATAATCCCATTAGATAGATCTTGTAGATAATCCCAAATGCCTTGATAGGGAGCCTGCGCAGTATGATGTTCGATATATGATCCAATTCCGACGACCTCTTGTTGTTCAGTACCCTGGAATATTCCACCACCTGGTCCAAAGTGACAAGCTGGTCACATGACTGAACTTTAAGTGCCGAACATTCCGTTGTGAATGTACAAATATGCCGAGGTGCATCCGAAATAACACTATCAATAGTTGCTTCAATATCAGAAAGGTCTCGGCCCGGAACTGAACCACTATGCACATTCAAAAAACGCCATCGACAACCTGACCATCTACAGAAAGAGACCCCAAAGACGCATTCCTACCATAACCAATTATGCTATATACTTTCCTATGAGCTGTCGGACCCGGTCTAATCCTGCGGAATTTATCACCAAAGACTGGAGCCTGTTCGATCTCGACCTGCCTCTTAATAATAACACCAATCAATTGAACTTGTTTCGATAGTAATACATATGCCGGGTCTCTCCTATTTAATGACCGGTGAAATACTCTCTTCATTTTCCTCTGCCAACCATATTTAATTCTATACCTATGCCTAATCCTAGCAGAAACAACAAAATCTTCTCTTTCTTACATCAATTCTCTCCGAATGCCGCTCACTCATAGAATTTAAAATAGATGTGAAGTCCTCTATATGATCGTCAATCTCACCATTCGAAATGTTCCTATCAGAATCCGGGAAGCGATCCACAATTCCTACTGAAAGATCAATCACTACTGAAAGATTCCCAATTCGTATTCTTGAAAGATGTGTAAGTACGAGGACTATTCAATGTCAACTCAAAGTCCGGCAGTCTTAAATACAGTTTTATTGGGAAATGGTCAGAAAATGTAGGTAAACTGGAAAATTGGAAGTTCTCGCCATTCAAGTTAATCAAATTCGAGCTAATAAGAAAATGGTCTAAATAAGATGATGCACCCAGGTAGGAAGGGGTAGAATTAGTCAACCTTACAAACTCCATGGAATAGTCCCGCAACCAATTGAAAAACAAATTTACATTTGTATTGCGCACGGAGTCCCCCCATGACCCATGTCTAGCGTTAAAGTCGCCACCGATACACGTACCATCATAATCCCGAGCAATAAGACTTAAAATTGAGAGACCTTCGTAAAATCCAGTCGGGTTAAAATAACATGGGACGTAAATAGATCCAAATAAAATGCTTTTCTCAATGCCGTCCACCAAGATGTTCACACTAACAAAAACACCCGGAAAACTTAAACCTGTAACTTTCACCACAGAGAATTTTTACGCACCACGAATGGCTATACCAACACCCTGAGAATTTCCATCTCTAACAAAGTTGTAATTCTGCAGCCGAATTCTGTGAAATTCCCCCAAATGGGTTTCCTGGAAAACCCAATATCTATGCCATTTGCCACCAAATTTTCCAAAAGATCTATCCTACGATTCACATCCACAAGCGATCTTACCTAAAGGTTAATAAATTAAAAATATTTAATAAAGTTTTAATAAATAAAGTTCTCAATCCTAGCCTCCAAGGAAATAACCTCCGGCTGACATATTGCATGTGCAATCTTCAAGAACTCCTGTATCAATGTGGGATTCGGAGCAGAATTCCGAATATGAGAAGTCATATCACCGTGAAAGTGACTAGCATATGATTGACCTGGTACAACGAATTGTGCATTGTCCAATACACTGTAAACATTCCGCGAAGCCGTCTTCCTTACTTCAATAGCCTGTGTCCGTAACTTCTTCCTAATTTCCTCATATCTCGCATAAGCTGGACAACCCCGATAACTGGCGGGGTGTACTTGTTCCTTACAATTCGAGCAGTGAGGCAAATTATCTGTACTAGACACAAATTTTCACTGTCCGGGTTCATGCTTCTCATCTCACTTCACACAAACATATACCCTATTGCAATTGCGAGCATGTTTTCTTACCGATTTTTATCGTTGAAAGGAATCGTTAACTTACGAAAATTGTCGGTAGGCTAATTACAATAAAATTGCCGTAGTAAAATCGTACCGAATATCGTTAAGTATACAAACAGCTGTTTTGTGTTTACATATTGTATTTCAGTGTTGTAATTCCTATATAAAATATGCCTAAAAGGTGATTATTTTTGAAGAAAAATTGTATTTTTAAAGAATTATCTTCATAAAGTAAAGTTTACGACACTGAAATTGGCCTGGTAATTTAATGTTGTGCCGGTGTGGTTCGCGGACCGCGTATTTTTTTCCTACATGCATATGTATGTTTGTAGAAATGTGTATTAAATATATATTATACTTACTATTAATTATAATAATATATACTTAAAATTTTTTCCATGTTTAATACTCCAAAAAATTGTTTGAAAAGTGTTTACTTTTGTATTGTTTACTAATCTATTTTTAACATTCTCATATTTGCACCGATATTCGTCGCTAACTTGCAAAAACATATGTTATCGAAAAAAATCGTTAACTAAAAATTAGAGAATAGCAATTTCGCTAAAACAACCGACAGTTATCGTTAATTAATGATAACGACAATATCGTTAGAAAAGTTACAGAATTGCGGTACAGGGAATGAAAAAAGTTAAATTCAGGGTTTTTCTACCCTTAATCGGTTTTACCAGTTGATATTTGTTTCCGGCGACATTTATCTGCTATTGTACCTTAATATTCTATACGCTGAAGATTACTGCTTAGAATTTGCCCTGTTTATGGCCGAACCCAAGTTCTGTTCGCTTTAAATTGTCAACTGTCATTTTTGTATTCCCTAATTTGCAGGTCCCTCCTTTTTACCAAGTAGACGACTATTTACCAAATCTACCTTTATGCCATTTGGAAGGCCCACACAACAACTGTTGGTCATCCCTAGGCTTCTGTATGTAAATACACTACTTCTCCTTTACAAAAACGTACAAGAAAAGTTATGTTTTATTAATATATATACTTTAATATAAATTATTATCGATTTCAAGAAAAAGTACAGTGCTAATAGCTTTAGTACAGAAATTTGTAAACTTTTAGAAAATTTCGTGGGAAATGATTAGTTTTTCTGTTCCATGGGCCATATTAATTTCTTTTGAGAAATTCAAAGTATATAAATATTTCTTTGAAGAATACGTGTAAAGTTTTCTTAAAAAGAATATTTCTGTAAGTCTTCTGAAGAATAGTAACCATGGGAAATTTGTTTGTCCTGTTTGAGATGGAATGTATATCCTATATGATATATAAATGTATTGATATTTCATTTGTTATCGTGCAAATAATCACTTGGACGTGTGTTGCCGCAAACCTGGACTTACCACACAACATCCCATATTTTAAAATAATGTAGTGAAGACATTGTTTATTAAAAATTCTGAAATTGACGCATACCAACCAAAATGAAACTCCAAGAAATATTAAAACTTTAGTCTTTGTTTATTTCATACACTGAAGTTTAACGGAATGAAATTAAAAAATTTATATAAATAAATTAGTATATAATTGCTACAGTTGTTTAAATGATTTAACACAGGTGAACTTTATAAACGAAAACAAAACCTGAGTTTTATTATGTTTCATAAAAATGTTTTATAAAAACATTTTAATGTTGCCATTGATTGATTCATACATAATATGGTGGTTCAGAGTAAGTGACACTGTTATGTGTGTCGCTTCGCAATCTCGCATTTTATCACAGGGCTGTATCACCAACCCTGTCGAAATCCTATAGTCATGCAGGGCTTCCTCGCTTTACCATCAGAGGTGTTTGAACTGTGACTTCATCATCCGATAAACTAGTTGGTTCAATGCTAAGAATTCCGCTGTTACCAATATCAATACAAATCTTTGATCGTTGAGCCTGCTGAAGGTTTAAAGTTCGGTCCAACGATGCTAATGCCGGCATCGGGCTTATTATTGCAGGTGCTAAAGGCTCCGAAAAAAATGGTAATTGAGTAGGATTGGTAGCGGTTTGTGGGGATTGGTGATGAATTCCTGCAATTGGTTGGCTATGTCTGACCCCGGATAATACACTGTTATAGTTTGACCAGAGGTGCTGGTGCCTTGGCAATGTGCATTGAGTTATTGGACTTCCATACTGAAGAGGAGTTATGTTCTGAAAATAATCATGAAAAGTTTTAAAGATTAATACCTAAGTTGTTACAGGAACAAAACATGAGCATCTGTTTATAAAAAGTTACAATTTCAATTTAAAATGTTTACAAATCCGTTGTAATCGATTTTTTAATATAACACTTTTTCTAGTTGATTGCATAACGAATGATCAGTTGAATTCATTCAAATACATGTAGGGAAAATGAATCCCCTATATATTGCAAATGGTCAAGAACAATATTGACTTATGGTCCCTATTTTTATTTTTTATTTTTAGACATGGTAGCATAAGCCTATATATTGCAAAATAAGGATAATGCCTGGATTACTCTACGACTGAAAGTTGGCGCAACAATTACTGAAACCATTAAACAATTTAAGTACTGAAAACATGCCGTTGAACAATTTTAAATTATTTGAACTGTTTAGAAAGTCAACCACACCGTAGGGGGCGAAATGGAGCAAAAATGGAGTGTACATTCCTCTAATTGAGTACATCCATAATATAAAAGTATTTTTTCAAAATTCGAACTTTTAATGGGAATAAGGGGATAATAATAATAATAACCAACCAAACGGCTGCACCTAAAATAATGAAATTCGGTGTATACATTCAGTAAAATAAAGGGATTTTTCGAAATTCGCACTTTTGGGGGTTAAAATGGAAAAAGGGGATACAAATTGTACCAACCAAATGACAACAGTTAGAGTCAGAGTATACATTCCTCCGACTAAGGGGGTAAAGTGGAAAAAAGGGGATAAAAAAGATACCAATTAAATGGCCCTAGGTATAATCATGGAATTCGGGGTATAGATTCCTCTGTCTGCATAGACACACAAAATAGAAGATTTTTCCAAATTCGTACTCATTTACTTTTACGGCAAAAATTGGTTGAATCATGAAGTTAGGTTACCTTGCACTGTGTACGTGAGGGACAATCGACTTTCAAATTTGTATTTTTGGAATTAAAATAGGATGTAGATTCAATCAATTAAACGGTTGTAGCTGGAAATGCACACAATACCCCCCAATATTTATGGTATTTAAGCTTTTTTGCTGCCATATATTTACTTTTTGAATTGAATTGAGTATTTTTTCGATATGTAAACATAATGGTAGCCTTGCCTTATAAGCGTAATATAAAATAATTAAGAAATTATATTCAGTTTTTGTTGTAACTCTTACTCATGATCGAGATCACTTGTTTTTGTTTTCTTAAACAGAAAACAAAGTATTTTAAAAAGAAGTAGTTTTAAAAGATTTAAAGTGTGTGACAATAATTTGGTTCGCAATTCACGAAAAATACACACGGTGTTTTGTTGTTGCTATGTTCAAGCAACAGCATGTTTAAGTCGTACCCCACTTCATTTCATCTGTTTTGTTTTTTTATTATTTGATCTTTTCTTTCATAGTTTTTGTTGTAACTCTTACTCAGGTTTTACAAACCACTGGCTGCAAGCAACGATTTGAGGTTTTATCCATATATCTCTTTGGTCCCTTGTCTCCTACAGATGAAGGATACCAATGGATTCTGATGTCGCTACTCGGTGGATTGAAATTACGTTTTTCTACGATATGGCGCACCACGGCGTTTGAAAACTGATAATGGAGTCCAGTTTGTATCAGCTGTAATGGAAAAAGTAGCTTATTGCCTCAACATCCAGCAACAGTTTATCTGTCTGTTGAAAGCACGCTAGCTGCCGAACGAAATTTTCCGTAAATGTGCCCTAGGTTGCATGTCGGTTTGGGTTGAAAGTAGGCGAAATCGGACCAGAGGGAAAAAATTTCCCTAACAAGGACTGAAATATATGAAAATAAATATATGCACTTGAAATTTGTTTCGCACTTTCCTCTGGTAGCGTGAAAGCACAAAAATTTAAATAAAAACTTTAGAAATGGGCCAAAAAGGAATAAAAATGTTACCATTGAAACGACAACACCTAGAAACATGAAATTCTGTGTGTACATCCGTTTAATTGCTTAGCCACGTAAAATAGAAGGATTTTTCGAAATTTGTACCTTTTAGGGATACAATTAAAAAGAGGGATACAAATGGTACTAATCAATCCGCTGAAGTTGATATCATGAAATTCGGTGTATCTTTCTGTGCAGGCGCGAAACATAAAGCAATTTTTAGAAATTTGTACTTTCAGGCGCAAAATGGGGCAAAAGGTGTTAAAAATGGTTTCAACCAGACGGCTGCAGTTATAATAGTGAAATTCACTGTTCACATTGCTCAGACACGAAAAATGAAGATATCTTTTGACATTCGTACCTTTAAGATCAAAATGGGATAACATTGGTACCAACCAAGCGGCTGTAGCTAGACTCATGAAATCCAGTGTTTACATTCGTCTGTCTGCGTAGATGCGCAAATTCGTACTTTTAGGATCAAAAAGAAGAAAGGAATTAAACTGGAACCAAGAGACGGTTGTAGCTAGAATCATGAAATTAGATGTGTACATTCTACTGTGGACGCGAAACATAATAGTATTAGTAATTTTCGTATCAAAATGGTACAGACATTTGGTCTGTAACTGGAATCAAGAAATTACAGCTGGAGGAAGTCGTCCCTGACTTAATGAATGAATAGTGAAGCATTATTGAACAGCGCACAAAAGTATACCGTATAGTTTGATATAGTAAACAAGTATCATAATGTGCGTACAAATAGCTCAATTTCTATGGAATTTCTTCACAATATAACATATGAGGATTTTCCTTTCCCAAATCGCTCATCACAGACGGTAAAATTTGGAACCATATCAGGAATACATAAAATAAATCAGAGCGTATACTCAAGTTATATAATAATAACATTGTTTTGGTAGGCCTTTCCCAGTCCCACCGGAGCATTGTCATTAAATTTAACTAATTTATTGAATATAACATGCAAGTATTTGGAACTGAAAGGTATCTCAACAATCTAAAACACTCACTCTACGAGAAAACCTTACGAGGGGACGATACATACATCCATTCAAATAATATCAATACAAATTAATTTTAAAATAAATATAAAATAAGGTAAATATTATTAAATAAAAGGAAAAATAGGGAACTACATTTAATAAATTACATGAACTTCGTTATATGTAGAAAAACAAACGTTCCATAAAAGTTGTAAAAATCGCTGAAAAAGTATTTTTAGATCTACTATCACGATTTAGCAAGATGTAATATGACCTATTTGAATTATATGGGAACCGAATGTGAAATAAGTGTTTCCATGGCGACATAAAAGTAAAAAAAACTGTATTTGGTAGATTTTAGTGAATATTTGTTGCTCTCCACTTTACTACACAACCAGCCAATGACATTCAGATAAACCCAAAAACTGTTTTGTAAGCTGCCAAAAACAGCCCAAAATTGTTTTGTAGGCTGCCAAAAAAAAGCGCAAACTATGGGGGTTGGTTTATAGCTAAAATTGAATGTGCAACCAAAGATTGTGTGTTATCCAGAGTTGCCGATGCATTGGAATTTATATAATATGAAATGTTTTAAATAACCAGAAAGAAAAATAGGATTGATTTAAAACTTTTAAACTAATATTTAAAAGTAATTATTATGCAATAATCTATTTGAATGGAATGTACTAGATCGAAACAGTATAAAAAGGCTTTTAAAATAGTTTAGAGTCCAATTAAGAAGCTTATGTTAATAGAAAATGCTCTGTAGAAGGGCAGGTGGTGCTCATGCGCCGGTTCCGCGCTACGCGGTGGTGAAGTTTTGGGGTGAGCGATAGAGGCAACATTTTTCTAAACGCCATAATAATATTAATAACTATTGGGTAAAATCAAAACCATTTTAAGAGATATTAGTGCACACCATTCTGAAATTAATCACATTGAAATATTGCTACAGGTTTCGCTGAAATTGGCGTTTTATTTGTTGTTTGTTTTGCTTTTGTTCCGTGGGAATGCCTTGTTTTTGCAATTATCTTCAAAACGAAAAAATTCCAATATACGATTTGTGGCACATACCTACATACTTTATGGAATAGTAATGCAATATATATTGTTTTAATTTTTATAAATTTTACTGCTCAAAATAAAATATAATCATTACATTATATATTAAACTATTAAAATATAAAAATTCAATTATTAAAAAAGCATAGGTTAATCATCTGCACATTCTTCGGTACTGCACATTCTGATTTATGTAGAAAAACTGGATTTAACTTTACTAATAATATATTTTCTAGAGTATCTTCTCTGAGTCGACTTCTGTTGTCAGCTACTACAAGTTTCAGTGATGAAAATTCAAATTGAGCTTAAGGATAAAAGTAGAGTCGCAAAATATATATTCCCTATATATCAACTAGAAACATCTATGGCGAAAGTGGGTGAGATCGATTCAGATTTATTATTATTTATTCGACTAATTTTAATCAAAATTGACAAAAGGCTTTATGTTTTAACTATTTTAATATCTATAATGAAAGAGGGTCAAATCGGTTCAGATTTATATATACGTTCTTTGGTCTAGTAAAGACAAATTTTGAGCAGAACAAGTTATATTTCACCTGGAAACATACGTTGTTTCCAAAATCCTTACCGAATTGCAATGACACAGAAAGTGAGGGGTATCATAAAGGGGTATATTTGTTTATTTTACATTATTTTGGTACGTTATCGATTAAAAATTGTCACGTAAAAATTTTACAATTGTCACTTAAAAATTTGGGCGACAAAAGTCTACATTTTCCAAAATATTTAATTAATTGCCCTTATTCCAAATTTTACCTCTAGTTTTTAAGATTTTTAATAGTTTAATCTATATTTTGCTAAATTTTAATTCAAAACTTCGTTGCTCAATTTAGTAATTTAAAATAATATGTAATATTACCAAAAATAATGTAATATAAACAAGTAAGAAAGAGTTAAAAAACCAACGCTGCCCTCTTTTCAAAGCATGTTTCCAGGTGAAATATAACTTGTTCTGTGCAAACTCTGTTAAAATATGTATTTTTTAAGACAAAAGAACCTATATATAAATCTAAACTGATTTGACCCTCTTTCATTATAGATGTTTCTAGTAAAAATATAAGCTCTTGTGCCAAATTGGTTCAAAATTGGACGAAATTTGTATGGGAGCTATGATAAATCTGAATCGATCTCACCCATAGATGTTTCTAGTTGATATATAGGACATTTGGTCAAACTTGAGCAAAAGATATGTACACTTAGAAAAAAGCCTGCTGTTAACAGAAGACATTGTTTGCTATCTATCAGCAGACACTTTTTCTGCTATTACAGCAATTTTTCTGTTATAACAGCAGATTATCTGCAGTTTTGCTTCAGCAGCCACACTGCCTTAAAGTTTGCAGGCTGCTGAAAATTGTTGCTGTTAATTAAAATTAAAAAAAGATTGACATGGCGCCGAGTATTATATTTTTATTAGTCTGAGAAAAATGCTAATGAAAAACATTAGATTTTTTAAAAAGCATGGCTCACAGTGGGTTGATGTATCCGTTCAATATTTATTCTCTAAATTATTTCCGATGATACCCATAATATGAATGAATTAATATATACGCAAAATAAAATTTACATGCCCTTAAAGTAATAAATAAAAAGTTAATAGTTTTTTGTTTTTAGAGTGCAATTTTTGACATGAGGTGGGCAAAGAAATGACAAATAATTTTGGAGGGAAATCTCTAGCAGAAAAGTAAAGAAGTAAGCAGTCTTGAAAATTATCCAAAACTGACGAAGAACCATGTTGAAATGCATGTAAAATATGAATCACTCAATAGTGAGAGACTATTTACGGAATTAGAAAGAGCATGTTTAGGACATAAATCAACTCCATTCGCCCAAAAATGGTTAGCAGACTCAAAAAATTTTAAGCTGATAAATGATTGTTTTTAGAATTAAACTTTTTGTTACAATGGTAATGGAGCACGTACAATTTATGAAAGGTGCTCTAAAGGTCATTTTAAACACAAAACGTGCGTTGCACATAAGTTTGCATTTGAGTATGTAAAACACATGTCGCATTTTGCGCAATACGTTTTTGTTTACGTTTGGTTTAGGACCCCCTATAAACAATATATCAAGTAGATTATTGTAGATTACAGAATTAGAAAGTTAATTTTTAACCATAAATCAAAAATTCCGAACACCTTTAAAATGATGTAACATAGCTATCGACGCCATCAACGCACACGTCGAGAACGCCCAACGCGAGTTGACAAGAAAAAAATGCATAAAGTTACTGTCAAAAGAAACGAAAGCTTTCCATGGAATTACAAGGTAAGTATTTGTATGTGTTAGACAATGTTTTTCATTGAATTTGTTGTAAATATTTATTTTACTAAACAATTTTACTACTGTGAAGCAAAGGACTGCAAATAAAATTCAAAAGGGACATTTCATTGAACAAATTACATGTATCTAATCAAATGTTTCTATTTATTGCGGACAGTTTCACAGCTGGAACTAAAATATTTACCAAATTGCGGGTACAAATTGTGGAGTCCGGTCAAAAAGTATTAGTGGGTCGGAATGTATAATGTTATAAGGATATTCCGTCAACGCAGCATACTACAGCGTAGTCTACATTTTTCAAAGCAATCTGTACAACCAGGCGTTGTTGATCAACCTTCTAGCGGAGACGTATACGAAGTTAGTGCAGCTACAAAAAGTAATACATACAGCGGATATTAAAAACGAGTAAAAATTGTGGTGATTGAACGAATCCGGATAAACCTTTTTCAAAGGCACTACTGGATTCCGTGAGAGCAGCCACTGTTTATTAAATCATTTTTTATTTTTTTAAGTGCGGTATGTACAATTTAATTAATGTCAAATAATTATAATTTATACTATAGTAAAATCTAATTGAAAATAAAATTTGGATATGTGTTTATTTGTGAAAAAGGATATAGGCTGCGTAATTCGAAAATAATTGTTTTATTTGCTATTTTTGGAAATAATTAGATTCTATTTAATAGCAGAATCATGCTGCTGAAACAGCTACAATTGTCTGCTGTAACAGTAGGAAAAAGTCTGCTAAAACAACAAACTCTCTGTTTTTACAGTCAAATTCTTTTGGGCGCTTTTAGTGCAGAAAAAGTCAAATCGTGAGCGATATTTGTATGGGAGCTATATATAAATCTGAGCCGATTTGTTTCATGTTTCTAGTTCAAATATAAGGTGTTATAACAAATTTGATGAAAGTCTGTTAAAAATATAGTTTCGAGAGTGGAAAACATCTAATTGGAAGCGAAATTTGTATGGAAACTATACATACATCTGAACCGATCTGGCCCACTTTCAGCATAGATGTTTCTAGTTGAAGTATGAGTTGTTGTGTCAAATTTGAATATAATCGGTTAAATCATATGGCTTCTAGAGCTGAAAAAGTCAAATCGGGTGCGACATTTGTAAGGGAGCTATATATAAATCTGAACCGATTTGGCCAATTTTCAGCAGAGATGTTTTTAGTTGAAATATAAGATGTTGGGCCAAATTTGAAGAAAATCTGTCAATATACATGATTTCGAGAGCGGAAAACGTCAAATCAGGAGCGAAATTTGTATGGTGGCTATATCTAAATTTGAACCGATTTCCATCCAATTAAATAACCGTCCTTAGCCCGAAAAACTTGATTGTGCGAACGGACAACGGACGGGCGGCATTGAAAATTACTAAATAATATAAGATTAGGCGAAACGAATATCACAATGTCAGTTGAGTAGTAAAAACGATCACTAACAGAGTAGGAAATTATAGTAGTAATTCGTCTATGATGTAGAGTGTAGGAGATTTATTAGTGATGTACATTATTTTCCATTCATTTTCAACACTCTCCCTAAATGATAAATCTTAAAATTTCTTATTTCATACATAAAAATAAAACTTAACTAAAAGATTAAAATTATATTTCAATTCAACTAAAAATAATATTTCAAAAATTCAAGTTATTAATTGAATTGTAGATTAGTAAAGTGCAAATTATTCCTGAAGTTTTCAAGCTTCTGAGGTATAACAGCCTTTGTGAATACATCTGCAATCATCTCTTGTGTACATAGGTATTCCAAAACGACTTCCTTCTCATTTATCTTCTGACGTATAAATTTGGCTTTTATATCGACATGTTTCGTTCTCGGCGAATAATCGTTGTTAAGTGCTACTTGTGTTGCACCCTTATCACAATACAGAGTCATGGTTTTGTTACTTAGTGGGTTGAGTTCAGCCTACAAGCGTTTCAGCCATACTGATTCCTGGATTGCAGCAGTTAGTGACATAAATTCAGCTTTCGTTGAAGACAATGCTACAGTATTTTTGCATAGCTGCCTCGTTTACTTTTACAAAACAATTTGCGCACTTAAGTGAAAATTGCTCTTATGCGATATTCACTTAGCTGCATAAATATGCACTTAGCTGCATAAATATGCACTTATCCGATTCGCATACCTGCCTTTATGTGCACTTAAGTGAAATGTAAATAAAAAAATAATAATTTTTGACAATTAGTGTCATTTATTTAACCCATAAATACTTTTTATTATATTTAAAATCAAACAAAAAATCAATAAAAATTAAGAATTAAAAGGTCAGTTCAGTTTTGAATTAATAATAAAATAAAAGCGCTGCATAAATAACTTGGCAGTATATATTAGCAGGCATATGTAAAAAATAAATCAATTAATCAATATAAAATCAATAAACTAAGAAAAGTAATCAGTTATAGTTTATGCTTTAAACGATTTACTGATTTCTTAAGTATAATATCTTCTAATTGGTCTATGTTGCCAAAAATGTCATTATAGAGGCAATATTTTTGTAGAACATCTATAGCGCTTATCGTTTGTTTTAATATCGGAATTTGGCTTGGTATGTCTTCCTCATCTATTTCACCATCCATTCCTATGTCGGTTTCCAAACATTGGTTATCTTTAATGGCTTCAATAATTTCTTCTTCCGTTAGGTTTCCATAATACTCCAAATCATTGTTACATACTATATAGTCCGCAGCATTATTAACAATTTCAAGATATTCATTATTTTCGATAACTGAGAATCAGGTACATTCCAGAATTTAGCCTAGATGTAAAGAATTGTTATATATATTCATGTGTTATATGTGCGTATACAAAATTATTACCTTTCTAAAACAATTAGTTATTGTTTCTGGTTTTACCAACCACCACGCTCTTTTTACAAAATGTAAGGCGTCCAGGAGAGAAATTGATTTGTAGTACTCCGAAATGGACAAATCTCTTTCTAGAGCCGATAATTGTTGATTATTTGTCTGTAATACGTCTTAAAGGTATGTAAAGAGTGATTTTTTTGAGGTTAGGATTTTCATGCATTAGTATTTGACAGATCACGTGGGATTTCAGACATGGTGTCAAAGAGAAAGATGCTCAGTATGCTTTGACATTTCATCATGAATCGTCTTACAAACGAACAACGCTTGCAAATTATTGAATTTTATTATCAAAATGCGTGCTCTGTTAAGAAAGTTCATTGCGCGCTTCCATTTTATGGTCAGTTTAATCGACCCACTGAAGCGGCTATTCGGGCTATTGTGACTAAATTTCGCACCAAATTTACATTGTTGGACATTAAACCACCAACACGCTTACGTAGAGTGCGAACTGAAGAAAATATCGCAGCTGTATCGGCCAGTGTTAATGATGACCACCAATTTTCGATTCGTCGCCGTTCGCACCAATTGGGTCTCTGTTACTCAAAAACGTGGAAATGCCAAAATTGGACTAAGCGGATGGACCACCTAAGACGCAGCCGCGGTCAACATTTAAATGAAATTATCTTCAAAAAGTAAATGTCATGGACCAATCTAACGTTTCAAATAAAGAACCGATGAGATTTTGCAAATTTTATGCGTTTTTTTTAAAAAAATATATAATACCTTGGTCTAATGGCTGTATTAAAGCTATGGTGTTTGGAGGCAGAAAATGTAGGTCAATATTTTTTAAATTAGGTGTTTTGTGGCAGCTAGCGTTGTCTACGAACAAAATTATTTTTCTATTTGTCTTCTGCATGTCAAGGTCCAATGCTTACATTGTGGTGTACCATATCTCTGTTGTCATACACGCTTTCTTGTTCGACATGTGTGGGACTGGAGGATTTACATTTTTTAGACAACGTGGATTTTTTGGCTTTGCGATTACGTAGGCTCTTTTGAATGAGCCTGTTGAGTTGCAAATAAATAAAATTGTAAGTCTTGACTTTTGACTTTTATGTCCGGAAAGTACGTTATCTGGCCTGGGTCATAGTCTTTCAGAAGGTCTGGTAAAACATTTTCATCATAATCGGACACAGCTTCTGCGTTGCTAGCACTTGCCTCCCCGTGTATTTTTCCAACCTTAATATTGTGCCGCTTCTTCCATCTAAAAAGCCAAGATGTGTCAGGTTCAAAGTCTTCACCAAAATTTATGGCAAATTCTCTTGCTTTATTAAGCAGCATTAAACTTGTAATTATGCAATTCTTTTGACGCTGCTGATCAAACCATATTGCCAATGCCTTTTCAATGTTTCCCTTCCTTTTTCGTTTTTGTTGCAAACTTGACGAATTTTCAGAAGTCTTTAAATATCTGTTTTATTTTTTAATATTCGCTTTACTGTAGATATATCGCACTTATATTTCTATATGTCTTTTTAGAAACCTTTGATTCATTTTCTTTTATAATTTGCCATTTTTACTTTAAAGTAAGTAAATTCAAATAAATAAATTCCAATTCAAACTAACTATGTAATCGTAATGCTGGATCTATTTTGAATATCAAAACCATAGCAAAGACAAATAATTTTTGTGTTTGTGTGCACACTTGCAAAATCACAACGGCTTTTTAACGATCATCCTTTACTCTCATAACATAGTTTTTATGAAAACAAAAACAATATATCTCTATAAGTGGCTCTACAAGGCAGCTAACTGCAATATATTGTATAAACACTGCCCGAAAGTCACTGAAAAACAATGCTGTTAACTGAATTGTGCACTTAACCGAAATGCACGTAAAACTAACATTTTCTATTAAAAGCGAATCAGCGTGTATAATATTTTCCCATTTGTGCTGTTAAGTGGAAAAGACGCTTAAGTGCAATGCAGCTATGCAGAAAATACTGTACTGTGTTTTGCTTCCTTGTAGACCATGATATGGCAGCGGACTGGTAAATGAAAATAGAGCAGATTGTGGATTGGCGGTCGTCAGCCCCAATCAGCATCACAATAGGCTTTTATTTCATCATTATCTTGGTATTTATACATTATTGTTGCATTATTCTCCTTACAGCTTCCCAGTGGGGTTTGCTCGAATTCGTACTAAATCGACTTAGCAAATTTACAGCTTAACACACGTCGGGTTGCTTGCATGTGCGAAACTTTCGACATCTCTTTTTACCTTCATCATCTTTAGGGGACATACTCGATGAGAGCTTCTGGTTATAAGCGATAGGTGGCGAAACTAGGTTGGAACATTTTGGCTCTGTAAAGCCACCATATTAAATTATTTCACAAATATGGAGTCAGTGACGTCTTTTTAGTCCGATATTCGTCATTTAGGCATCATTCGACAGGTATTGACTCTTTCTATTTATTTACCATTTACAAAATGTTCCCAAGAAATATGAGTTTGTAGCTGTCACTCTGAAAACCTACAAAAAATCTATCTAAACGTCGAATAATACGACCAATGAGTTATTCTTAAAAATTTGGACAAAAATCCAACATAAAAAAATTACACGGGAAAAACACAGATGGCTTGCCCCAGTGACATTTTTCAGATCATCATTAAACAATCCAATCTTCATTTCTTCTTGTCATGTGTTTTTTCTCCGTTACGTCGATGTCGCCAGCGCAGTCTACATGAAATTCATCCTTATTTTTAAAAACAACTTTTTTATTTTCGACGTTGCGTTTATAGTACATGTACACACTGATGTTCATCATATGATTGCTTGCGCCGCTGTCGACGTACCAATACATGTAATGTTGTTATGTTCTCTCTCTTCATGTGCCTCGCTTGCACTTGTAGAAACTTGCAATAAGGGTTGATGAAACTTCTTTCTTGTCATTTCTCTTGTTCAGCTTACCGTTGGCATTGTTGTTGTTTTGACAATTTCTCTGAATATGCCCAAATTCCTTACAACCGCATCATTGAATTGGCTTTTTCTTTTTCGTATTGGAATCCCTCGTGTAAAAGACTGCTTGGTTTGCATTGCTTTGACGATCAAACTTAGCATCTCGTAGGGGGAGATTTTTAACCATGTCAACTGTCAATTTCTCCTTCGAGTTCTCTACAGCCATGACAAACGGCTTAAAATCTTCCGACAACTCGGCTAACATCAGGGACGCTGTCATTCGTCATATTGAGACCAGCATTTTTCACTGTTAATGCAATAATAACCAATTCATTTACGTAGTCTTGAATAGAATCATAATTTTGAAGCTTAATGTTCACTAAAGCAATTCAACCTTCCTTGTAAGACCCGTATCTTCGTAAGCATTCATCAATGCCTCCCACGCTTGTTTCGCTGTTGTGGTTGTTGCAACAAGTCCGTAATTGCTAGGGTCCACCACGTTGACATCACCTACCGTGCCGGAATTAGCAACTTTCCAGCAATTTTTGATTAGCAGAAACGACTTCGCCTGTCTCTTTCATACATCGAAATTCTCGTGTCCTCCAACGAAAAAACAGCAGTAATATATGCCTTTTTTGCACATGCAAAAACTTTATTTTTTAACACGATCAAAAAATAGTCTATAAAACGCGCGTCATACATACCTGTTGAATTCATATATGTGTATTGACTGATTCGAATATCACAATGTCAGTAAAAAGGATCACTAACAGAGTAGCAAATTATAGTAGTAAAATAAAGTAGTAATGTATGTAAAATGTATGATGTAAAGTGTAGGATAATAATTAGTGATGTACATTATTTTCCCTTACTTTTCAATAAAAAACCAGAGGGCAAGGCAAGACGGTACAAGATCCACCAAATTATTGGATTTGGTACCTTTCCGATGTTGTTGGGCAGCTGAACGTAACATAATTCTATATCCCTTAAAGAATAAGTCTGATGTTTTGAGACTTTTGTTGGCTGTAAGAAATTGACTGATAATCAGTGTACAACAAAAGTAAAAAAATCTACGGGCAGACAATGGCGGAGAGACATAAAGACGAAATTTGAAATCTTTTTGAAGGACAACGGCATAATTCATCAAAACACGTGCCCGTATTCTCCGGAGAAGAATAGCGTAGCGGGAAGGATAAACCGCATTCTAATAGAACACGTCCGGTGTGGTTTGGGCGATTTTGGGCTGAAGCTGCCGCTTGCTATTTGATCAATGGAATTCCTTGCCGTAGTGAAAATCGTTGTCCCGAAGAAATTTATTCTCGCCGCAGTCCTGATTTGATTTTTTTGTGCTTTTTTGAATGTCCTGCACATGTTCACAAACCATAAGAGAAATGCCGTAAGTTGGATGAAAAGTCAGTCGAATGTATCATGATGGGCTACAGTAAAGCCTACAGATTATTTAACCCCGAAATTAACGGAAGTCGTGATGTAGTGCTTTTAGAAGGAAACAAGATGAACACCAATACACGAAAAGATTACTATCTTAATGTAAGTACTGGGGAGAGTGCCAGTGATGTTGAATTGCCACTTGAAATTGAATCGTTGACTGAAATAGAATCGTCGCCTGTAATTCCCGATATGAATGAAGATGATTCAGATGTCAGTGACTCGGTAGAGTGCTCATCACTTTTTCCATAGACCGTAGAAAGTGATGGTTCAGAATGGACTCCAAATTCGTACGAGGCAAGAAACATTCATACATATGCAAATATCCGGTGATCTGGTCGCATTGCCAGTAGAAGCCAAACTGCATATAATTTTTGCAATGCATTATGTTTCTAATGATCCACAAAGGGTGAAAGAAGCAATGTCATCAAACTACTCAGCCGAATGGAATGTTTCTATGAAAGAAGAAATTGATTCATTGATGGCTAATGGAACATGACAAGTCTACCGTCTGGCGAAAAAGCAATAAGATCAAAGTGGGATGAACACGGCGATGTTATGCGGTGGAAAGCCAGGTTGGTGGCGAAAGGATTTTCGCAACGTGAAGGTATTGACTATACGGAAACTTTTGCCCCGGTTGTGAGGTATGCCTCCTTAAGATATCTAGTATCAGTTAGTGCAAACTACAAAATCCATTTACGGTTTGAAACAGTCCGGCAGAGTTTGGAATTACACTGTCAATACCGAATTGCTCAAAATGGGGCTTATACGAGGCGACGTGGATCAATGTATTTACCACAAACTAAGCGATGGTCAGATGTTGTATATGTCGATATACGTCGATGATGTATTAATTTTCTGCAACAATTTGAAGTCCATAAGATCCTTAAAAACAAAACTCGCAAACTAGTTCAAGATAAAGGATATGTTTGAAATATCTTCAGTACTTGGTATGAAAATTACTAGAAAAAATAAACTTTTAAAATTGATCAGTCGCTGTATATATCAGCAGTTTTGGAACGAATAAGTAACTGTAACCCAGTTTCGCCACATATCGCTTATAACCAGAAGCTCTCATTGAGTATGTCCCCCAAAGATGATGAAGGTAAAAAGAGATGTCGAAACTGTGAAGAGAATAATGCGATACCTAAAAGGCACGATCAATAAATGCATTATGTACAAAAACCAAGATGATGATGAAATAAAGGTCAATTGTGATGTTGACTGGTGCTGACGACCGCCAATCCACAGTCTGCTATATTTTCATTTACCAATCCATCATGGTCTACAAGGAAGCAAAACACAGTAGCATTGTCTTCTTCATGTCACTAACAGCAGAGTTTGAACAGAACAAGTTATATTTGACCTGGACACATACATTGTTAAAGAGGTCACCGTTGGTTTATGATATAGGACACATTCCAAAATTCTCACCGAATTGCAATGGTGCAGAAAGTTAAGGGTACCATTTTAGCTCTTTCCTACTTGTTTATATTACATTATTGGTACGTTATCGATTAAAAATAAACATTTAAAAATTTGACAAATGTCACTTAAAAATTTGGGCGACAAAAGTCTACAATTTCTAAAATATTTAATTAATTGCCCTTATTCTAAATTTTACCTCTAGTTTTTAAGATTATTAATAGTTTAATCTATATTTTGCTAAAATTTAATTCAATAATTCGTTGTTCAATTTAGTAATTTAAAAAAAGTTTGTATATTAATAGCAGTTTCTTGATAGGTTCATGGCCTAATATTCTCCACCAGAGTGAATTTCACAGTATTACCGATTCTAGGCTGTCGATTTTGCGTAGAAGTCAACCTACTTATGTTTACTGTTTTAAATAAATTGTGATGTTTCATTGGTGAAATAGTGAACAAATTTAATAATTTTAAAAAACACTCCCGCAGCAACCCTCAAAAAATTTGCTTAAATAAACTAAATATTGTTTATTTTATTATTATTATTTATTTATAGTTTTTGTTGTAACTCTTACTCGGGTTCGAGATCATTTGTTTTTGTTTTCTTAAACAGGAAACAAAGTACTTAAAATGAAGTGTGTGGCATTTATTTCGTTCGGTAGCTGGCAGGACAGACGATCGTTTCAAGGGACGCTACTCCCCCTTATCAATGCCCAGTGCAATGCAACAACTCTGCTTAATTATTGGTTGTATATCTGCCTCGCAAACTCAATTGAATGAGAACTGCTTCGGACTTAAACATACGCCCAAAAATCCCAGTTCAGTAGTTACCGAAAACAAACAATTGTCCACACTTCTTCTCGTGTGTAATCGCAATTCGCGAAAAATGCACACAGTGTTTTGTTGTTGCTATGTTCGTCGTACCCCACTTCATTTCATCTGTTTTTTTCTTTTATAGAAAGAAACGATCAAATAATAAAAAACAAAACAGATGATTATTTATTTATTTTCAGTACTTCTTAGGGAAACACTTAATTCCTCTCGACCAATTTTAGCTATTTACAATCCTCGCAGTCCACACAATCAGAGGAGCCTGAAGTTCATTATTCAAGATTGAGCCGTTTGATTGGCACTATCTGTCTCCCTTTCCCACTGTGACGCTAAAGGTACGAATTTAGAGAAATTCTTTTTTTTCTAAATTCGTACCTTTCATAAATACAAACTATAGCTTAGTTTCAGATTTCTTTATTTTGCAACCATTTGATTAGTACCATTTTTATCCACTTTCGTCATTTCTCCCTTAAAAGTAAAAATTTCCAAAATGTTCTTTATATTGTTAGGTGAATGTTCACACCGAACTTTATGATTCTAGCTGCAACAATTTGTTCGGTACCGATTATCCCTTTTCCATATTTCCTCCCTTAAAAGTACGAATTTCGAATATCACATTATTTTACGATATATGTAATTGGAGGGATGTACACAAAGAAGCAACGCATTCACTGACCACATAAAGGGATTTTCTATGTCCCCTTCATTGTGTGTCCGTTGTCGATTTTCCCTTCCTCTCCCCTTTCGTGTAGTTCAATGGCACCACTCTCTTCTTGTCGTTGTTCGCACAATATCTACCCAACATACCAAATGACTTGAGAATAGTATTATAATAAGCTTACCAACACAAGCCTCATGCTTGAAAAAGAGTTGAGAATCCATTTGAAAATTCTTGTATAACAATTGTAGAAAAATCGAAACGGAACCCTCTTGATAATATTAAATGTGTACGCTTACTATAAGCTTATCCTTGTAATTGTAGAATAAGCTTACATTAAAATTTTGTTCTTTTGGTAATTTTCGTTAATATTAATTAATTTTATTAATTGAGTCAAAGTTTGTACATTTTAGTTGTAATTAAAAATTAGTTGTAAAAACAATAAGCCAGGACAATATCCCAGTTCAAATCAATAATTTTAATGATCATATTCACATTTTGGTTAAATGTTTCGCCGTGTTGCCCACTGATAAAGCTGTATCTATGACATGTAGAAATTTATTGTTTAATATTTTCATTTAATATTTTTAATTGAACTTACTCCTTATAGCAACACTCGATGGTGTTATTTTCAGCTGGGCTGCTATTAAATCTTTATCCAATACATTAGATTTTTTGTTTTTATTATTAAAGAGAAGTTCAATTATTTCTTTTGTTTCTCTTCGAACACTTTTTGTATGTTTATTGTGCATTATTAATTATTTTATTAAAATATTACCAATTTTTTTACACAACACAATTACACGTACACTCACTTTGAAATCGAAATGAAGCGTGCCTTGTTGACACTTTTCACTAAATGAAACACTACAAGAAAGGAAGAAAGTTCGTGTGCGAACTTGAGAACCTGTTGTGTATTATAAGAATTTTTCAAGCATTGTTAAAAACTCGTTGTGAATTCACTATTTTTATAATACTGTTCTCAAGTTGTATTGCGGTTTTATTACTATTTGGTATGTTGAGTAAGGCATAACACTAGGCATTGGGCGAGTACATAAACGGTAAGGAGGGAGGTTTGGCAATTGTAGTTACACATTTTAACTTTGTTTTTACTTTCTGTTGGTAGTAATGGTGGGCAAGTTTAAAACACAATTTGGGCAGAGGGCGACATTTTTTGCAGTGGACGCCCACGTACATTTCCATCGGCCTGATGTTTTTGCTCTTTGTGAGAATCAGGTGTTTGAGGATTCAGATCTACAGGATTTTCACGTACCTGAGTCCAAACACGTAAAGGGAGGCATCCCTAAATGGCTTCGAAGACCTTTTTGATTCAATAACTAAGATTTTAGAGAATTGACTTGTCTTGACATGTGTCCAAGGGTAATGCTTAAATTCTCTTGATCTTCTCCTAACTTCACATCCTGAACGGTGTAGATACTGAGCAATCGGACACTGTTGATGTTCTAGCCATGAAGATACATTGCGATGTTCGTTGGACAAAAGGAAGCGTTCAAGTGTCTTGGCTCTTTAAAGCGGTGTAAGCAATACTTCATTCCCTCCGTTCTTTTAAATGTCTACATAACGTACCTCAGACCCAAGCTGGAATACAACTATTGTTTCCCTTGATCACCGTCGTAATGTGGGATGTGTGTCGCTGTTTTATCGATACTTTTATGGTGTTTGTTCCTCGGATATTCGTAATATCATACCAGACGTGTGGACGTTCGGTAGAGATACGCGACTTTCAAGGAACTTGCATCCATTTGTTGTCGATTGGACAGTTGGCCGCACTACACATTACACACTGAATTCGTTCTTTGCTCGTGCAACTCGTACGTGGAATCGACTTCCGGCAAATATCTTTCCCGCCAATTATCCAGATATTCAAAAAAGACGCCAACAAATACTTCTCCCTCTTTCCTTCTTCCATCTCCTTTTGAACTCCCTGAGTGTTGGTTCAGTGAAATGAAATTCTTTCGTTGAATAATGAAAAAATTGGAACAAGCTTTTTCCTCACAAATTCAATATCGTTTAAAACTGCCGTTCGGTATATGGCTTTTGCCATCCACCTTGCTACATGGATAGTACCAGGCATGTTGAATTTTATATCTCGAGACGAAGTTCCACTCAAAAGAATTATTATCAGTTCAATGAACTCTTTGTAATCGTTTCGTGGGAAACCTTTCATAAGTTTTTTATTTGCGAAGGACAGTATTTCGGAATGCTGAACACCTAAAATGTTTTCCCAGATAAACCTATTTAGTTATATAGGCGTTATAGTTCGCGCATTTGTCGATTCTCTTCTCTTTATACCCTCCACAAGGGTATTATGTATTTGAGCATTTGTTTGTAATTATACCCTCCACAACGGTGTTATGTCTTCGTGCATTTGTTTGGAAACGAGATAGACTCATCGTATATTATACAGATCGAACTATATAGTGCGAACAAGCTTATATGGACAGCAGGCGGACGGAAAGACAGACATTGATATATCGATTTAACTGTTAATTCTAAGACGATCGGTATACTTAAAGGTGGGCCTAGATCGAATATTTCTTGGTGTTACAAACATTTAGCGGAAAACTAACTTATAATACCCTATTTCATGAAGTGGAGTATGGTATATTGAACGGGAATCACGGGAACTCGTTCATTAGGTCAAAGTAGTACATAACCTAACGGGTCTAATGAATGATGTAATCGGTTAAAATTTCAGACTCGGAATGGGATAAGAGTGGTGACATTGGTGAGACAACAGGGATAAATCTATATATATAAAAGAGTTGCGTTACTGACTGACTGACTGACTGCATAGGGCCAAGCTCAGGCTACTATGGGGGTCAGCGGGTGGCGGATAGCTGGACGGCCTGCAGATATGTAGGTTGGCTGCGATAGATAAGCAGTCCCCGACCAAGAGCGGCAGAGCCAGAGGGCGTACCATAAAAAGGTGCAAATGCCCGATGAAGATTCTGCGACATGGCGAACAGATGCCGCCATTTAATAGGTATCCCCCACAAGGGCAGCCCTCAAGAGAGGTGCAATTCGGAGAGTGACGTCTCCGTGGTTCCCCTAGTCTCTACAAATCCAGGAGCGTCTGACCCAGAGTGGGCGGCTCCCTGGTCAGCGTCTGTTCCCCATGTTAGGGGCGGCAGAGGAACACATCACCTGTCGGTTAGGTCAAAAACGCTATGGGTAGGATCCCAGAAAATAAAACAACATGAAAAAGTCAGATAGAGGAATTACAGTTACGGTGCAGGGAGTAATGACCCCAGTGCCGGCGACTTTGGGTAGTGCGCGAGCAGGCTACCAGTCGTCGTTATCCAGCGCCTGTAATGCTACTCCGGTAAACTTGGCTGGGGCAGCAGATACTGCTACAAGTAAAACAGATGAGAAGGAGCAAAGTCCCTTTATCAGGAGCTCGGTAATAAAAAGGACACCACCACCGGCCGCTAATGCAACCATTTCTGCAAACAAGGAGGAAACACCAACGTCAGCGACGGAAAATAAAGTAGAAGATACGTTTGTCGTATTAGGGGAAATGATAGTTGTACTTATGGACCATGTTAAAAGCAGGAACAACGTCCACCACGCTATTAAGGAACAGGTGAGGGCAATAAGAGCCAAATATAACAAAGTACGCGACGAAAGGAGTAACGAGGGAAATAACATCACTCGCGAGAATATCAATCGTGCCACGCAAACGTCTCCCAAGACTTGGCCCACCAAGAGGGAAACAAAGAGGAGCAGAGACCCGACCGATGTAATACCGAGTACGGAGACACCGAAAAGGGCAAAAAATCGTTCACCAAAACAAAAAGAACATATCTCCACACAAGTAGTAAACGCATAAGAAAGGCCCAGTTCAAGTGAGAAGGATACAATGGTAATAACAGCCAAGGGAGATATCACTTACGCGGACATCTTACGGAAGATCAGAACCAACCCAGAACTGAAAGAATTAGGAGACGCGGTGAATAAAGTTCGGAGAACCCAGAAAGGCGACATTCTCCTAGAACTGAAGACTTCAACTAGAAGTTTAAAGAGAAAATCGAAACATCTCTAAACGGCTGCGTGGAAGTAAAAACCCACAAGGAGGAGGCGGTGATAGAATGCAAAGACATGGACGATATCACGACAAAGCGGGAAATATGCTGCGCTTTTGCTAAGGCGTTGGAAATCCCCGACCTAGATGATGACGTAGTGAAGTCTATACGAAAATCCTATGGAGGCACCCAGACTGCCAAATTAAGACTGCCCGCAGAGGCAGCGCGGAGGGCCCTAGAAATGAAAAAAAATAAAATAGGATGGTCTATATGCCGTATAAGGGAGACAGTGACTCTTATCAAGTGTTTCAAATGCCTAGAATTTGGTCATATGGCAAAGCTCTGCAAGACCGAAACGGACAGGTCTCAAAACTGCCGAAAATGCGGAACAATAGGTCACATCTCGAGAGACTGCAAAGATGAGCCAAACTGTATGTTGTGCAAAGCGGGTGGAGGGTTTGATCTTAAACACATAGCCGGAAGCTATAGATGCACTGTCTTCCAAAAGGCGCTAAGTGCTAAACTTAAATGAGATTTGTTCAAATTAATCTTAACCATTGCGAAGCAGCTCAAGATCTCTTAACACAGACTATCTGCGAAGCGAAAATAGACGTTGCAATAATAAGCGAGCAGTATAAAGATCTAGAAAAGAATGTATGGGAGAAAGACTCGGCCGGTAGAGCTGCCATATGGGCTTGCGGAAATAAAGCGATTGAAGAGGGAATGAAGCAGCAATCTCAAGGGTACTGGTACTAGATGCAATCCAACACAACCCAATCATTATTGCCGGAGATTTTAATGCATCAGCTGTAGATTGGGGTTGCCAAAAAACGAACAACAGAGGTCGAGTACTATTAGAAGCCTTCTCGTTACTTGACCTCGTTCTACTAAACCAAGGAAATGCACACACCTTCAGGAGAGCCGGCTACGGATCCATAGTTGACATTACCTTCGCCAGTACCGGACTAGCTAAAGACTCAAAATGGCTAGTAAGCGAGCACTACACCCACAGCGACCACCAAGCTATACTGTTTACAATAAACAAAGGAGAGCCCACACGGACACCACGACAAAAAGCTACCTTCCAAGGCTGGCCGAGCGACAAAATTGATTCGGCGACATTTATAGATTTGTTTTCAAATCAACATATTGATGATGGTACAGTCGATGACATGGCGGAGGAATTGGTGGAGGCCCTGAAGGCGGCCTGCGATGCCTCAATGCATAGAAGAAGACAAATCGAAAGAAGGAAAGAAAACTTCTGGTGGAACAATGAAATATCAGCTCTCAGGAAGAGTGCCTAAAGGCCCGACTTCGAAGCAAAAAGAGAGAAGTATCACAGAGCCAGACAATACCTGCAGAAAGCGATAAGCAGAAGCAAATCGGAATGTTTTAAGAAACTTTGTAACGAAGCTGACTCCAACCCATGGGGCAGTGCATATCATGTTGTAATGTCAAAGATAAAAGGAACAAAATCGGCCCAAATAACGTGCCCTGACCTAGTCAGCAATATAGTAGCTACACTATTTCCAAAAGGAGAACCGTACACGGACGACCTGGGTAGCGATAGTATATCGGACCAAGTACCAATAACTGAGGACGAAATTCTAAAATTACTCCCTAAAATAGGAGACAATAAAGCACCAGGCCTAGATAGTATCCCAAACAGATCACTAAAGATTGCGCTAAAAACAATGCCACATCTGTTCGCTAAAGTATTCAATAAAAGCCTGAAAGATGGTGTATTTCCGAAAGAATGGAAGAAACAGAAGCTCATCCTTATACCTAAACCAGGTAAAACACTGGGAGAACCTCAGTCGTATAGACCAATATGCCTCCTGGATACAATAGGCAAGTGTCTGGAGAGGTTAATATATACTAGACTGCTTACTGCGGTCGAAGAAGCCGAAGGTATCTCACAAATGCAATATGGCTTCCGGAAAGCGAGGTCAACGGTAGATGCCATAAATTTAGTGGTGAATGAGGCGAAACAGGCAATCCAAAGCAAAGGAAGCAAGCGGAAATACTGCGCTGTAATTACATTGGACATCAAGAACGCTTTAAACTCAGCGGGATGGAGGCACATAATAGTATCGCTGAGGAAACTTAGAGTGCCGGAGTACTTAATTAAAACTGTGAAGGACTATTTCACAAACAGAACATTGTGGCATACAACAGATAATGGTATGGAGTCCCAGAATATTACGGCCGGTGTCCCACAAGGATCGGTCCTAGGACCGCTACTATGGAACATCATGTACGATGGAGTGTTCAGGCTTAAAATACCGGAAGAGGCGAAAATTGTAGGCTTCGCGGACGATATCGCAGTGATAGTCCAAGCTAGATATCTGGATGAAGTACAGCTCTATGCAAATGAAGCCATCCAAACTATTAAGAGCTGGTTGGACTCGGTGAACTTAAGCTTAGCTGAACACAAGACAGAGGCGGTGTTGATAAGTAGCAGAAGAACAAGCGAGATACTAAAAATTTAGGTTGGAAGATGTGAAATTACTTCCACCGAAGCAATTAAATATTTGGGGGTGATGATCGATAACCGTTCAAACTTTAAAAAGCATACTGATTACTCGTGCCAAAAGGCAACCAAGGTGGCAAACGCGTTGGCCAGGATGATGCCAAATGTAGGAGGTCCTCGGCAAAGTCGAAGAGTATTGCTGTCACGAGTGACAAACTCAATACTACTTTATGGAGCACCTATATGGGATAGACCATCTTCCGACGAAGCTGTCTTCGTGTCTGTAGTGGATACCGCACCATATCCCTGGAGTCATCATGTGTGGTAGCGGGTATGTTCCCCATAGACATAACCGCTAGAGAATATACGAAGATATACGAAGAAAAAAACAAAAACCCCGAGATGGAATATAGATCTATCCGACAAACATTACGAGGAACGTCAGTTCAAAATTGGCAACGAAGTTGGGACAACTCTCGCAAAGGGCGGTGGACTCATAGAATGATCCCTAATATTGAAAGTTGGATAAACCGCAGACACGGAGACGTTAACTATAATTTAACACAATTCCTAACCGGACATGGTGGATATAGAAGCTATTTACACCGCTTCGGACACGACACTTCGCCAAGGTGTCCAGTTTGCCCTGAACAAGACGAAAACGCCGAGCATGTAGTCTTGGTATGCCCCAGATTTGAGGAAGAGCGTGCGAGACTACAGATGCAAATAGGAGGCACACTATCTCCCGAAAATGTAATATAAGTAATGCTTACATCCGAAAGAGAGTGGGACGGTGTAAATAATTTTGTAACATCCGTAAATGATGACTGACTGACTGACTGGAATTTGGAATTTACATACCAAATTTCATCATTCTAGGTGTAATACTTTAGTTGGTACCATTTTTATCCCTTTCTGTCCCTCACGCGCCTTAAAAGTACAAATTTCGAAAAATTTAGTTTTACTTCGCTTTTTTATGGTCAGAGAAATTTACATACCAAATTTCACGATTCTAGGTGTAATACTTTAGTTGGTACCATTATTACACCTTTTTGTACCGCTCACCCCTTGAAAGTACAAATTTCGAAAAATCCAATTTTACTTCGTTTCTATATGATCAGAGGAATTTACATACCAAATTTCACGATTCTAGCTGTAATACTTTAGTTGGTACAATTATTACCCCTTTTTTCCCCGCTCACCTCTAAAAGTACAAATTTGGAAAAATCCAATTTTACTTCGTTTCTATATGGTCAAAGGAGTTTACATACCAAATTTCACGATTCTAGCTGTAATACTTTAGTTGGTACCATTATTACCCCTTATTGTCCCGCTCATCCCTTAAAAGTACAAATTTTGAAAAATCCAAATTTACTTCGTTTCTATATGGTCAGAGGAACTTACATACCAAATTTCACGATTCTAGCTGTAATACTTTAGTTGGTACCATTTTTATCCCTTTTTGGCCCGCTCTTCCCTTAAAAGTACAAATTTCGAAAAATCCAATTTCACTTCGTTTCTATATGGTCAGAGCAATTTACATACCAAATTTTACTATTCTTGCAGTAATACTTTAGTCGGTACCATTTTTATCCCTTTTTGTCCCGCTCACCCCTTAAAAGTGCAAATTTCGAAAAATCCAATTTTACTTCGTTTCTATATGGTCAGAGCAATTTACAGACCAAATTTCATGTTTCGAGCTGTAATATTTTAGTTGGTACCACTTTTGTCCCGCTCTTCCCTTAAAAGTACAAATTTTGAAAAATCCAAATTTACTTCGTTTCTATATTGTCAGAGAAATTTACATACCAAATTTCACGATTCTAGGTGTAATACTTTAGTTGGTACCATTATTACCCCTTATTGTCCCGCTCATCCCTTAAAAGTACAAATTTTGAAAAATCCAAATTTACTTCGTTTCTATATGGTCAGAGAAATTTACATACCAAATTTCACGATTCTAGGTGTAATACTTTAGTTGGTACCATTATTACACCTTTTTGTACCGCTCACCCCTTGAAAGTACAAATTTCGAAAAATCCAATTTTACTTCGTTTCTATATGGTCAGAGAAACTTACATACCAAATTTCACGATTCTAGCTGTAATACTTTAGTTGGTACCATTTTTATCCCTTTTTGTCCCGCTCGCCCCTTAAAAGTACAATTTTCGAAAAATCCAATTTTACTTCGCTTTTATATGGTCAGAGCAATTTACAAACCAAATTTCACGATTCAAGGTGTATTATTTTAGTTGGTACCATTTTTATCCCTTTTTGTCCCGCAAGCCCCTTAAAAATACAATTTTCGAAAAATCCAATTTTACTTCGCTTTTATATGGTCAGAGGAATTTACATACCAAACTTCACGATTCTAATTGTAATTCTTTAATTGGTACCATTTTTACCCCTTTTTGTCCCGCTCTTCCCTTAAAAGTAAAAATTTCGAAAAATTCAATTTTACTTCGTTTCTATATTGTCAGGGGAATTTACATACCAAATTTCACGATTCTAGCTGTAATACTTTAGTTGGTACCATTATTATCCATTTTTGTCCCGCTCACCCCTTAAAAGTACAAATTTCGAAAAATCCAATTTTACTTCGCTTTTATATGGTCAGAGCAATTTACATATCAAATTTCACGATTCTAGGTGTAATACTTTAGTTGGTACCATTATTATCCATTTTTGTCCCGCTCACCCCTTAAAAGTACAGTTTTCGAAAAATCCAATTTTGCTTCGCTTTTATATGGTCAGAGCAATTTACATATCAAATTTCACGATTCTAGGTGTAATACTTTAGTTGGTACCATTTTTACCCCGTTTTGTCCCGCTCTTCCCTTAAAAGTAAAAATTTCGAAAAATTCAATTTTACTTCGTTTCTATATTGTCAGGGGAATTTACATACCAAATTTCACGATTCTAGCTGTAATACTTTAGTTGGTACCATTATTATCCATTTTTGTCCCGCTCACCCCTTAAAAGTACAAATTTCGAAAAATCCAATTTTACTTCGCTTTTATATGGTCAGAGCAATTTACATACCAAAGTTCACGATTCTAGGTGTAATACTTTAGTTGGTACCATTTTCATCCCTTTTTGTCCCGCTCGCCCCTTAAAAGTACAAATTTCGAAAAATTCAATTTTACTTCGCTTTTAAATGGTCAGAGGAATTTACATACCAAATTTCACGATTCTAGCTGTAATACTTTAGTTGGTACCATTATTACCAATTTTTGTCCCGCTCACCCCTTAAAAGTACTAATTTCGAAAAATCCAATTTTACTTCGTTTCTATATGGTCAGAGGAATTTATATACCAAATTTCACGATTCTAGGTGTAATACTTTAGTTGGTACCATTTTTATCCCTTTTGTCCCTCTCGCCCCTTAAAAGTACAAATTTCAAAAAATCAAATTTTACTTCGCTTTTATATGGTCAGAGGAATTTACATACCAAATTCCACTATTCTAGGTGTAATACTTTAGTTGGTACCATTTGTATCCCTTTTTGTCCCGCTCGCCCCTTAAAAGTACTAATTTCGAAAAATTAAATTTTACTTCGCTTTTTCATGGTCAGAGGAATTTACATACCAAATTTCACGATTCTAGGTGTAATACTTTAGTTGGTACCATTTATATCCCTTTTTGTCCCGCTCGCCCCTTAAAAGTACAGTTTTCGAAAAATCCAATTTTGCTTCGCTTTTATATGGTCAGAGCAATTTACATACCAAATTTCACGATTCTAGGTGTAATACTTTAGTTGGTACCATTTTTATCCCTTTTTGTCCCGCTCACCCCTTAAAAGTACAACTTTCGAAACATCCAATTTTACTTCGTTTCTATATGGTCAGAGGAATTTACATACCAAACTTCACGATTCTAGCTGTAATACTTTAGTTGGTACCATTATTACCCCTTTTTGTCCCGCTCACCCCTTAAAAGTACAAATTTCGAAAAATCCAATTTTACTTCGTTTCTATATGGTCAGAGAAATTTTCATACCAAATTTCACGATTCTAGCTGTAATACTTTAGTTGGCACCATTTTTATCCCTTTTTGTCCCGCTCGCCCCTTAAAAGTACAAATTTCGAAAAATCCAATTTTACTTCGCTTTTTCATGGTCAGAGGAATTTACATACCAAATTTCACGATTCTAGCTGTAATACTTTAGTTGGTACCATTTGTATCCCTTTTTGTCCCGCTCGTCCCTTAAAAGTACAAATTTCGAAAAATCCAATTTTGCTTCGTTTCTATATGGTCAGAGGAATTTACATACCAAATTTCACGATTCTAGCTGTAATACTTTGGTTGGTACCATTATTACCCCTTTTTGTCCCGCTCACCCCTTAAAAGTACAAATTTCGAAAAATCCAATTTTACTTCGTTTCTATATGGTCAGAGGAATTTACATACCAAATTTCACGATTCTAGCTGTAATACTTTAGTTGGTACCATTATTACCCCTTTTTGTCCCGCTTACCCCTTAAAAGTACAAATTTCGAAAAATCCAAATTTACTTCGTTTCTATATGGTCAAGGAATTTACATACCAAATTTCACGATTCTATCTGTAATACTTTGGTTGGTACCATTTTATCCCTTTTTGTCCCGCTCGCCCCTTGAAAGTACAAATTTCGAAAAATCCAATTTTACTTCGTTTCTATATGGTCAGAGCAATTTACATACCAAATTTCACGTTTCGAGCTGTAATACTTTAGTTGGTACCATTTTTGTCCCGCTCTTCCCTTAAAAGTACAATTTTCGAAAAATCCAATTTTACTTCGTTTCTATATGGTCAGAGCAATTTACATACCAAATTTCACGATGCTAGGTGTAATACTTTAGTTGGTACCATTTTTATCCCTTTTTGTCCCGCTCACCCCTTAAAAGTACAACTTTCGAAACATCCAATTTTACTTCGTTTCTATATGGTCAGAGGAATTTACATACCAAATTTCACGATTCTAGCTGTAATACTTTAGTTGGCACCATTTTTATCCCTTTTTGTCCCGCTCGCCCCTTAAAAGTACAAATTTCGAAAAATCCAATTTTACTTCGCTTTTTCATGGTCAAAGGAATTTACATACCAAATTTTACGATTCTAGCTGTAATACTTTAGTTGGTAGCATTTGTATCCCTTTTTGTCCCACTCGCCCCTTAAAAGTACAAATTTCGAAAAATCCAATTTTACTTCGTTTCTATATGGTCAGAGGAATTTACATACCAAATTTCACGATTCTAGCTGTAATACTTTAGTTGGTACCATTTTTGTCTCGCTCTTCCCTTAAAAGTACAAATTTCGAAAAATTCAATTTTACTTCGTTTCTATATTGTCAGGGGAATTTACATATCAAATTTCACGATTCTAGCTGTAATACTTTAGTTGGTACCATTATTATCCATTTTTGTCCCTCTCGCCCCTTAAAAGTACAAATTTCAAAAATCAAATTTTACTTCGCTTTTATATGGTCAGAGGAATTTACATACCAAATTCCACTATTCTAGGTGTAATACTTTAGTTGGTACCATTTGTATCCCTTTTTGTCCCGCTCGCCCCTTAAAAGTACAAATTTCGAAAAATCCAATTTTACTTCGCTTTTTCATGGTCAGAGGAATTTACATACCAAATTTCACGATTCTAGCTGTAATACTTTAGTTGGTACCATTTGTATCCCTTTTTGTCCCGCTCGCCCCTTAAAAGTACAATTTTCGAAAAATCCAATTTTACTTCGTTTCTATATGGTCAGAGCAATTTACATACCAAATTTCACGATTCTAGGTGTAATACTTTAGTTGGTACCATTTTTATCCCTTTTTGTCCCGCTCACCCCTTAAAAGTACAACTTTCGAAACATCCAATTTTACTTCTATTCTATATGGTCAGAGGAATTTACATACCAAATTTCACGATTCTAGCTGTAATACTTTAGTTGGTACCATTATTACCCCTTTTTTGTCCCGCTCACCCCTTAAAAGTATAAATTTTGAAAAATCCAATTTTACTTCGTTTCTATATTGTCAGAGAAATTTTCATACCAAATTTCACGATTCTAGCTGTAATACTTTAGTTGGTACCATTATTACCCCTTTTTGTCCCGCTTACCCCTTAAAAGTACAAATTTCGAAAAATCCAAATTTACTTCGTTTCTATATGGTCAAGGAATTTACATACCAAATTTCACGATTCTATCTGTAATACTTTAGTTGGTACCATTTTATCCCTTTTTGTCCCGCTCGCCCCTTAAAAGTACAAATTTCGAAAAATCCAATTTTACTTCGTTTCTATATGGTCAGAGCAATTTACATACCAAATTTCACGTTTCGAGCTGTAATACTTTAGTTGGTACCATTTTTGTCCCGCTCTTCCCTTAAAAGTACAATTTTCGAAAAATCCAATTTTACTTCGCTTTTATATGGTCAGAGGAATTTACATACCAAATTTCACGATTCTAGGTGTAATACTTTAGTTGGTACCATTTTTATCCCTTTCTGTCCCGCTCGTCCCTTAAAAATACAAATTTTGAAAAATCCAATTTTACTTCGTTTTGTATATGGTCAGAGGAATTTACATACCAAATTTCACGATTTTAGGTGTTATACTTTTGTTGGTACCATTTTTATCCCTTTTTGTCTCGCACGCTCATTAAAAGTACTGTTTAATTACAAATGTTGTCATTCTCAACTTCCACCATTTCTTGGTGTGCGGCCTACGGTCAAATGGCATTCCTTTATTTATTCCCCTACGTTAGATTTTGTCTGCTACTTTCTTCATACGACTTTGTGATATTACGTACAAAAATAGTTGTAACACCTTCTAACGAGTAGCGAATGCACTGAGAGCCGCCTTTCTCCATCTAAGCTTTGCATTAGTTTTACTCGTTATATTGTAAATCTCTTGTTGATTGGATTTCGTCCATACAACACCCTCACAAACTTTTGTACAAAAGGTAATATTGTTTACGACAATAAATTGAATTGAGTTTTATTTGAAAATATTAAATTTTCGTATTTTTATTTAATTTCATCCTTGCTACGCAAACATTGGTCCTTCGAACCGGATACTTGCTTCCAGCAATTAATTGGTTTTTATTTTTTCTTAAAAGGCAAACCTGCAACAGCAACAACAACACCCACATAAATCAGCCATCTTCTTTCACCCATCTACATCATATTATTAACAAAAGGTGCGTATTGTCAGTTTTATTTAAAAGTGAGCATATCGCGTTTTGTTTCTTTATAAAGAGATATATTTCCGAAAAAATAATAATAAAACGGTCGTTGTACAACATCGGTACCGCGTCGGTTTGTGTCTTTGTGTGATTCTCATACATCCAGACGGACCGACATACATCCGTACATTAGAATCTTTATTTTCGTGTAACGAAAATATAGATAAATATTAAAATATTGCCAACGCATATTCAAAATATTTATCAGTGAGAAAAGTGTGCTGTTAATAATTATTGAAATAGATAAATAAAGTGCTGGGTTTTCAACGTTGATCGGTGGTGGTTTTTTGCAACAACAAAACATATGTAATCAAACGAGTAATTGCATTACTCTCGGTTAAAAGAAGAATAAACAAACAACAGCAACATACATTTGCTTACCATACGGTTCGAAGTTGCAAAACAACATCATCATACCCAACGGTCAGCGTATGAAAGAGTACATACGTACGTCAATACACACAGCCATACATATACCCAACATACCAAATGACTTGAGAATAATATTATAATAAGCTTACCAACACAACCCTCAAGCTTGAAAAAGAGTTGAGAACCCAGTTGAAAATGCTTGTATAACAATTGTAGAAAAATCGAAACGGAACCCTCTTGATAACATTAAATATGTACGCTTACTATAAGCTTATCCTTGTTATTGTAGAATAAGCTTACGAAAATAATATTGTCTTAAGCTTATCCTTGTAATTGTAGAATAAGCTGACATTAAAATTTTGTACTTTTTGGTAATTTTCGTTAATATTAATTAATTTTATTAATTCAGTCCATTTTTTGTACATTTCAGTTGTAATTAAAAATTAGTTGTAAAAAATAAGCCAGGACAATATCCTAGTTTAAATCAACAATTTTAATGTTCATATTCACATCTTGGGTAATTGTTTCGCAGCTTAATACGATTTTTAGCGAACGTTCGCGTGTCTTTTATGAACTTGTCCTCCGTGTTGCCCACTGATAATCTATAACATGTAGAAATTCATTGTTTAATATTTTCATTTAATATTTTTAATTTAACTTACTTCTTGTAGCAACACAGTTGGGCTGCTATTAAATCGACATCCAATACATTCGTTTTTTGGTTTTGATTATTAAAAAGAAGTTCAATTACTTCTTTTGTTTCTTATCGAACACTTTTTTATATTTATTGTGCAATATTAATTATTATATTAAAATATTACAAATTTTTTAACACAACGCATTTACACGTACACTCACTTTGAAATCGAACACTAAACAAATTTGTCCAAAAATGAAGAGTGACTTGTTGACACTTTTCACCAAATGAAACACTACAAGAAAGGAAGAAAGTTCGTGTGCGAACTTGAGAAACGGTTGTATATTATAATAATTCCTCAAGCATTGTTAAAAACTCGTTGTAAATTCACTATTTTTATAATATTGTTCTCAAGTTGTATTGCGGTTTTATTCATTTGAAATTTTTTATCGAATTTTTTCCGTTTCGTATCTCGGGTAGTATAATTGTTGGACTATCCGGATATAGTAAAAATTTTGGTTTCGCGACACCGTGTACCCTACAGTAGATCTTCTACACTGTCAGAAAAATATTTTAAAAAATTTTCGGTTTATTTTTGATTTTTTGTTTTTGCTTGATACGAGCGAAGTTTTATTGCGTGCATCATACAGTCCGTGCACCCTACTCTAGGTCAAGTGAACATACATATGAATTTATATTTTTTTCGATTTTTCCATTGACTTTCTTTTACAGAGAAATATTTTGGGGCATTTTCGTGCTTCTAAATAAAATTTTGTGTATCTTTCGATACACTGGGAAAAAATCTGTGAGGTTTAATAATTTTTAATTAAAATTTTGGTTAAATTTAATAGCAATTTGGCCAAAGTTCGTGACTGAACTAATTTTCGTGTATTTTTTGATACATTTTGCGGAAATTTGGTTGGGCGTGTTCGAATTAACTCATTTTTTAGTATTTTTAACTGATTTGAGAAGATTTCGAGCTCAGCTTTGAAAATTTCAGTTTCAGCCCCTTCTTCGGCAACCCCCACAGTATGTTACTTGCCTCATCATCCTGTAATTAACCCGGGTAAAAAGACTACCAAACTTCGAGTGGTTGTTAACGCCTCAAATAAAACATCAAATGGGAAGAGTCCTAACGATATTCTTCATATAGGTCCGACCTTACAATTAGATCTAGTTCTCCTCATTCTGAGGTGAAGACTACTTAGATTCGTTTCAGACTGCGATATTACTCAGATATACCGCCAGATTAGAGTCGAATCTGCCAATACTCCTCTGCAGATAATACTCTTTAGGGATTCTCTTCAAAAGATTGTTCAAGATTATGAGCTACAGACGGTGACCTTTGGAGTTAACTGTGCTCCATATCGGACGTTATTACAACTGGCCGATGACTCTGAAGATGAATTTCCCCGTGCTGCACACATTCTACGAAAGTGTATGTACGTTGACGACGTTTTAACGGGTTACCATGATCTGGAGACTGTATTGACCTCTCGTGATCAATTAATTTCAGCTTTGTCTTCTGCGAAATTCGAATTGAGGAAATGGACGTCGAATGACCGGACTATTTTAGAATATTTTCCTACGGAACATTTAGTCCATGAGAAGCTTCTCAATTTCGTGGAAGCTAGTAGTTCTAAGCCTTTAGGCATTCGTTGGAATGCTCAGTTAGATGTGTTCTATTTCAGTATAACTCCTCTCGAGGGAAAATCTAACTATACAAAACGGGAAGTGTTGTCCACTATTGCGAGATTGTTCGGTTGGTTAGGTCCGGTGATAGTACTGTCAAAGATAATTATGCAGCGAATTTGGCTGGACAATATTGGGTGGGATGATTCACTTCCGTCTACGACGGAACTTGAATGGCAGAGGTTTGTGGATACCTACCAGGAAGTGAATTCCATTCAGATTCCTCGGTGGGTTCGATATTCTCCCAGTTGCTCAGCTGAACTTCATGTTTTTTTGTGGCGCTGTGTTGGCGTCCGAGTTGTTGAAAACCATCATGAGGGAAATAGATATAGATCTTCAAAGAGTTTATTGTTGGACTGATTCTACGATCGTCTTTTCTTGGCTTAGGAAAACTCCCTGCACGTGGACTACATTTGTTGCTAATCGTGTATGCAGGATTCAGGAGAATGTAGGTGGCCACAATTGGTATCACGTGCGGTCTGAGGATAACCCTGCTGATCTAGGTAGCCGCGGGCTTTCGCCTGCAGAGCTAGCCACGTCTCAGATTTGATGGCATGGACCTCAATGGCTCCGCTTAGATAGCGCTCAATGGGATATTAGGGATTTAGCTCCTCTCGACACCGATATTGAATTACGTGCTGTCAAGAGTCATGCATCGTTCTTTACGAACTATGAGGATATCCTTGAAAGATTTTCGTCTTGGGATAGAGCTTTACGTGTTGTGGCATATATCTTTCGATATTTTTATAGAACTCATCCTTCTCATAGGGGTCGTAATCTTTTCCGAGATTCGACTATTTCGAGTTCGGAGCTGAAAGCCGTCAGGCTACGTCTGGCTTCACTGGCTCAGAAGGCATTATTCGCGGATGAATATGATTGTTTGTTGCAAAAAAGACCATTAGATCGTAAGAGTTCGCTCTTGCCGCTAAATCGATTCCTGGATGAAGCGGGGGTCATGCAGCTACACGGGAGACTGATTAGATCGCCCAGTCTGTTATGCTAGTAGGTTACTGTTACTCAGCTCTTAGTACAGTTTGTTCATGCGATAACTATTCATGGTGGAAATCAGTTAATGCTTCGCATTCTGCGTATTGAATATTGGATTCCACGTCTGACTTCTTTAGTCAGAACGACCATCAATCGTTGCAAACGCTGCTGGTTAGACAGAAGGCGATCTTGCACTCAAATTATGGCCGCTCTTCCTCCGGAGAGAACTGTTATCACAAGGCCCTTTGTCACTACTGGCGTAGATTTTGCGGGTCCATTCGAAGTTAAATCTTTTACTGGTAGGGCATGTAGAATAACAAAAGGTTACGTTTGCGTCTTCGTTTGCTTTTCTACGAAAGCAATACACCTCGAGGCTACTTCAGATTTGTCAACGACAACCTTTTTAGCCGCATTTCATAGATTTATTTCTCGTCGTGGTTGTCCAAAATCCATATTTTCGGACAACGGCACTAATTTCGTTGGTGCTTCTAGGGAATTGGAACGAGATTTCAAGTGTGTGCTTCGTGAGAGCCGAAATCAGGTTTGTTCCGCATTCCAGTATCAAGAACTTTCATGGCAGTTCATTCCTGCCGGAGCCCCTCATATGGGTGGGCTTTAGGAAGCTGCTGTGAAAAGCTTTAAGCTGCATTTCCGCAAGCAAGCACTAAACTTCAAATATACGTTTGAAGAATTTTCAACGGTTCTTTCCAGAATCGAAGCTTGTTTGACTTCCCGTCCTCTGTGTCCTATGTCTGACAATCCACATGATCCGGTGGCGCTTACGCCGGGTCACTTTCTGATAGGGTCGATTCTGGCTCCACCGGAGCCGGGCATAGAAGAAGCGCCATTGCACATCGTGAATCGATTTAGGAAAATTAAGGCTTTAACTCAGCAATTCTGCCTACGGTGGAAAGATGAGTATCTGAAAAGTTTGCATAAAAGATATAAATGGAAAGCAGCGCGATTTTCAAATAGGCGATTTAGTTGTTATTTGAGACGAACAACTGCCTCCCACTTCGTGGAAATTAGGTCGGGTAAATAACGTCCATCCGGGTATCGACGGTCGCGTTTGAGTCGAGGATATTCGAACGGGAAACGGTGTTGTACGACGACCTATAGTAAAGCTGGACACTTTGACCCAGTAACTTAAAGTTTTTTTGTGTAATACTATCGCGCCATTTCTATTTTCGTAGAACAATGGAAAGCATCATCGCTATTTGTGTCCCTCCCTGACTACGAGGATAACGTCCCCATGTATGACGAGGAAAAAGGCTCCGCCGAAGTTCAGTTAGACGTGGTAACGGCTCCGAATGAGCCGGTTCCAGCTGTCGAGTAGGCCCATGACGTCGGGATAAGCCCAGTCGTCAGGGCGCTCTCAGTTGTCCCGCCGCCGGGTGTTGATTCAGCTCCTGCTGATGTCACGGCGTCTAACGTTCCGGGCTCGAATAGTCGTCGTCCTAAACCGTCGTGTTTGGCTTGTAAGAGGAATCACCATTTGCGTGATTGCGAGAAGTTTAGGGGAATGAAGCTGGAGAGGAAGCTGCGCATGGTTGTTCTGCATCGGGTTTGCTCCAATTGTCTTGGTGCTTCCCATGAGCGTGGAGGTTGCAGAGCCATCGGTAGGTGTAAGAAATGCGGTAGGGACCATCATACCCTATTACACTCCTCTCCAGCCACTGATAGCTCAAACGGACTACGTCCAAATAAGCCAAAATCGAGTGCCCCTAAACCTAAACCTGGTTCTTCTCGTCCGTCCGTCGCATCGTGTCCACCCATTGCCGCCTCTCGGAAAAACGGCTTACGGCCGTCGGATGCTTCGCGTCCCACCAATATTGCTGCGTCAGTACCAATAATGGATATTCAGCCCATAGTTACACTAGGGCCCACGATGATCATTCAGTTGAGGTTGCCGAATCGGTTGATTCCGGTCAGGGCTGTCCTGGATCCCTGCGCGGGGCATAGTCTGGTGTGTAGGACTTTGGTCCAAAAACTTCAGTTAAGCTCTGCTTCGGTGAACCAGGACACTTTCTGTCGGATGACGGCCGTTTCGTCTTATGACGCAGCACAGCAGCTGGTTTTTTCGGCAAGGGTGACCGATTTGACGCATGTGGTGACTCCGTCGGAGTCTGCAACGGGTAGTGGCCGGGAACACTTCATGGGGCTCCAATTAGCCGATTCCCAGTTCTTTCGAGCGGGACATATCGGCCTAGTACTGGGTCCTGAGGTGTACCCTAGAGTTATGCACACACAAATATATTCGAGTCCCGGTTTTTTGTGGGCACAACTCACCATGTTTGGCTGGGTCCTTCAGGTCCATGTCCAGCATAGTTAGGGTAGGAGTAGGCCCACGTCGACGACGTCTATGGTGTGGTCAGCAGTACTTATGGTCTCTACGAGCTGTGGTACTGCGAATCTGGGCTCTACGAGTTATATAGGGTTATTGTTAATTAGTATGTAAGCAAAATGAAATTGAAATAAATGCTCATAAAAACTGACAAATACCCCTTTTATTTCCCTTAGCAATAAGTGTATATACATGTTTATATTACATGAAATTTTGATTGAATTTGTTTAACGTTACTTTACAACATAGCGGGATGTTGCAAGGCGGGCGGCAATGTTTAATTTCAAATGTTGTCATTCTCAACTTCCACCTTTTCTTTGTGTGCGGCCTACGGTCAAATGGCATTCCTTTATTTATTCCCCTACGTTAGATTTTGTCTACTACTTTCTTCATACGACTTTGTGATATTACTCACAAAAAGAGTAGTAACACCTTCTAACGAGTAACGAATGCACTGAGAGCCGCCTTTCTCCATCTAAGCTTTGCTTTAGTTTTACTCGTAATATTGTAAATCTCTTGTTGATTGGATTTCGTCCATACAACACCCTCACAAACTTTTGTACAAAAGGTAATATTGTTTACGACAATAAATTGAATTGAGTTTTATTTGAAAATATTAAATTTTCGTATTTTTATTTAATTTCATCCTTGCTACGCAAACAAGTACAATTTACGAAAAATCCAATTTTACTTCGCTTTTATATGGTCAGAGCAATTTACATACCAAATTTCACGATTCTACGTGTAATACTTTTGTTGGTACCATTTTTATCCCTTTTTGTCCCGCACGCCCATTAAAAGTACAATTTTCGAAAAATCAAATTTTACTTCGCTTTTATATGGTCAGAGGAATTTACATACCAAATTTCATCAATCTAGGTGTAATACTTTAGTTGGTACCATTTTTATCCCTTTCTGTCCCGCACGCCCCTTAAAAGTACAATTTTCGAAAAATCCAATTTTACTTCGATTCTATATGGTCAGAGGAATTTACATATCAAATTTCACGATTCTAGGTGTAATACTTTAGTTGGTACCATTTTTGTCCCGCTCGCCCCTTAAAAGCAAAAATTTCGAAAAACCCAATTTTTTTTGTTTCTATATGGTCAGAGGAATTTACATACCAAATTTCACGATTCTAGCTGTAATACTTTAGTTGGTACCATTATTACCCCTTTTTGTCCCGCCCACTCCTTAAAAGTACAAATTTCGAAAAATCCAATTTTACTTCGTTTCTATATGGTCAGTGGAATTTACATACCAAATTTCATGATTCTAGCTGTAATACTTTAGTTGGTACCAGTTTTATCCCTTTTTGTCCCGCAAGCCCCTTACAAGTACAATTTTCGAAAAATCCAATGTTACTTCGCTTTTATATGTCAGAGCAATTTACATGCCAAATTTCACGATTCTAGCTGTAATACTTTAGTTGGTACCATTATTACCCCTTTTTGTCCCGCTCACCCCTTAAAAGTACAAATTTCGAAAAATCCAATTTCACTTCGTTTCTATATGGTCAGAGGAATTTACATACGAAATTTCACGATTCTATCTGTAATACTTTAGTTTTTTTTTTTTTTTTTTTTTTTTTTCTTCTCCAATTTATTTGCAATCTATAGTACAATAATAAGCAAATTCGATAAATTACAGATATTAACATGCCTTATTGCTTCCCATCGGAAACAATAATGTAAGATATATATGTACATATATAGTGATGATTACTATGCTATTAGTAAAAATGATATGTAAGTGTTAGGTACAAGTGTGTGGAATTAACTAAAATGAAAAGTTATATGAATTGAAGATCTAGAATATGCTTTCTTTTAAGCCTTCTTACTTCATCAGTCTCATCTAATAGTGTGATTGCCAATGTGTTTGTATGATTGCTGAGTCTTTGTAAATAACTGCTGCTGAATTTTCTAATTTCTGACTTTACAAAGGGAACATTAAGGTCTTTGTGTATTGCTTTATTAGTTACGTAAAAAGGGGCATCTGTAATGGCTCGTAAGGCTTTAGACTGGAATCTTTGCAATATTTCTATATTAGAGTTACTCGCTGTTCCCCATAGCTCTATACCGTAGGTCCAGATTGGCTTCAAAATTGTCTTGAGAAGCAGAACTTTATTTTCTAGTGAAAGTTTGGAATTACGTCCGAGCAGCCAGTACATTTGTTTAAATTTTTTGTCGAGTTGTTTTCTTTTGGCAGCTATGTGAACTTTCCATGTAAGTCGACGGTCCAAATGAAGACCTAGATATTTGATATTATCGCTACTAGGGATTACAGTGCCATTGAGAAACACGGACGGGCAGTTCTCCTTTCTTAACGTAAATGTAATGTGGTTTGACTTTTGTGTATTAACGATAATATTCCATTTTTTGAGCCACTGTTGTAGATTGTCTAGTTGTAATTGCAATATTCTGGAAGCTTCAGCTGGGGATTGATGTGAACATAGAAATGCTGTGTCATCTGCATATGTAGCAATGGTGACATCATCTGTAGTTGGCATGTCATAGGTAAATAAAGTATATAGGACTGGACCTAATACGCTACCCTGTGGGATGCCGGCCTCAATTTGATGAATGTTGGAGATATCGTTATTTATTTTAACATAAAAGCATCTATTGCTTAAAAACGAGAGAAAGAACATATATAATGGAGCTGGAAGAATATTTTTTAATTTATATAATAACCCACTGTGCCAAACTTTATCAAACGCTTGTTGAATATCCAAAAACACAGCAGAACAGTACTTTTTATTTTCGAAGGAGTCAGTAATTGTTTGAATTATTCGGTGGCATTGTTCAGGAGTTCCGTGCTTATGACGGAAACCAAACTGATGGTCAGGAACTATGATGTTTCTTTCAAGAAGAGGTTGTAAGCGCTTCAGGAGTAGTCTTTCGAATATCTTAGAAAAAATTGGAAGTAAACTAATTGGTCTATAAGAAGACACTATATTTTCCGGTTTACCTGGTTTTAAAACCATAATTATTTCTGCGCACTTCCATTGCGAGGGAAAATGTTGAAGTCTTAGTATGGAGTTGAATATTAATGTCAAGTAGATAATTCCTTTAAATGGTAATGATTTTATGGTTTTCGCATTAATTTTATCATACCCAGTTGACTTTTTATTATTCAATTTGTTTATTTCCGCTTTAGTTTCATTTGGGGTAATGTGTTTTAAAGGTAGTTCCATTTGGCACGCAGTATCTAAGAAATCCAGAATATCGATGTCATTGTCATTGATGCATTGAGGTTTAAAAGCTTCTTCCAAGTGCTCAGCAAAGGCGGACGATTTTTGCAGATCAGTTCTACACCATACTCCGTTAACGTTCTTTATAGGAGCGTTTCTTTTTGCAGGACGTTTGAGATATTTAGTGGCGTTGTAAAGCTCGTGTTCTTTGTTTTTATTCTGAGGCTTTAATTTCCTAAGATAGTCTGCAGTACTTTCGTTTCTCTCCCTCGCCATAATTTCCGAGCATAATTTAATGGAAAGGTTCCAGTTAGCTTTGTCTCTTGGATTTCTGGTTCGATGCCATACTCTTCTTAGACGTCTCGATTGCCGAATCATTTCTCTGGCCATAGCTGAAGTTCGAACTTTTAAACCTAATTCTTGAAAAGGCTCTGTTATTGGGGTAGATAAAAGGGCAGATTCGTGAATCAATGAAGTGAATGATTCAACAACATCATCCAAATCATCACCTGTTTTAATTTCCTCGTTGAGGCTCAAATTATTGTCTATCCGCTCACAGAAGATGTTCAAATTTGTATTGTGTTTAATTAGTTTAACCTTTTTAGGTGTTAACTCTACATGGACATTGTAGTTGACAAGAAACGGAGTGTGATCAGAACTTAAACTATCGTCATTTGCGATGTCAAGGGAATGCCTGGAAATGCCATTGTATACAACAAAATCAAGAATATCCGGTATTTTGGTAGGGTCTGAGGGCCAGTGTGTTGGAGTTCCTACTGATAGTGTGCTATATTTATTTTGCATTATACATTTGTATAATTGTTTACCTTTAGGATTGGGTCGTCTGGAACCCCACCAAGTGTGTTTCGCATTATAGTCCCCAGCAACAATGAAACGAGGACCTAAATCTTTAAAAAAGTGGTCATAATCTTCAGACACAACCGTGTGTCTTGGGGGGGAATATATTGCGTAAATGTTGATAGGTCTATTATTGCACACCAATTTTATACCTGCAGCTTGAATATAATTTTTCCGACATTCTTCAGCAATTTCATATCGTATTGTAGACTTTACGAATAAACCAGCACCAGCGTGGGTGGATACAAAATCGTATCCTTTAATTTTTATGTGAGACCTTGTAGTTAAATGAGTTTCCGAAATAAGAAAAATATCAATATAATTTGATTTCATAAAATATTCAATTTCATTCAGTTTATTAGTTAGTCCATTTGCATTCCAAACACCCAATCTCAAATTTACTTGCATAATTTATTTATAAGAAGTGACATCATATTCATAAGTGTATTTGTTAGTTCAATTTGTTTATGTAGTAGATGTTCAATATTTTTCATAATGTTAAAGTTTTCATTTGTATTTCCAATATTGGCATATGTTTCATTTGTATTGTTGTTATTTAATCCAGCATTAAAATTACTGTGATTGTTTTTTTGATTTGGATTTACATGTGGGAAATCGTTTCTGTTCATTAAAAATTGCTTATGTATAACTGGGCGCTTCTCAGATAATCTTTTCTTTAAAAGCGTTTGGTATACTTCACATCCTCTATAATTAGCAGTATGTTGTTGTAAACAATGTATGCATCTGGGAGGAGTTTCCATATCTTTTGGGCAATCTGGTGTCGGATGGCCAAGTCCACATTTTACACATACGAATGGCTTCTTGCAATATGTTTTTGTATGGCCGTATTGTTGGCAACGGTGGCACTGAACAATGTCATCTGTGCTTTTTGGGGCTTCAATTTGAACGGTGCAATGGTCTATTTCACGTATTTCAAATACCTTTTTGTTGTTTGGACTCGGGTCGATATCAACGTAGAACATTGGTAATGGCTTTTTAGTAAATTTACTTTTTACGTTTGTAATATATCTTACGAGATGCCCTTTTCCAATAAGCTCTGCCTTAATATCCCCTAAATCAGTGGAATGATGGAGACCCTTAATTACGAATCGGTAAGCACGCTCACTTTTTAGCTGATAAGTGTGATAACTCAAATTGTTATTATTAAAATATTTTGTTATTTTACGATATGAATCGACTGTTTTAATATTGAGTTTAACTTGACCGTCGTTTAAACCTTTATAATTAAATTCAGTATTGGCAATCACACTACTTACACATTTGATCATTTTATTGATGTTAGTAACATTGTTAATAAATATCGGAGGTGGCTTCGGTGCAGTATCAGCTTCTCCATCATCATCATTATGGTCATCTGTGTCATCGGCGAGATCAGAAAATTTATTTATGTTAGAGCAGCCTGGTTCATCAGAACTCTTTTGTTTTTTCTGAACATTTGCTATTTGACTAATCTTTTTGCGTTTTGTTGTGACATTTTGCCAGTTAAGCAAATTATCATCAGAAGAACTTCCATCGTCGTCGTCTGCAGTCATTGTTTATGTTTACGCATAAGTGCGTAGTTGTTGTTGTAACAAACGCCTGCCCAAATGCTTGACCGTTAATCCCAATGTTAAGTATATGGGGATAAGAAAAACAAATTTACTTGTTTGTCTAGTTTTTTTTTTTGTTTGAAAAGAGTCAGAAAACAAGTTACACAGAATACGTCTGTTCACTTTGAATAACTCAACGCGACTGAATACTTTAGTTGGTACCATTTTTATCCCTTTTTGTACCGCTCGCCCCCTAAAAATACAAATTCCGAAAAATCCAATTTTACTTCGCTTTTTTATGGTCAGAGGAATTTACATACCAAATTTCACGATTCTAGCTGTAATACTTTAGTTGGTACCATTTTTATCCCTTCTTTTCCCGCTCGCCCCCTAAAAATACAAATTTCGAAAAATCCAATTTTACTTCGTTTCTATATGGTCAGAGCAATTTACATACAAAATTTCACGATTCTAGGTGTAATACTTTAGTTGGTACCATTTTTATCCCTTTTTGTACCGCTCGCCCCTTAAAGAAAAATCCAATTTTACTTCGCTTTTATATGGTCAGAGGAATTTACATACCAAATTTCATCATTCTAGGTGTAATACTTTAGTTGGTACCATTTTTATCCCGCTCGCCCCTTAAAAGTATAAATTTCGAAAAATCCAATTTTACTTCGCTTTTAAATGGTCAGAGGAATTTACATACCAAATTTCACGATTCTAGCTGTAATACTTTAGTTGGTACCATTTTTGACCCTCTTTGTCCCGCTCTTCCCTTAAAAGTACAAATTTCGAAAAATCCAATTTTACTTCGTTTCTATATGGTCAGATGAATTTACATACCAAATTTCACTATTCTTGCTGTAATGCTTTAGTCGGTACCATTTTTATCCATTTTTGTACCGCTCGCCCCTTAAAAGTATAATTTTCGAAAAATCCAATTTTACGTCGCTTTTATATGGTCAGAGCAATTTACATACCAAATTTAACGATTCTAGGTGTAATACTTCAGTTGGTACCATTTTTATCCCTTTTTGTCGCGCTCTTCCCTTAAAAGTACAAATTTCGAAAAATCCAATTTTACTTCGTTTCTATATGGTCAGATGAATTTACATACCAAATTTCACTATTCTTGCTGTAATACTTTAGTTGGTACCATTTTTATCCCTTTTTGTCCCGCTCACCCCTTAAAAGTACAATATTCGAAAAATCCAATTTTACTTCTTTTCTATATGGTCAGAGGAATTAACATACCAAATTTCACGATTCTAGCTGTAATACTTTAGTTGGTACCATTTTTATCTCTTTTTGTCCCGCTCGCCCCTTAAAAGTACACATTTCGAAAAATCCAATTTTACTTCGTTTCTATATGGTCAGAGGAATTTACATACCAAATTTCACCATTTTAGATGTACTATTTTATTTGGCACCCTTTTTGTCCCGCTCGCCCCCTAAAAATACAAATTTCGAAAAATCCAATTTTAATTCGTTTCTATATGGTCAGAGCAATTTACATACCAAATTTCAGGTTTCGAGCTGTAATACTTTAGTTGGTACCATTTTTGACACTCTTTGTCCCGCTCTTCCCATAGAAGTACAAATTTCGAAAAATCCAATTTCACTTCGTTTCTATTTGGTCAGATGAATTTACATACCAAATTTCACTATTCTTGCTGTAATACTTTAGTCGGTACCATTTTTATCCCTTTTTGTACCGCTCGCCCCCTAAAAATACAAATTTCGAAAAATCCAATTTTAATTCGTTTCTATATGGTCAGAGGAATTTACATACCAAATTTCACGATTCTATCTGTAATACTTTAGTTGGAACCATTATTACCCCTTTTTGTCCCGCTCACCCCTTAAAAGTACAAATTTCGAAAAATCAAATTTTACTTTTGTTTTATATGGTCAAAGGAATTTACATACCAAATTTCACGATTCTAGGTGTAATACTTTAGTTGGTGCCATTTTTATCCCTTTTTGTCTCGCTCGCCCCTTAAAAGTACAAATTTCGAAAAATCAAATTTTACTTCGCTTTTATATGGTCAGAGGAAATTACATACCAAATTTCGCGATTCTAGGTGTAATACTTTAGTAGGTACCAAATTTCGAAAAATTCAATTTTACTTCGCTTTTATATGGTCAGAGGAATTTGCATACCAAATTTCACGATGTAATACTTTAGTTGGTACCATTTTTATCCCGCTCGCCCCTTAAAAGTACAAATTTCGAAAAATCCAATTTCACTTCGTTTCTATATGGTCAGAGGAATTTACATACCAAATTTCACGATTCTACCTGTAATACTTTAGTTGTCGCAAGTGTTAACAAATTCTTTAACCATGTGTGCAAGGTTCTTCCATAGATACCGTTGTTTCAATTTCAGTGTGGTCTTTCTTATTCCGAAATGACCTCCGCATGGCGTTTCATGATGTTGTTTTATTAGTTTTATTTGATCTTGGTGATTTTGTATAAGCCGAGGCTTCGTGTATGTGATTATTGTGACGTCGCTTGCTACATCAGGTAGCTCATTAAATTTTTTAAAAAATTCCTCTTGTGGAATTATTTCAAATATATCATCACTGTTCTCTAGACAGTATTGGATAGTTTTCATTGACTGTGGTTCTTCCGAATCATCTTGATGATTGGGACGTTTAACAAGTCTTTTGTTGAGTTCTTTTCGTAGCATCTCCATGAAATCGTCGGAACGACATGAAACTTCACTACAGTAGACTCGTGTTTCATTGTTTAGGTCATCTGGTTCTACTTTGACCATTTTCGTGTTTGTTTTGATTGTTTCAAATTTTAGTTTGCGCGCCTTTTTTATATCATTGATTGATGTGCAATTCCACATGCGAAGTCGTTTAAATTTGCTATCAATGTTTTTATTTTTGTCTTCTTGCTCCTGTTGTTTTGTCTTGCTTCTTGTTATGACAAGCGTTTTCTTTACCGTCTTGTCCTCATTTGTGGGAATCATGTTCTTTAGTAAATCGGAGTCAATCTTTATTCTTGATAATGCATCAGCGTTTGTGTTGTTTTTTCCTTGTTTGTAAACTATGTCGAAGTCATAATCAGCCAATTCTATTCTCATTCTTGTCAATTTAGAACTTGGATTTTTGTGTGAGAATAAAGATACCAAAGGTCTGTGGTCTGTGACTACTGTGAATCGCCTCCCGAAAAGATATGGTCTGAAGAATTGTATGCCCCAATGTATTGCCAAAAGTTCCTTTTCTATAACTGATTTATTTTTTTCATGTTTTTGGAGGACTTTGCTAGCATACGATATTGGTAGATCTTCTCTGAGTTTTTCTTGTGAAAGGACTGCTCCTAAAGCGTAGTCGGAGGCATCTGTAGTTAAAATGAACGGCTTGTCGAAATCCGGATATTGTAAGATAGGTGGGTTAATTAGTTTAGTTTTTAAAGTATTGAAAGCTTTATCCCGCTCAGCTGTCCATTCGAACTTCACACCTTTCTTTACTACTGCATTCAGGCAATTTGCGATTTGTGCGAAATCTTTGATAAACCTTCTGTAGTAGTTACAAAATGCCACAAATCTGCGTACTTCGTCTGCGTTTGTCGGGGTTGGATACTTAGTTATCGCATCAAATTTACTGGGATCAGGTTTTATTCCATTAGCCGTAATGAGATGCCCCAAATATATTACCTCCGGCTTGAGAAAAGAGCATTTGTTCGCATTTAATTTCAAATTGTATTGCTTAATCCTGTCTAGTACTTTTATCAAATTTTTATTGTGGTGGTCTAAACTACAGCCAAATATGATTATATCATCCACGTACAGAAATGCTTCAGCTTCTAAGCCTGATAATGCTAGAGTTAACATTCTTTGGAAACTATTCGAAGAAATCTTTAATCCAAAAGGTAGCCTTGTATATTGGTAATGTCCATCTGGTGTAGAAAATGCTGTGCATGGTCTTGACGCAGGTTTCAGTCCTATTTGATGAAATGAACTAGTCATATCAAGCGTTGAAAAATACTTAGCTCTCCCTAGTTTGTCGAGTATGTCCTCGAGTCTCGTAAGGGGAAATTTGTCATTGACTATCTTATTGTTCAACTGTCTGAAGTCTACTACTAGTCTCCACTTCCTTAAATCCGTCTGTCCTTTCTTAGGCACGAGTAGCAATGGTGCATTGTATGGACTCACTGAAGGTTCTATAATACCGTCTTTTAATAGTTCTTGTACCTGACGCTCTATCTCCTCCTTGTGTGCGTGAGGTAATCTGTAATTTCTTATATAGACCGGTGTTGAGTCATTCAATCGGATATCCTGTTTGTAGAAGTTGTTTGTTGTTAGTTGTTCTCCTTCCAGGTGAAATATCGATTGGTAGTTCCTCAGTATATCCTTCAGTTGTTTCTGTTCAACTTGATTCGTATTTTCAAAATCAATACTCTTCAGTATTTGCTGGAATCTCTGTTCGTCGTGCTGTGTTTTATTTCCGCTTATATTGATTATGTCATATTTTGTTAATGGGAGTATTTTTAATTCTAAATTTCTAATAGTTATATTTTTATCAGTTGTATTCAATAGTTTTATGTGTTTGTTTCCATCTTTGGGTAGGATTGTGTTTGCAAGGAATATGCCCTTATCAATTTCTCTGTTACAGACTAATGAATCCTCTTCTAGTTCTATGTGGAATGGTACAATGGCTTCTGATCTTGGTGGAATTTTTACAAGGTTGATTTTTGATGCTGCATTACTTATTGGTATTTCCAATTGATCGTTATTATAGTTTATTTTTAAGATATGAGTCTCATAATCGATATTACATTTATACTTTGTTAGGAAATCTCTTCCTAATATTCCGTCCGCTTTAATTGGGAAATCTCCATGCACCAGTTGTACCTTATGTTTCAAGTTGGTCCCATCAAAAGTGATAATTATGTCTGTGGACCCGATAGAGGTGATTTCTTCGTCTGTTATGCCTGTAAAACGGCAATAATCTTGAGGGTTTTCTTTATGATTCTTTAATAAATCTTCTTTAACAAGGGTGATGTCTGCTCCAGTGTCTAATAAGAATTTCAGTTTAAAATCGACATCTTTAATATGTAGTTCAATGAAATTTTTAAAATTGGACGACATATGGAAAATTTGTTTTGTTTCTAGTCTTCCTGGCCATCTGGAGAATAGTTTTGCTCGACCATCTCCGGCTCCTTGTAGTTTCCCTGTTCATCGTCAAAATCATTATTGTAATCGTTGCACTCTTGGTCGTTCACACAGTTGACATTTTGGTTGTTCCGATTATATCCTGTATTGTCTTGATTTCTGTTTCTATAATTTCCATTGTGGTTTCGTCCATATCCGTTGTCGCGACCTCTGTTGTTGTATTGGTTAATTCGACTGTTGTTAGGGTTCCCGCGATTGTTCTCATTGTTCCTTTTGTCGCGTCCCTCATTACGATTGTTGCTCGGGTATTTGTTGTCTTGGTGTTGTCTATCGTTGTAATTTCTGTTTCTATTATCTTGATTTTGGTTATTCTGGGCCTTCTGGAATAGTGTTTTGTGAGTTACGTTGTTTGTTCTCACCTCCTCAGCCAGTAATATTGCCTCTTGAAACGTTTTCACTCTGCTTGCATCCAAGGTCTGGACTATACTTCTGTTGTTCAATCCGTTTTTGAATGTATTGAAGGCGATGTTGTAATTCATGGTGGATATAGTTGTCCTTTGTTCCTCGCCTAGATTCGATACTTGAAGTTCTGTTAACTCTGCGACTAGTGTCTCGATGTATTCACTAAACCTCGTTATGGTACGGTCTCCTTGTGTAAGTCCAGTCAGTTGGTTAAGAATACCGTTCGCTGTCCTTCTTGGTTTAAAAATCGTTTTTAAATGTGTCAGTACCTGTTCAGTAGTAGTGGGGCTTCCTAATTGTCTGATCCTGTTCTGGATCCTAGTGTCAATACGATTAGTGTAAACGAAGTTAAAGAAACTAATCTTCTTTCCGTCCGATAAAGTACTATCTATTAGCTTGATCGTTGATATGAAATTATCCAGTAATTTTCGGTCGCCCGTGAACACCGGGATGATTTTCATATATTCTATCAATTCCTTCGTGTCCATCTTGTCACTTTGGTCCAGCACTAATTTCCGTGTTTCCTTACTGGTTTCCTGTCCTAATAACTCTAGTCCCTTTCTTTTATGTTGTTCCAACAGTCCAATATATTCAGTTTTAAGCACCTTGAAATCACTCAGTCTGTGTGCTCTATCCTCGTCCGTATATTCAGTTGATGATAAAATCCGTTCCGCCTCTGATTGTATTTTCGTCAACTCCTCAAGTTTCGCTGTAATCGTCCCAGTCTTGTATGGTTTTCCTAAGCTCTTCTTAGCATTGTCTATTAAAACCTCTAGTGCAAAAAGCGTCGCTTCCATTGTTTAAACATTCAGCTCATTCTTTATTTGGTTACTCCTAACTTTTTTGTTTATATATTGCTTTAAGTATTTTACAAGTAAGAACAATGTTAGTATTGCTACGATTAAAATTAGAATCTCCAAATCTAACGTTACAATTTTACTATTATTATTAATAATTGTCTCGTCTTTCTGAGTTTTATCTAACATTATTACACAATTTTATTTTCAAAACAAAACAAAAAAAGTTTTACTTTTCCTCCTTTATTATTCTCATATTCTTAGACATTGCTTTTTTCCTCCGTTTTTCTCTACGGATGTTTCTAATGGACGATATCAATTCTTCTTCTTTCTTTAAATTCGCCTCCTTTGGCCCTTCACACTGTAATAGTGAACGAACCACCGCTAACTCCCTTTTTGCCCTACTTAGTAGGTCTCTTTTAACGATACGGATCCTCTCCGGGGGCCCGAACACTATAAGCGGCTCTTCAATGTGTTGTATCCTGGATGGTAAATAACGCGGTTGCGGTCCAACTTTGCTTCCTTCTGGGCTATATTGTATAATCGACTGCTGCACCTGAGCCCCAATCGTCTTTAGTGCTGCTATATTTCTCCGTTCGGCGATATTGATGTCCTCAATGATTTGCCTTAGTTCCTCTTCTGAGAATTCTCCCCATCCAGACATTTATTGGCAGTGTTCATAAACCAGTACTCACGCAGGATCAAAAAAAAACTCTGTGTAAGTCAGTGTTTCTGTAGATTGGTAATTCGCAGGATCGCCATGTAATAAGCTGATCGCAGTGCTAAGGGTGAACTTTTTAGTCGCTGCCCTTTTTCTGGTCAGGTTACCCCTTTTTGATAATATTGGCTTGAACTTTGTGAATTGTTAGGTTTATTCAGCTTGGCTCTTGCCGAGATTATCAATGATTGAAATTCTTCGTTCTTGGTTTCAAAAACAAAATGAATCTGATTTTATTTGAGAAGATGTTGGGTTTATATACCCTAGTCTTCGTCTTTCTTTTTACATTGTATATATCGCTTAATTATCTATACATCAATACAGTATTGCTTACATTCTAGATAAATTCTATTCAGCCACTATTCAGTTTCCTAGGTCAGTTCTTGCTCTACATTATCTGTGCGCCTGATACTTTTCGCGGCACATATTCAAAGTATTCCATACGGTGTCTAATTACACTCATGAGCCGGCGCTCCATAAAAATGTTTGGGTCAGCGGTTCTCTGGAAGAAACCAAAACGGTGAAGTGTGACGAGAAATGGATTGATCCAATTCGAGTGACGCTTTAGTCAGTCAACTCAAGTGTCAACGACATTAACCGTACTTTGTATTTATTAGGGTAACTGAAGAATAGCTGAGTTTTGTTTATTTCAGAAATACACTGAAGAACAAATGTGTGAGTACACTACAGTACCATTTTTATCCCTTTTTGTCCCGCTCGCCCCCTAAAAATACAAATTTCGAAAAATTGTTTTATATGGTCAAAGGAATTTACATACCAAATTTCACGATTCTAGGTGTAATATTTTAGTTGGTACCATTTTTATCCCTTTTTGTCCCGCAAGCCCCTTAAAAGTACAATTTTCGAAAAATCCAATGTTACTTCGCTTTTATATGGTTAGAGGAATTTATATACCAAATTTCACGATTCTAGGTGTAATACTTTAGTTGGTACCATTTTTATCCCTTTTTGTCCCGCTCGCCCCTTAAAAGTACAAATTTCAAAAAATTTAATTTTACTTCGCTTTTTTATGGTCAGAGAAATTTACATACCAAATTGCACGATTCTAGGTGTAATACTTTAGTTGGTACCATTTTTGTCCCTTTCTGTCCCGCACGCGCCTTAAAAGTACAATTTTCGAAAAATCCAATATTACTTCGCTTTTATATGGTCAGAGGAATTTACATACCAAATTTCGCGATTCTAGGTGTAATACTTTAGTTGGTACCAAATTTCGAAAAATCCAATTTTACTTCGCTTTTTCATGGTCAGAGGAATTTACATACCAAATTTCACGATTCCAGGTGTAATACTTTAGTTGGTACCATTTTTATCCCTTTCTGTCTCTCTCGCCCCTTAAAACTACAAATTTCGAAAAATCAAATTTTACTTCGCTTTTATATGGTCAGAGGAATTTACATACCAAATTTCGCGATTCTATGTGTAATACTTTAGTTGGTACCAAATTTCGAAAAATCAAATTTTACTTCGCTTTTTCATGGTCAGCGGAATTTACATACCAAATTTCACGATTCTAGGTGTAATACTTTAGTTGGTACCATTTTTATCCCTTTCTGTCCCGCACGCCCCTTAAAAGTACAATTTGCGAAAAATCCAATTTTACTTCGTTTCTATATGGTCAGGGGAATTTACATACCAAATTTCACGAATCTAGGTGTAATACTTTAGTTGGTACCATTATTACCCCTTTTTGTCCCGCTCACCCCTTAAAAGTACAAATTTCGAAAAATCCAATTTTACTTCGTTTCTATATGGCCAGAGGAATTTACATACCAAATTTCACGATTCTAGCTGTAATACTTTAGTTGGCACCATTTTTATCCCTTTTTGTCCCGCAAGCCCCTTAAAAGTACCATTTTCGAAAAATCCAATTTTACTTTGGTTTTATATGGTAAAAGGAATTTACATACCAAATTTCACGATTCTAGGTGTAATATTTTAGTCGGTACCATTTTTATCCCTTTTTGTCCCGCAAGCCCCTTAAAAGTAAAATTTTCGAAAAATACAATGTTACTTCCCTTTTATATGGTCAGAGCAATTTACATACCTAATTTCACGATTCTAGCAGTAATACTTTAGTTGGTACCATTATTACCCCTTTTTGTCCCGCTCACCCCTTAAAAGTACAAATTTCGAAAAATCCAATTTTACTTCGTTTCTATATGGTCAGAGGAATTTACATACCAAATTTCACGATTCTAGCTGTAATACTTTAGTTGGTACCATTTTTATCCCTTTTTGTCCCGCTCGCCCCTTAAAAGTACAAATTTCGAAAAATCCATTTTTACTTCGTTTCTATATGGTCAGAGGAATTTACATACCAAATTTCACGATTTTAGCTGTAATACTTTAGTTGGTACCATTTTACCCCTTTTTGTCCCGCTCGTCCCTTAAAAGTACAAATTTCGAAAAATCCAATTTCACTTCGTTTCTATATGGTCAGAGGAATTTACATACCAAATTTCACGATTCTATCTGTAATACTTTAGTCGGTACCATTTTTATCCCTCTTTGTCCCGCTCGCCCCCTAAAAACACAAATTTCGAAAAATTCGATTTTACTTCGCTTTTATATGGTCAGAACAATTTACATACCAAATTTCACGATTATAGGTGTAATACTTTAGTTGGTACCATTTTTATCCCTTTTTGTCCCGCACGCCCATTAAAAGTACAATTTTCGAAAAATCCAATTTTACTTTTGTTTTATATGGTCAAAGGAATTTACATACCAAATTTCACGTTCTAGGTGTAATATTTTAGTTGGTACCATTTTTATCCCTTTTTGTCCCGCAAGCCCCTTAAAAGTAAATGTACATTTACTAAATCCCATACTCACAGATCTAAAAAATACAATAATGAATATATCAAACCACATAATAAACCTAGAAAAACAACTTCACTTACAGGCTACAAGAATAGACACCTTATTCTCTGTTATTGATGTGTAATAACAACCAGCATAATATTATTATCCCTAAAAAGCTGAACATTGTTCATATAAATGTAAATTCACTAATAAAACTAGAAAGACGCTACGAATTATCTAGCTTTCTAAATACCAACAATCCAGATATAGTTCTATTAAATGAGACAAAACTAAATCAAAAACACAAATTATTTTTTGAAAAATATCATATTATTAGAAAAGATAGATTAAATTCTAAGTGTGGAGGTGGAACAGATATTCTAGTAAAAAAGGAAATTAAATATGAAATACACAATAATAGTTCAATTCACTCATTTAAATGCTTAGAATCTTGTATCATAAAAATCCCTACCAATTCCAGAGATGTGTTATATATAATATCAGCTTACTTTCCTTCAGGCAATAATGATTCTTATTTTAAAAATGAAATACATAGACTTTTTGACTCCCTAAATTTAGATTCTTTGCATAATTATTATATTTTAGCGGGAGATCTAAATTCTAAGCACATAGATTGGGGTAATACCGTTCCCAATCACAAAGGTACGTTACTTAAAACTTGGTTAGAGGAAAATGACATCCGTTATAAATGTAAACTTTACGCATCTGACTCTCCATCATTTCCACGTAGTGGTTCCTACATAGATATTTGTTTGGCTGACCACCGTATATACATTCAAGGACAGAATTCTTCAACAAATTGTCTTAAAACGATAGCGTACGATAGCGATCACAACGCCATACAGATAATAGCATATAAAAATGGCGGTAGAGAGCCTTTCCATATTGTAAAAAATGAAGCGAAGATAAATCTAAATTACCGAAAAACTAACTGGAAATCATTTCAAAATAAAATAATAAATTATTTGGACATGTATAATAGTATACCAGATAATGTTAATCTTTCCAACAATGACATCGATTTACACTTAGAAAGACTGAACTCCATAATTTCAACTGCCATTGAACAAACAGTACCAAAATTTCAAGACAGAAATAATATATATATATTTACATCATGCGTCCTCAAAACCTTACAAAGGGAGAAAAATAAACTCCTCACATCTATTAAACAGCACAACAGACTACACATGTATATATCAGATAGAGATCTTATGATTCAGAAAACCAAACTAAAATTAATTCGAAAACTTATCCAAGAAAATCTAATATTATCAATGAATAAATACCATAATAACAAACTGAGCAAACTGACTCCTAAAGATCCACTTCATATGTTTACTGAAGCTCGAAAACAATATAGGTATATCGACTCACATCAGGTTGATATGATACGACTTTCACAAACATCTCCTCCAAAAAGTTAATATAGACCCTCAAGGACTAGATATAGAAACGACTTCTAATAAGTTTATTATTAGGGACAAAATTCAAATTTTAGATACCGTGGGAGCTTATTTAGAATCAATTTACGATAATAAAGATATTGACATGGATAATACGGTACACAGAGAAGTCACGGGGAGTTTCACCAGATTTTTGGAAGCAAAATCAGCATATGATAACAATCCTAGACTTATCACAAACTTCTCGGATAGCGTAAGAGCAAATACAATGAATAGTGAGCATTTCATAACCGAAAGTGAATTACTTTACATATTCAAAAACTTGAAGGGAAAACTATCTTCTGAAATTGACAATATTCCAAACATAGTTCTCAAAAAAGTCCCCGTTAGATTAATTCTAGAATATTGTAAACTCTTCAATAATATGATAAACAATTCCTACTTTCCACAACATTGGAAAATAGGTAAAATTGTAACACTACCGAAGAAAGGAAAGGATCCAAGCAACCCAAAACATCTACGTGCAATTACTCTTCTCCCAAATATTAGTAAAGTATTTGAAATTTGTATAAACAATAAAATAATTAAATTATTAGAGAGCCAGTCAATAGTGAACGAAAACCAATTTGGATTTAAATACAATCATTCTACAATACATGCTACACATACATTAGTCTCAAATATACAATGGAACCTTAATAGAAATTTATGCACTGGAGCTTGTCTGATAGACTTCCAAAAAGCTTTTGATAACACGTGGATCCCTGGACTATTCTATAAGCTACAAAAATACAATTTTCCTTTCAAACTCATGTTACTACTACATAATATGTTAAACGAAAGATACTTCGTAGTAAGCAATTTAAGCAACGTAAGCTCAAGAAAATTTCGCTTAATCAATGGCTTGCAACAGGGCACAGTTAACGCTCCAATTTTGTTCAACATATATATACACGATCTGCTTAATATTATCGGTTTCGCCGATGACATAATAATATACCACGCTGATGATAGTATAAAAAAAATAAATGAAAACCTCCAAAATAAATTAGATACGGTAATAAAATATGCTACCAACTGGAAAATGTGTATTAATTATGACAAGTGCGAATCGATACTTTTTCGTCCTCCTGTTGGGAAATGCAATTATAATATAAGAAAATATTGGAAAACATTTTGTATAAAGTCCCCAATTGATGATCAGAACGTGCCAAACAAAGATGTAGTTAAATACCTAGGTATTCAACTAGATAAATTTCTTTATTTCAATAACCATGTCAAAACCCAAATACCAAAGGCAAGAGGGGCATTCTTGAAATATAAAAAACTTTTTTATTCAAAATACATAACTGCGAATGTCAAAATACTTTTTTACAAATCACTAGTCCGACCAATATTGACCTATGGATGTCCCATATGGTTTAATATTTCTCCATCATATATGGAAATGATTAGAAAATTTGAGAGGAAATGCCTTCGTGTGTGTACATCTTTATATAGGTCTGCTAATAGTAATTTCATAAAATATATACCAAACAACCGACTTTACAATTCAGCTAATATTATGAGAATTGACCATTTCATAGTCAAGCTTATAAGAAATCATATATATAAGAGTACCCAATGCTGCTCGAATAATATGATAAAAGCCCCATATTATACTGATTACAATTATATTAAAAGAACTTTAAGGACAGGTTACGTGCCTCCAGAAGCATTTATATATCTCGATCACAGAGAATTTATTCAAAATCGTTTAGGTATTCCAATTTTTTACCATTTATATAGAAGAGCGAACATAAAAGCTGTCGACAGAGAATTGGTAACGAACAATGATATGAGATTCGATATTAGCATATCAAACAAAGATATTCTAAAGAGGAAAACAATAGATAAAAATAAATTTTGGTGGATTAAAAGCTAAACCAAATTTCCGTTTTTACTTACCCTAACTAATATTTTTTATATTTTTTTTTTATATACCGAAGTAATGTTTTTGTAAATTTTTCATTACATAGTATTTAAATCCTTAGCATAAAGACTAATTATGAATAATATTAAAACTTGAATAAACAATAAGTCACAATATTAAATGTACTTGAGTCCCCGATTATAGGGCTATGTATTATTTGTATTTAATTATTATAATCTTTTTTCGTTTATTTATAGTAACAACATCATTGTATATATTAATAAACCAAAATAAACATACAAAAAAAAGGGTTAAAAGTACAATTTTCGAAAAATCCAATGTTACTTCGCTTTTATATGGTTAGAGGAATTTATATACCAAATTTCACGATTCTAGGTGTAATACTTTAGTTGGTACCATTTTTATCCCTTTTTGTCCCGCTCGCCCCTTAAAAGTACAAATTTCAAAAAAATTTAATTTGCATGATTCTAGGTGTAATACTTTAGTTGGTACCATTTTTGTCCCTTTCTGTCCCGCACGCGCCTTAAAAGTACAATTTTCGAAAAATCCAATATTACTTCGCTTTTATATGGTCAGAGAAATTTACATACCAAATTTCGCGATTCTAGGTGTAATACTTTAGTTGGTTGTAACGACGAGTTTCCTCTGGTTGCTGGGGTACAGCTCGCGGGGGAAGGGTTCGCCACAGAAATTTATTTGGGGAAGTGACTGAGAGTGAAAACACCGCAATTTTAAGTTTGAGCGTTATTTATTGTTCTGATTTCTTGAATAAGCGTACGACACAGTATTTCTTAGCTTATTATCTATTTGATACAGTTTACTTAGTGTAGAGGAAGTGGGATGCTGTGGTTGGGACCTTGCTAGGCACGCGTTGATTCCTGGCGGGTATGAAGCACTCGATGCGTCGGGTATGTGCACGACGTCTGTGAGAGGTACTGGTGTAAGGCCTTGGATTTGTCGTTCTATAGGCACGTCACACGCGATAGTCGGCGTGAAACCTGTATAGGCACGTCACGTGACTCACTTGGGACAAAACACGCGATAGTCGGCGTGAAACCTGTATAGGCACGTCACGTGACTCACTTGGGACAAAACACGCGATAGTCGGCGTGAAACCTGTATAGGCACGTCACGTGACTCACTTGGGACAAAACACGCGATAGTCGGCGTGAAACCGGTATAGGCACGTCACGTGACTCACTTGGGACAAAACACGCGATAGTCGGCGTGAAACCTGTATAGGCACGTCACGTGACTCACTTGGGACAAAACACGCGATAGTCGGCGTGAAACCGGTATAGGCACGTCACGTGACTCACTTGGGACAAAACACGCGATAGTCGGCGTGAAACCTGTATAGGCACGTCACGTGACTCACTTGGGGCACGGCACGCGATAGTCGACGTGAAACCTCTATATGCACGTCACGTGACTCACTTGGGGCACGGCACGCGATAGTCGACGTGAAACCTCTATAGGCACGTCACGTGACTCACTTGGGGACACGGCACTCGATAGTCGACGTGAAACCTGTATAGGCACGTCACGCGACTCACTTAGGGACACGGCACGGAATAGTCAGCGTGATACCTCTATAGGCACGTCACGTGACTCACTTGGGAACGCGGCACGGAATAGTCAGCGTGATACCTGTGTAGGCACGTCACGTGACTCACTTGGGGACACGGCACTGAATAGTCAGCGTGATACCTCTATAGGCACGTCACGTGACTCACTTGGGAACACGGCACGGAATAGTCAGCGTGATACCTCTATAGGCACGACACACGACTCACTTGGGAACACGGCACTTAGCTATAACCGGGAACCTACGTAGGCACTTTCACTATTAAACACTTTCACTATTACTATCACTGACACTTACTCACCGCTTGTCCACTCGGCTTTGTCCCTCTTGATCGACTGTCCCTTGCTGCTCTCTGTCCTTGCTTTTTATAGCCGTCCCAATGCATGCTGGTGATATCCCCACATTGCATCGGGATAACGGCATGTTGTTTATCACAAAAATTCAAAATATGTTTTCTTCATGATCATTACCCGCCGTGTGTAATATGTGTGTATCCCTTTTATCACAGCCCCACACGTGCTGCTTGATGATATTTCAGCATCTCATCGTGGTAACGGTAACTTGTTTACGCCAAATGATCGCGAAAACAAACAACCACCAGATGGTTGTGTGTTGTTGTTGTAGTTGTCCGCCGCCACGGTGAGATGCCAAATATGCTAACTTCGGTTTTCTGCCAAATGTATTAACTAACATTTTTTTAATTCATTTGCTAATTCATATATTCAGTTCAATTCATATATTCACTTAAAGCTATTCTTAAACTATTGGTGTTGGCGAAAACGACCCCAGGACTTTCGTCATCACACTGCCCCCCCTCATTTTAGCTGGATAATAACATCCCCTATCCGGTTGATATGGACTCCATATCTCCGCCCTCCAATCTCTACACATCGGTTGTACCGGCTTGGTACCCGATGTATCCTTAGTGCCGTGGCGACGTAGGGTTCGAGCTGTCGTTGCACCTCGTCGGACAACTTCTCTCGGCACTTATACCGTCTTCCGGCCAACAGGGCCGGGTGTGCCCCTGTCACCTCCCTAGGCCGCTCCCCCAGGTCGGAGAATGCGTCTTCGGAGTCAATATCCGACAACTGTGTCGCAGAGTCCTTTGGGGGCGAAGGGGACTGTCGGGTCCGTGCCAGACGGATGTTCACCCGCTTCTCCAAGTCCGAGAAGGCGTCCTCGGACTCAATGTCGGATAGATCGGCTAGGGAAGCCGCAGACGAGGATGAGGATAATGATGATGATGATGATGACCTGCTGGGCCGCCTGATAGGCGAAACCGTGGGTGACGGTGTGTCTGGGTGAGACCCCCGGCGTGCCATTTTACGCGGAGGAGTCAGTTCCCCCTCGCTGTCGCTGGAAATTAGTATCACCGCCTCTGTTTCCCTTGGTGGTGTACAGGTGCCGCTTGGTGGGGTATGGGCGTGCCTTGGTGTATTAAGGGGTTGGCTTGGCGCCACCTTATGGGCGGGTAGTCTCTCCAGCCGTACGTAGCATTTTGGCAGCCCTTGCTTTAAGTACGCTTTGGTGCGCAGTAACGGGTATGCTGGGCTCGACATTATTTCTGTGGATTATAAAAGAAGACTGGGTTAAATGGAGTTGGAATGAATAGGGAATGGTTTTTCAATAGCAGCGGGAGCCTCAGTGAAAGGTTTAATGTCGCTAAGATGTGCCGTTCGCAGATTATCCCTATCGCGATGTCGTATGCGGACTATGACGGCCGACACGAACTCTACCACGGTGTAAGGTCCGTCGAACTTTGGAGCTAGTTTTGCAGCGAAGTTATCTACCGCCTTGGATAGCGGATGTTGCCGGACAAGGACCAGATCTCCAATTTTCGGTTTCCATGGCCGTCTTCGAAGGTTATAGTGTCTGCGTTGATCTTCCGCTGCCCGCCCTAGTTGATTTCGGACGATCTGGAAAATGCCTTGGAGTTCTTTTGCTTTATCATCTGGGTTTTGCCTTAGGGCACATGTACCAGTCACCACTTCGTCGTACAAAGCATTGGGTAGTCGGGGTTCTCGTCCTTGGGTGAGGTATGCGGGGCTATATGTGGTGGACTCCGACGTACTGGTGTTGATAGCCAGGCTGATCTCGGGTAAGTGTTCGTCCCATTTCTGATGCTGATTGCGGGCGATTTGTGCGATCATGGTTTTAACTGTGCGGTTTGCCCGTTCCGTCGGATTTTCCTGAGGACAATATGGGGCCGTAAATTGTTGCCGAATTCCGACTTCTCGGAGGTATTTTTGTAGGACCCTACTTACAAATTGGCTGCCGTTGTCGGTTATAAGGACCTTGGGGATTCCGAACCGGGCCAGTATTCGCTCCCGGAAAGCCTTCACGACGCTTTCGGCAGTTGCCTTATGGAGGGGTATAAGTTCGACCCATTTTGAGAAGCGATCGAACAGCACCAAGAGCATAGAATTACCGTGTTTGGTCCTGGGTAGGGGTCCCACAAAATCGGCGCAAACGGTGGCCCAGGGTTCTTCCGGAATGGTTACCAGCATTTCTCCGGCTGGGGCAACCTGACTGGGTTTGTACATCCAAATGCCCTGCGGATGGCTGGGTGTGATTCTCGTGTAGTACACGTTCCCGTAAATGGGTAGCCACACACAACTTCCATGGCGTGCAATCTTCGTCGTTGGGGTGACTCGGGATATGTCGGAAAAGTTGTGAGCCGACAATGGAATAGTCCGAAAACTTCTGTGGCTGCCGAGTGACTTCGTCCATCTTCTTCTGTAGCGGACAGGTATCCGACGTATCAGCAATAGCGCGATGTAAAGCCTCCAGTGGTTGACGTGACAGCGCGTCTGCCACCACGTTATGCTTACCTTTCCGGTATTGTATGGTAAAACTATACTGCTGTAGCTCAAGAGCCCATCGCGCGAGACGTCCAGTAGGGTTATCGATTGAGTTGAGCCACTTCAGCGAAAGATGGTCCGTGACCACGTGGAATCGGTATCCTTCGAGGTATGGTCGCATTTTCCGTATGCCCCATACTATGGCCAGACACTCTTTTTCGGTTGCAGAATAATTCCTTTCTGCCCCATTTAATGTCCGACTCGCGTACGCAATGACCCGTTCTCCCTCCTCCAGTTCCTGTGTCAAAACAGCCCCCAGCCCATAATCGCTGGCGTCCGTCTGTAGAGTGAACGTTTTCGTGAAGTCCGGACATGCCAGAACAGGAGCCTGAGTCAGTCTTGCCTTCAATAGTTCGAATACTGTTTGTTGGTCCTCCGTCCATCGCCAGTGTTTCCCCTTCTTTAGTAGGGCCGTCAGTGGGTGAGCTAAGGTAGCGAAGTCTGGAACGAACCGGCGGTACCACGACACTACTCCTAGAAATCGCCGTAATTCCTTTAAAGAGCCGGGAGCGTTCATGTCCTGGATAGCCGCGATTTTGTCCGGATCAGTGTGAATCCCCTCCGCGCTGACGACATGTCCAAGGTACTTTGTCTCCCGTTTGAAGAACTCGCACTTCTCCGGGTTGATTTTTAGGTTGGCGGCTCGTAGACGCTGAAATACTTTCTCCAAATTACCCAAGTGTTCGTCCAAGGTTCTGCCGGTTACGATGATATCGTCCAAATATGCAAAGGCGTATGGTTCTAGTTCAGGGCCGATGACACTGTCGAGTGCTCGTTGAAAGGTCGCCGGTGCCGAGTGTAATCCGAAGGGCATTACACGCCAATGATACAGCCCTCGCCCGGCGACTGTGAATGCGGTGTATTTTCTACTGGTCTCTTCCAGCGGGATCTGCCAGTATCCATCCTTGAGGTCCAAGCTGCTTACATACGTGGCCTCCCGAAGACGATCCAATATAGACGAAATTCTGGGCAACGGGTAGGCATCTGGATTGGACTTGCTATTCAGATGCCTGAAATCCATACATAGTCTCCAGGTTCCATTCTTCTTCTGGGCCAATGTTATCGGCGAACTGTACGCACTTCTCGATGGTTCAATATATCCGTTGGCCAGCAAGTCATTAATTTTGGCATCAATTATTGCCTGCATGGCTGGGTTTCGCGCGGCATAGCGCAGTTTAAATGGCCGGTCATCCGTCATCATGATACGGTGGGAGGCGGCCGTGGATAGTCCATGTAATTCCCGGAATTTCTGGAGCTCTCCCTCAATAAACCGGGTAATTCGTCTTTGCTCTATAGGGCTATGTTCACTTACCGGTAGGGGACTTGACATAGGTTCCATATCCTCGGCAAGTTCTTGCGTCGGGGTGCTATTCACTGTAGTTCCCGGTGCGTCGGCGCGGGTTGTGAGATGTCGATTCCGGTCCTCCAAGGCTGGAGTAGGGCACGTCTGGTTTGTTGTCTGGAAATTACAAGCAATACCTGCACATTCGATGCGGGCGTTACTTTTGACAAGAAAGTCCAGACCCAGAATGATATCCTCTGTGGCCTCAATCATTACGAGTAAGTCTGTGTGTATGTGATGATCCCCGAAGTGAATCGTGGTTGCGATGGCGGTGTTAATCTGCCGGTGGGAACCGTCAGCCAGGGTGATTCGGATGTCATAAGGTTTACGTTTCCCGTGTGCGGCGATGGCTTGCGCGAATTTCTCGCTGATGAAACATCGGGTGGCCCCCGTGTCCACTGTAGCGTCGGCCAACTTATTCCCGACCCTGATTGTGGCGATCAGTCGTGTTGGCTCAAAACGGAGGGCAGACTCTAATGCATGGGTGTGGCTGGCTGGAGGGCCGTACCCCCTTGTTCCATACGGGCCCGATGTTCGTTTCCCGACTGTTGTCGGCAGCACTGGACGGTTCTCACACCAACTCGTCCACAAACCCAACAGAATAATACTTGTGCATTCCGGCACCGTGCTGCAACATGACCATCTTGTCCACATCGACGGCAGGCGGTCTGCGGGTTTATTCGGGGCTCTTGTAATGGTTGGCCTTCCTCCGGGCCCATGCGTCTATGTTGCTCACGGGGGGTTGGAACCAAGGTCGGAATACTCTCCATCTCTTCAGCCATCTCCAGTAAGTCGTCGAGGGTGAGGAAGTCCTTCCGTCGTATGTACCAGAGATACTCGGGTAACGCATTCCTGAAAATCCTTTCAAGTTTCTGACCTTCGCTAAGCCCGCTATGTTGCATAAGATTCTGCATGTACAGCATGTAGCTCTTGAAGGTCTCCCTGGGTTTTTGGCGACGTTTCCGGATCTCATCTTCTAGATGTTCGAGGTATCGTGGGGGTAAAAAGAACTTCAGCAAATCATGGCGGAACGCGGTCCACGTTCCCCAATTTTTATTATTGTTGCGGTACCACACCAGCGCCTTGCCGGTGAGTACCTCAGGCATCACAATTGCCATCCTGTTAATTGGTATGCCATACATGCCGGCTAATTCCTCCAGCCGCTCCACGAACTCCCAGGGCTCACATTCGCCGTCGTAGCTAATTCCCCACTTTCGTACTTGGTCGGCTATGCCCTTCGTGTCCATCCCCGTGGTTGTTGTTTGTGATCTGGTTCCTCTATTCTGCACCCTGTGTACCACGGGCTCAGGGACTTCCAGCGTATTAGTTGCCTGACAACACTCAGCCGTTGCGCAACCCTCGTTGGTGCTTGCTCCCGGAACCAGCAGTGACGACGGCGTTGGGGACTTGCTTTCCCCGGCCTCGTCCGTAGTGGTCATATGTTTCCGAGGAGTGACTGGTTTAACGTCCCCGCTAGGCCGTTCGTGCTTGGCCTGAAGCTGGAGAAGTCGCTGGCGCAGCGCGGGTTCGTGATATTCTACCAGGAACAATGCGAGTCGTTTTCTTTGCTCCTCAACCATGCCTTCGACCTCTCGTCCGAATTCCAACAGATATCTGTTGAGGTCCTCTTTGCGCAGACTGTAGGCCCAGGTTACGCGTAATGTGTCCGTCATGTCTTGGGAAATTTCTTTGTCTGTTGCCATCGGGACGTTTTCCCTATTTGTGGGTCTAATTTTCCTCTTATGTTGATGTCGCGTGCCGAAATACCTGTAACGCACGCGTTATCCAAGATTTTATTTTTTTCTTTCACTCTCAGTCCCTGCTCGGGCGCCACTGTAACGACGAGTTTCCTCTGGTTGCTGGGGTACAGCTCGCGGGGGAAGGGTTCGCCACAGAAATTTATTTGGGAAGTGACTGAGAGTGAAAACACCGCAATTTTAAGTTTGAGCGTTATTTATTGTTCTGATTTCTTGAATAAGCGTACGACACAGTATTTCTTAGCTTATTATCTATTTGATACAGTTTACTTAGTGTAGAGGAAGTGGGATGCTGTGGTTGGGACCTTGCTAGGCACGCGTTGATTCCTGGCGGGTATGAAGCACTCGATGCGTCGGGTATGTGCACGACGTCTGTGAGAGGTACTGGTGTAAGGCCTTGGATTTGTCGTTCTATAGGCACGTCACACGCGATAGTCGGCGTGAAACCTGTATAGGCACGTCACGTGACTCACTTGGGACAAAACACGCGATAGTCGGCGTGAAACCTGTATAGGCACGTCACGTGACTCACTAGGGACAAAACACGCGATAGTCGGCGTGAAACCGGTATAGGCACGTCACGTGACTCACTTGGGACAAAACACGCGATAGTCGGCGTGAAACCTGTATAGGCACGTCACGTGACTCACTTGGGACAAAACACGCGATAGTCGGCGTGAAACCTGTATAGGCACGTCACGTGACTCACTTTGGGCACGGCACGCGATAGTCGACGTGAAACCTCTATAGGCACGTCACGTGACTCACTTGGGGCACGGCACGCGATAGTCGACGTGAAACCTCTATAGGCACGTCACGTGACTCACTTGGGGACACGGCACTCGATAGTCGACGTGAAACCTGTATAGGCACGTCACGCGACTCACTTAGGGACACGGCACGGAATAGTCAGCGTGATACCTCTATAGGCACGTCACGTGACTCACTTGGGAACGCGGCACGGAATAGTCAGCGTGATACCTGTATAGGCACGTCACGTGACTCACTTGGGGACACGGCACTGAATAGTCAGCGTGATACCTCTATAGGCACGTCACGTGACTCACTTGGGAACACGGCACGGAATAGTCAGCGTGATACCTCTATAGGCACGACACACGACTCACTTGGGAACACGGCACTTAGCTATAACCGGGAACCTACGTAGGCACTTTCACTATTAAACACTTTCACTATTACTATCACTGACACTTACTCACCGCTTGTCCACTCGGCTTTGTCCCTCTTGATCGACTGTCCCTTGCTGCTCTCTGTCCTTGCTTTTTATAGCCGTCCCAATGCATGCTGGTGATATCTCCCACATTGCATCGGGATAACGGCATGTTGTTTATCACAAAAATTCAAAATATGTTTTCTTCATGATCATTACCCGCCGTGTGTAATGTGTGTGTATCCCTTTTATCACAGCCCCACACGTGCTGCTTGATGATATTTCAGCATCTCATCGTGGTAACGGTAACTTGTTTACGCCAAATGATCGCGAAAACAAACAACCACCAGATGGTTGTGTGTTGTTGTTGTAGTTGTCCGCCGCCACGGTGAGATGCCAAATATGCTAACTTCGGTTTTCTGCCAAATGTATTAACTAACATTTTTTTTAATTCATTTGCTAATTCATATATTCAGTTCAATTCATATATTCACTTAAAGCTATTCTTAAACTATTGGTGTTGGCGAAAACGACCCCAGGTCTTTCGTCATCACATGGTACCAAATTTCGAAAAATCCAATTTTACTTCGCTTTTTCATGGTCAGAGGAATTTACATACCAAATTTCACGATTCTAGGTGTAATACTTTAGTTGGTACCATTTTTATCCCTTTCAGTCTCTCTCGCCCCTTAAAAGTACAAATTTCGAAAAATCAAATTTTACTTCGCTTTTATATGGTCAGAGGAATTTACATACCAAATTTCGCGATTCTAGGTGTAATACTTTAATTGGTACCACGCCCCTTAAAAGTACAATTTGCGAAAAATCCAAGTTTACTTCGTTTCTATATGGTCAGGGGAATTTACATACCAAATTTCACGAATCTAGGTGTAATACTTTAGTTGGTACCATTATTACCCCTTTTTGTCCCGCTCACCCCTTAAAAGTACAAATTTCGAAAAATCCGATTTTACTTCGTTTCTATATGGTCAGAGGAATTTACATACCAAATTTCACGATTTTAGCTGTAATACTTTAGTTGGTACAATTTTTATCCCTTTTTGTCCCGCAAGCCCCTTAAAAGTACCATTTTCGAAAAATCCAATTTTACTTTGGTTTTATATGGTCAAAGGAATTTACATACCAAATTTCACGATTCTAGGTGTAATATTTTAGTTGGTACCATTTTTATCCCTTTTTGTCCCGCAAGCCCCTTAAAAGTAAAATTTTCGAAAAATTCAATGTTACTTCGCTTTTATATGGTCAGAGCAATTTACATTTTACCCCATTATTACCCCTTTTTGTCCCGCTCACCCCTTAAAAGTACAAATTTCGAAAAATCCAATTTTACTTCGTTTCTATATGGTCAGAGGAATTTACATACCAAATTTCACGATTCTAGCTGAAATACTTTAGTTGGTACCATTTTTATCCCTTTTTGTCCCGCTCGCCCTTTAAAAGTACAAATTTCGAAAAATCCAATTTTACTTCGTTTCTATATGGTCAGAGGAATTTACATACCAAATTTCACGATTCGAGCTGCAATACTTTAGTTGGTACCATTTTTATCCCTTTTTGTCCCGCAAGCCCCTTTAAAGTACAATTTTCGAAAAATCCAATGTTACTTAGCTTTTATATGGTCAGAGCAATTTACATACCAAATTTCAGGATTCTAGCTGTAATACTTTAGTTGGTACCATTATTACCCCTTTTTGTCCCGCTCACCCCTTAAAAGTACAAATTTCGAAAAATCCAAATTCACTTCGTTTCTATATGGTCAGAGGAATTTACATACCAAATTTCACGATTCTATCTGTAATACTTTAGTTTGTAGCATTTGTATCCCTTTTTGTCCCGCTCGCCCCCTAAAAATACAAGTTTCGAAAACTCCTATTTTACTTCGTTTCTATATGGTCAGAGCAATTTACATACCAAATTTCATGTTTCGAGCTAAAATACTTTAGTTAGTACCATTTTTGACCCTCTTTGTCCCGCTCTTCCCTTAAAAGTACAAATTTCGAAAAATCCAATTTTACATCGTTTCTATATGGTCAGATGAACTTACATACCAAATTTCACTATTCTTGCTGTAATATTTTAGTTGGTACCATTTTTATCCCTTTTTGTCCCGCAAGCCCCTTAACAGTACAATATTCGAAAAATCCAATGTTACTTCGCTTTTATATGGTCAGAGCAATTTACATACCAAATTTCACGATTCTAGGTGTAATACTTTTGTTGGTACCATTTTTATCCCTTTTTGTCCCGCAATCCCATTAAAAGTACAAATTTCGTAAAATCCAATTTTACTTCGTTTCTACATGATCAAGGGAATTCACATACCAAATTTCACGATTCTAGGTGTAATATTTTAGTTGGTACCATTTTATCCCTTTTTGTCCCGCAAGCCCCTTAAAAGTACAATATTCGAAAAATCCAATGTTACTTCGCTTTTATATGGTCAGAGCAATTTACATACCAAATTTCACGATTCTAGGTGTAATACTTTAGTCGGTACCATTTTTATCCCTTTTTGTACCGCTCGCCCCTAAAAAGTACAATTTTCGAAAAATCCAAGTTTACTTTTCTTTTATATGGTCAAAGGAATTTACATACCACATTTCACGATTCTAGGTGTAATATTTTAGTTGGTACCATTTTTATCCCTTTTTGTCCCGCTCACCCCTTATTAGTACAAATTTCGAAAAATCGATTTATATTGCAAGTCTAGGTTGTCAGAGAAATGTATATACCGATTTTCACGATTCTAGCTGCAATTCTTAAATTGGTACCATTTTTATCCCCTTTTGTGTCTTTCCTCCCTTAAAAGTACAAATTTCGAAAAATCCCTATTTGTAGCTCATCTGCATGCTCATTGCAAGGAACTCACCGAATTTCATGTTTCTAGCTACTGCTGTTTAGTCAGGGCGAAGGTTCATGACCCTGGCATCAGCCGTTTGGTCTGGGGGCTGGTCATAATACACAGGATCCGGCATTACACAAAATATCGCACCCGAAACACTTATCCAACTCATCTCAAAATCTGTAACTTGTAATTAGCAAATATCCCCTTATCCGTCCTGCCAACCCACCCTCTAGCTCCATATAAGATGTTATTCTACGGGCCAATATCTTACCCTCCCTACCTCGGCTACAATAGATTTAGTTTTATTTGCAGCCCCTTGCTTGTTAATAGTATGTTTCCTTTACATTAAAAATCCCTCTAGCATCTGCCCATATGTCCGTCCGTCCGATTTATCATCATACACATGTAACAGTTTTTCTTAGAATTAGTAATTTCTGTTAGTAAATTCAAATGTGACTTAATATTTAAGAAACTTATCATACCTTTAACTTACGTACTCTTTGTACACATAATTCTATCCTCTCTGAACCCAAAGAAACCCCAAACTCCCCGTGACGTCACTGCGTTAAATTGATTCCATGGATTATGTTGTTGTATACCTCTGTGGCGAATTTACTCTCTTTTGTTGTTTTCTTTTGATTGATTCTTCGAAGCTGGTTGTTGTTGCCTTTACGAATGGTTCTTGCAATTTTTTTATGATTGTTGTTGTTTATCACATGGTCAGCTTACTGCATTTCGGGTATCAAAAATATTTAATTTGTGATGAGTGGTTTCGAACATATACTTTTTAAAACCTTCTAGACTTTCTGAAGCAATAAAATATAGAATTTTTAAGATTTTTTTAAAATAACTCGTCTGAAATGGTAGTTTTGCAGTAAAATCATGAAAACACGAAAATTACATAGAAAAATCGTGGACACTTTCTTGAATTTCGGACAAAGGTTATGAAAAATACAAACAAACTAAACGAATTGTGCCAAGTTCAAGATTGTGTAGTGCTAATTTCGCTAATGGACACCCAATTGTTCGGAAAATTTTCATTTTTATTAACCGATACCACTTCTTGACATTCGACTAGAGCTATATCTTATGAACTTTTAATTATGTACAGGAATAAAAGTTTTGAAATTTAATAACAAAATCGTTTAGTAATTTTAAAAAAGTGTAGATAAGAATCACAATGAAATCTAAAATATTCTTAATAAAAGCAAATAATTTTTTTAATGCTTGTAGAGCGCTAAGATGTAACATTTGCGATTGGACATTTTTATGGAGCTGTATCTAAATATGAACCGATGTGTCCTATTTTCATCATAGATACAACAACAACGGTTTCTGTTACTTCCAATGTTTTGGGAGTTTGCAATTATAATACAAATCCATTTCGACAAATGAAGAAATGAGTTTTAACTTACTAAAATTTTTGTTATAAAGAGTGATTTTTTTGAGGTTAGGATTTTCATGCATTAGTATTTGACAGATCACGTGGGATTTCAGACATGGTGTCAAAGAGAAAGATGCTCAGTATGCTTTGACATTTCATCATGAATCGTCTTACAAACGAACAACGCTTGTAAATTATTGAATTTTATTATCAAAATGCGTGCTCTGTTAAGAAAGTTCATTGCGCGCTTCCATTTTATGGTCAGTTTAATCGACCCACTGAAGCGGCTATTCGGGCTATTGTGACTAAATTTCGCACCAAATTTACATTGTTGGACATTAAACCACCAACACGCTTACGTAGAGTGCGAACTGAAGAAAATATCGCAGCTGTATCGGCCAGTGTTAATGATGACCACCAATTTTCGATTCGTCGCCGTTCGCACCAATTGGGTCTCTGTTACTCAAAAACGTGGAAATGCCAAAATTGGACTAAGCGGATGGACCACCTAAGACGCAGCCGCGGTCAACATTTAGATGAAATTATCTTCAAAAAGTAAATGTCATGGACCAATCTAACGTTTCAAATAAAGAACCGATGAGATTTTGCAAATTTTATGCGTTTTTTTAAAAAAAAAAGTTATCAAGCTCTTAAAAAATCACCCTTTATTTATCACTTATGTAAACATATTTTTCAGAGTTAGTATTTTTGTGTACATATGTAACAAGTATTATTCAAAAGAGAAACAACAAATTCAGTAACTTGGATCTACGTAGGAAAACGAAACTCTAAAATACCAGTTATTTGGTTTTTTGGAATTAAAATTTCTAGTTGTTTCTTCTTGCATTTCATCGAATACAAAAAACTGTATTTGTTAATTGAATTTATACACATTTATGATTTTAAAAATGAAGAAACATTTCCAAATATTTTTTATTTAATCGGAATATGCGTATAAAGATATTGAGTAAACATTCTGTTACGCATGTCCTGTATAAATTAAAAACCCCAAAACTCTTTAGACATCCTATTTAAACCCATACTTTGTCAAAAAGCATATCAAATTTTCTGCATTTATCATAGGAAAAATGCGGGACTGAAGGGTTTATCGCCGAGGAATTTAATCGTTTTTTGTGTAATATTTCTTCAAAATATATTTCGAGGGCTTATATTCAAAAGTGGATATGAACCATTTTCTCGAAAATGAGTTTTTGATGCCAAACTATTCTCAGATTTGGATGTCATCTGGAAAAGTTGGAAAAGATTTTTTCTAAAGCCATTTTTTTAATTTTCTGATTTGGCTATCCTCTCGCACGTTAGTTTGTGACTGCATAAGTGGCAATGAACTTAAAAATAATAGAAACAAAATATTTCAACAAAGGAGAACATAAAACCGAAGGTTATAATTCGCTACAACGATTTTGCTCAAAAAATTTTTCAAGATTTAGGGCATATCGTACTATCAAATTCCATCATTTCGCGTTAATAGCATTTTGATTCCCCAGTTATCAGGCTAAAATAGGAAAAATGGTGGCTGTAAAGTCAAAAATTGTGAAAAGTATATTTAGAAAAACCGGCGTAACTTTTTATTATATTGAGAATACCAAAATATTTCTTTGGCATGTGATTGCTGACTTCATGGGGAATATTTGTGTATGAAAAGTTTCAGAATTATGAATGAAGAAAGTTGAAATATAAGGAATTGCAACGGCGAATTTTGGATTTTTCATCAATTGCAGCTATTTTTCGCGACTGACTACATATATGATACAAGCGACCAATCTGACGGATGAAGCTGGAATCTCTAAATTCGCTGTGTACATCACAGAAAATGCGTTTTCTATACAACATTGCCAAGATTTCATGAAAAAAGTTATGGAGTTTACAATAAATCTTATTCTTATTTCAACATTCATAGTGTTCAATTTTAAACATACAAAAGTGGCTATGAACCATGGAAACGCGAATAATAGGAAATTTCGAAAACTTTTTAATCGTAACAATTAGTAATCCTTTTTATATTAAACTGTAGAAGAGCGATTAATAATTTCTCTTCAAATTAAGGAGAAAATCAGTTTTTTCGCTCTCCTGAAAAGTTATGTTTTTTTTCATAGCCACTTATGAATATAAGCCCTCGATATGTATGTATGTAATTTCAAGCAACTAATTAAAAAAAGTTCTACACTTAGAGAACAAGTCTGTTAATAATAGCAGCGATTGTCTGCTGTCTATCAGCAGGCACTTTCTGCTATTACAGCAGTTTTTTTGCATAACAGCAGTTTTCTGCAATCTTACATCACCATTCACACTGCTAAAGAGTTTGCAGTCTGCCAAAATTGGCTGTTGTTAATTAAAATATAAAAAGATAAGCGTTCATAAGCGAGTTTAGCTCGAATTTTCTTTTATATTAGCTTGGGACAAAATGCCTATCACATATATTTGCTAAAAACAGCAAACAGCTGTTTACCATCTCAGCAGATACAAATCTGCTCTCTCTTTTTTAACAGCAGAAAATCTGTTCTTTCAGTGGACTTTCTGCTTTCTTTTACTGACATATTCCTTTGAATGTACTGATAGATGGATTACTGAAATGCAATTTTGCCGACAATGAGAAAAGTAAAAAAATCTGAAACTTTTTGTATGGAAAAAATTAAAATTTACTTTAACTTAAAAATTTATTTTTTCCTAAAATGAAGTTAAAATGTTTACTGAAATTTATGCCGAGTTCTTCATAACTTTAAGTATTAATGAACTTATAAAAAACATTTGAAATTGTTAAGAAAATCTTCAATATTAATCTAAGAAGCAATTCTCGTTCGTTTGCAGAGACTTATTTCTTAAATACTTTATTAATTATTCTAAACAACCACTGTGAAGGCGTCTATCTTGCCTTCGTAGCAATCATGGAGTAATAGCTCAACTCTTTATGGCAGATGTATCATGAAACTTTTGAGAAATATTTCATGTTGTCATTTTTTGCATCAGTTTAGATTTTTTAGTTAAAAAGAACTTATTTTAATTTCACCTTTTTTCTTGTATAAAATAAAATTTTCCTCAGTTTAAGTAAAAATTTGCTCGTTTTGAAGAAAAAATAAGCAAAATTGTCCTCAGTTTGAGTAAAAATTTACTTGATTTACTGCAGCCGCTTCAATCTGACGTAATGTCACGGAAGAGTTCGAAGCAAGACGAATTATTTTTCGTCTTTATTTTTGTAGACCCTTTTTCATGGAGGATTTCCCTTGTACCTTTTTCCATAATCTTCTGCGTTCTTTAAATAATTAACATTTTTTGGGCTCCGATTAATTTTAGCAGCAATAGCGCGATTGGAATGGCCTTGATGATAATCTTGTATTTTGGCAATTTCTATAGTATTAAGTTGCTTATTTCGACCCACTGTATTTTTTTAAATTATACTAAAAATGTTGTATCTGCTTAAACTTACCGAAATATCCTTTCAAACCCCGTGAAAATCGAAAAAGAACTAAAAATCTGCAAATGAGGCACTCAGAAGATAACACATGATTAGTTTTGTAAAAATGAGAAAGTAGCGTAAACTACTCAATTCCCTCAAAAAATTTGTGATTCTAGCAGCGGCCATTTGTTTTGTACAACTTTTAACCCCCTAAAAGTACGAATTTAGAAAAATCCTTTTATTTTAGGTGTAGCCATTTGGTTGGTACCATTTTTATCCCTATATTCCTATTTTACCCTTTAAATGTACGGATTTGGGAAAAAATACTTTTATTTTGTGTATATACTCAAACCGAATTTCGTGTTTCTAACTGTTTTCGTTGGATATGATCATTTGTATCCCCTCTGTCCCATTTCGCCCCATACGAATAAGAATCAATTTATGGTGCACGATTTTGCTATAAGGGGAATGTGTATACCACATATCAAGTAAATATAAAAAACATGCTTAAATACTCTATATATTAGGGGTATATTTATTCCTTGCGAGGGAAATTTTTTTCTCTGTGGACCCATTTTGCCCAGTTGCAATCCCAACAGATATTCGACTAACGTGATTTCAACAGACCGACGGACATCGCCTTAGAATTTTATGACGATCACGAATATATATAGTTTATAGGGTCCCACGTCGATATTTCAAAGTGTTACAAACGGAAAGACAAACTTAGTGTTGGAGGGTACAAACATATTGTTTTGGTAGAAGTGCAACCGATTTTACCTTTTTCGCTCTAGAAACAATTTTCTTGAGTAAGATTTATAAAAAAATATAAATGTCTCTCGATTTTTTATTCATTTGCAAAAGTCGAAAAGTCGACTTTTCTTATATTTGCAGAAGTCGATTTTTTATTTATTTGACTTTTGTTTTCGACTTTGAGTGTCAATCGATTTAAATTATTGAATGCCTAATAGAGTAGTAGAGACTGTGGGTGCATTTAAATTTTATAAATGTTAAAATAGTTGCAAATTTCATCACAAGAGAGGATATTTTATTGGGATGTATCTCGAAAACCATGTATCGTTTCGTTTAGTTCGTAGAAAATAGGAGCTCTTGTGGTGTTCTTTTGCATTTAAAAAAGTGTAATTACGTTTTTGCTTTCATTTTCAGACTGAGGTTTAACTGAAGGTTGTATTTATTCAGTATTGGTAATTTTCTATATGGATGTAAGGTTTTATGGCAAGCGAACGCATGTAAATATTGGGTCGATATTAATCTTAATTTAAGTATAAAGCTATAATAGCCGTGTGTCATCGATTAAAAAATAAAATAATTTTTATAAAAAAATTTCGAAAATTGTAAAAAACAAAAATTTTTAATTGTGGACTCAAATGAAATCACTGGTAATGAATTGTATTCAAATATATATTAAAATAAGAATTTAATGACATTTTTCATCTTAACTTACATGGGAGGTGGGCGTGGTTGTGGGGGGATTTAAACAACAAAGTGTTTTTGACGATATAAGGAATGTGTGCGAAATTTCAAGGTCCTAGCTGTACTCCTTCTAATTTTTGCCTGTTCTCTACTCCTTCTAATTTTTGCCGCATCTTGTATGAATGTTGCGTCTTTCTTCCAGTAAAATTATTATTGTTTTAAAGGCAAATAAAAATTTTAATTATTTTAAACCACGCTTATAAAGCAGGGATACCAAAATGCTTTATAAGCAAGGCATATAATAGCCAGCAATCTTCAAAAATCTTAAATGTCCTAAATATTGGGTAATAATGGGCACATTTTCAACTACATCCGTTTGGTTGGTTGTATTTCGATATTTTTATATACATATTTTGGGTTTTTGACCACTCTATGTACTACATTCAAACCCATAGAAAATCATTCATATCGTTCACTAAATAACAACACAGAAACAAAAAAATAATATAATTTCCGTTTTCTTGACTTATGTCGGCTTTTGGTGAATTGATATTTCTTTTTTAACCTTTTTTATTATTGTGCTAAGAATTTCCAAAGATCAAATCAAAATTCCTCCATATTTCAAATCCCGCCCATTTGTGTATTATATTACAACTAAATTAACTAACAAAAAATGTGGTACATTATGTTGAAGTAATCAAAAAAATACTTATTCTACTTTGTTTTCGAATCACTGTTTCTTTGAAATTAGTTTTATATGTTTTTCAATTCATTTTTCAAAATATTCTTTACTTCGAATAAAAACTCTGTATACTCCAGAACAACTTTATTTTAGTCGTTAATAAATTTTGGATAATTGGAGGACTTCCAATAGGTTATGGGCCATTGATTCAAGGACGAATTCAAAGCAACGGTTACAAAACTGAATCGCAACAATTATGCGATCTGGAAGGTGAAAATGGAGCTGCTCTTAATAAAGGAAGATTTGGGACACGGTGTTGAAACCAAAACCAGCACAGGCAGATGAAAATTGGACCAAGAAGGATGGGCAAGCTAGAGCTTGCATAGGGCTGATGGTTGATGACGACCAGTTAATTCATTTAAAGAAAGCGACAACAGCAAAGGAATATTGGACCAGATTTAAGGAGTTTTATGAAAAGCCATCGTTGAGTAGTCGTGTTTTTATCATGAAGTCCATATGCAGGATGCAACTACATGACGATGAAAAAATGGAAGAACATATAAACGAGTTAATGAGTTATGTTGAACAATTAACAATAATGGGGGATCCTCTCAGCGAATCGTGAACAGTAGCCATGTTATTGAGGAGTTTGACCGATTCTTATGATCCATTAATTGTGGCGCTGGAAGCGCGGGACGATAGTCAACTCAATATCGACGTTGTGAGAGAAAAGTTGATTGAAGAATCCAAACGGAAGATGCATAAAATGAGTTCAGAAGACACAGCTGTAATGAAGATTCAAGGACACAAGCCAATCAATACAACTAAAATTGATTGTTATTTCTGCAAAAATAAAGGTCATATTAAAAAAGACTGCAAATTTTACAAAGAATTTGTAATGAGGAATCATGTCAACATGGCCGGTTGCGGAAATGAGGATGCATTTGAAAAGCACTATTTTATACTGAGTAAGTCTAGTAGAGAAGATTGGTATATTTATTCGGGGGCGACCTGTCATATATCGAACAACAGACATTTCTTCAATAAACTGAATGAAAATATTTCGGAGTCTATACACATTGCTAATGGATATCAGATTCGTTCGATAGGAAAAGGCAGTGGTCGAATTAATATAGTTAATGGACGTGGTCAAATCGAGCAGATCAATATCAAGGATGTGTTGTTTGTTCCGTCAATTGAATGTAATTTACTATCTGTTAAGAAGTTGACGGTAAACGGATATAGACTCGAGTTTGAAGGCAGGTTGTGCAAAATCATGATGGCGGACGAGATTGTGTCAATTTCAGATCTAAAGAATGATCTATATAAGTTAAGGGTGAAAGTTGAAATGGTGAACGCAGTCGAAAATGTGAAAATACACGACGGGTGTATCCATGAATGGCATCGTCGGATGGGACATCGCGTTATAAAGGTTGTACACCAATTCCTAAAAGGGAAGAACGTAAAGGTGAACGAATTTGAGAAAGATTTCCAATGCGAAACCTGTCTTTCAAGCAAGATGACCAGGAAACCATTCCCAAAGGTGTTAGAAGAGCAATCTAAAATCATACTCGATTTAGTACACACTGATGTAGCGCAGATGAACGTCACAACTCCAGGCGGATATAGGTATTTTGTAACCTTCATCGATGATTTCAGCAGATATTGTGTTTTGTATTTACTAAAATATAAATCCGAAGTGACAGATCGTTTGAAGGACTACATTTGCTACGTGCAGACAAAGTTTAACAAAATATCGGAACTCACGTGAAGTCGTACTTGTCAAGTTTGGGAATAAGGCAGCAATTTACCACCCCATACACCCGCTATCTGGCAGATATGGTACGATGTATGCTGAAAGATGCAATGTTGTCTGATGAATTCTGGGGAGAAGCAGTAGTAACAGCAAACTTCATGCAGAATCGTTTACCGACAAGATCGAAGAATGTCATTCCTTACGAGGTCTGGGAAGGAAGAAAAGTCGATGTTACAAAATTTGAAATTTTTGGTTCTGATGCGCACGTTCCGCACAAATGCGGAAAAAGTTAGACCAGAAAACGGAAAATTTGGTTTTTGTTGGGTGTTCTGAGCAGTCGAAAGCTTGTAGGTTCTTAAATCCAAGGGAAGAAAGAACAAGATGGCAGGATCGGACAGGGAAATAGAGAAGCCAAGTGAAGCAGCTATATCATTCGAGAGAAACAGAGAAATACAAAATCAATTACCAAATGAAGAGGAATATTTGTCTGCAGATGATGATAGCGTTATTGCAAGAATAGGCGCGGATGATGTCAACGAAGTAGGAGATACTGAATTGGATGATAACGTAGAAAATGATGCAGCAACAGAGGTATTATCTGATTATAATAATGATAGTATAGTTCCCTGCGAACAGTTGAGAAGATCATCGCGCATCAATAAAGGTCAAGTACCAGCTAGATATGTCAATATGGTATTTGGTGGTGAGGAGCCAAGGCATTTTAAGGAAATTGCAATTCGAGAGGACAAGTCCAAGTGGATGGAAGCATTAGATGATGAAATGACTTCCCTTCGGAAGAACGCAACATGGGAAATTGTTCCACTCCCTACAGGTCGAAAAGCAATTGGCTGTAAGTGGATTTTTAAACTTAAAAAGGACAGTAATGGAAGGATTGCGAAGTACAAAGCTCGATTGGTGGCTCAAGGCTACACACAGAAGTTCGGCGTGGACTACGATGGGGTCTTCGCACCTGTGGTTCGGCAAACGACTTTTCGTACTTTTTTGACATTGGCAGGAGCTTTCAAATATAATGTAAAGCAATACGACGTGAAAACAGCGTTTCTAAATGGGCATTTGAATGAAGAAATATACATGCGCCAAGCCCCCGGGTACGAAGTTACATCAAAGGATAACGAAGTCTTAGTTTACAAGCTCAAACGAAGTTTATACGGTCTCAAGCAGTCTGCCAGATGCTGGAATTTTAAGCTGTTTGATATCCTTCGAGGTGCACGTTTTGTACAAGGAGAAGCTGATCCTTGTCTATTTAAGAAAAAGGTTGGTGATAATTTTGTATATATCCTTGTATATGTGGACGACATATTAGTAGCTGCAAAAGATGAAAACCAGTTTGACATTATAGAAAATTTACTTGAAATATCGAAACTTGGAGAGGTTAACTTGTACCTTGGTATCAAAATTGAAAGGGAGGAAAACGACAATTTTACAATTAACCAAGAAGATTATATAAATCGTATTATTAGAAAAGCTGGACTTGAGGATGCCAAAGAGTCAAAAATTCCGATGGACATTGGATATGTCAATCAAAAACAACCACATTTCGAATCTTTTAGAAAATAACACTTTGTATCACGAACTTATTGGATGTTTGTTATATTTATGTGTCAATACTCGCCCAGATATAACGGCAGTTGTTTCCATATTGAGCCGTAAAGTATGCAATCCCACTGAACTTGATTGGATAGAGCTGAAACGTCTCATTAAGTATCTCAAAGGTACAAAGAGCCTTAAGCTGGCCCTTGGAAATCAAGAGATACAAGGTTTAGTTGGCTATGCAGACGCAGATTGGGCGCAAAACAGAGAAGATAGGAAATCTAATAGTGGTTATGTTTTTAAATTGAACGGTGGTTGTATTGGTGGTGTCGCAAAGGGGAGTTCATCAACCTTTCAGACGATACGAACGATATCAATGCGCGTTTCAAAGTCCATTAACGAAGCTATCTCGTCACAAAAACGCACAAAAGTACCATGTTTGGAGTAGTGTATAACTAGAACCACGTTATTAATTATTAGTAAACCTACTCAATATACACATATATTTTTCAAAAATATTTGAATTTTTTTACCTTCTTATATAAAGGTTTTCCACCTAATTTTTCCTTTAAAAAAATCAAAATCAAAACATTTTTATTAATAATTTTCCAAATTCTAAGTCTTACTCGCTGTAATATATAATAATAAAATCTCGTAACTTTGTAAATATTAATTAAAAAACATGTAAATAAAGATGATTACAAAAATTGAAAAAAAATAACTAGAACCACGTACAACATTAACCTAAGGTAAACGTCATATTATCTACATGGACCTCCAGAAATGAATACTGGATTGTTTAATGATCTGCAAAATATTTCTTCGTTGTGTCAAACCGTCTGTGAGCTAATCGCTGGACGTCATCCGCAGCACTATGAAGAACCGGTTGAGACCGACACAAAAAAATCGAGTTTCCTGGTTTTCAAAAAACCGCGATTTTAAAAAACCCGACGGTCGGTCTATGATAAAAACCCGGGTTTTTTGCCAGACGAAGTGGGCGGGGGTTCAGCTAGTATATCGAAGGCTTATATTCATAAGTGGCTATAAACCATTTTCTTGAAAATGAGATTTTGATGCAAAACTATTCCCAGATTTGGATGTCATCTGTCATATAAATTTGCAGAAGAATTTTTTTTCTAAAGCCATATTTTTTTCAAATTTTTCTGATTTGGTTTAGTTTCGTTAGTTTGTGACTGCAAAATTGGCTATGAACATAAAAATAATATAAATAATATAGTTCAAAAATGGAGCAACATATAACCGAAGGTTGTAATTCGCTACAACGATTTTGTTTAAAACCTTTTTCTAGATTTAGGGCATATCGTACTATTAAATTCCACTATTACGCGGTTAATAGCATTTGGGTTCCCAAGTTATTATTAAAATAGTATAAATAGTGGCTGTAAAGTAAAAATTGTGAAAAGTATCTTTAGAAAAACCCGCGTAACTTTTTGTCATATTGAGAATATCAAAATATTTTTATAGCATATGATTGCTGACTTCATTCGGAATATTTGTGTGAAAAGTTTCAGAATCCTGAACATAGAAAGTTGAAATATAATCAATTGCACCGCGAATTTTGAATTTTTCAACAATTGCACCGATTTTCGAGACTGGCTACATATATGTTACAAGCGACATTGGTTCTTAATACACAAACAAAAATTCAGTCGGATCAGTTGCGTGTTGAACCATAAAACCTCGAATAATAGGAAATTTCGAAAACTTTTTAATTGTATAGCAATTAGTAATTCTCTTTAGATTAAACTGTAGAAGAATGATTCATAATTAATTTTAAAATTAAGGAGTAAATCAGTTTCTTCGCTCTCCTGAAAAGTTGTGTTTTTGTTCATAGACACTTATGAATATAAGCCCTCGATATATATATGTATATATATATATACTGGAAATTGTTAAATATGCATATATTTTCTTTATGACAACAAGTCTATTCGATTGGGCTTCATTTTTGTACGGACTTTACTCGCGTAACAAGAAAGTAGCTTACTACTCTCTTATTGTTGGAGATTCTTCTTGTTGATCCATTTAAGAAAAAAAAACAATGAGTAACGATGGTGCCACCTTACCAAGTAAGCTAGTACGCCCAACCAGGCCCGTGAGTCACCAGTTCGAGGCCGAGGTGACGTTCCTTCCCTCAGGAACTTAACTTTAAATGCTTTTATGCTTTTGATGTTCACTGGAATGTTTTTCTTTTTTTGTTCCTTCTCAGGAATTTAATTTTAAATGTTTGAGGATTTAATTTTCATTTGTTTGTTTTAACACTTTTCTTTTGTTTTTTTACTTTCTTCCTACGAATTACTTGCTCCACGAATTAAAAAGGCGTACTTCTTCTTTCCATAACCAAAAGGCAACTGAACTTTATTTCTAAAAATTATATATATCTTAAACTAGAATTGAAATTACAATTATACGTACGTTTACATACAATACGTACATAGAATCTTAACCTACAGAATAACGTATACACACATACGTATATAAATAAAAAGTAGAGAGTGAGTGTACATAAACTTAAAATACCCAAATACATAATTGTGCCGCAACCCAGAATCGACAGCGACACAATATGTCACGTCAACATAAACACGGCCGCCGCAACTCGGTCGCAATAATTTGGTCGCTGCTCTACTTGCCGACAAACTGTTGACGCTGCAATGTGGTAATAAGAACTTCATGCACTTGAGTTCTCGTTCCCATGTCCATGTAATGTGATCGGTGACAATTAGCGCCAACAACTCTGGTGGTCTAAGTGGTGTATATCGGGGTATGTTGTATGTATGTTTTATGTGTGTTTATTGAAATCGGCCAGTGCTTCGATTTCTTGTAACCTACTCTGCCGCGGAAGAAAGACAGTGGCGGCTTCGCGGGGGTTTAGTCGGGGCTCCGACGGTAACTCCTCCCCCCCTAGAATGAAGGGACGGCCAAAGCGAAGGCATGGATATCGAGGTGAGCACAGGTATTGGTGGTTGCTGGGCAAAAATCATCTCCCTTCTACGAAATTGCGCCACAATTACGAGTAGGGCAAGTAGTAATGCCATCGCCGTGTAGATACCAAAAATGTGATTGGATGCTAAGCTCTTGATCCTCTGTAAGTCAGATTGGTTATGAATGTGTGCAAAGTTCAATTTCCGTAAATTAAGCTCCTCTATTGTGTTGTTAATTTGGAAATGTATGGGTTCGGGTACAATGATAGCTACATGGTCAACTTCCACGATATCCGAATCCACGAAAGGCAACCCATTAATGCTGATTGAGCAGTTACTGTAATGTACTACCACTGACCCGTTGATGACCGGTTGACTCCCACAATCAGACAGCACTTCCACTTCGTTTGCATTAAAAATAAATACAAATTGTTTTTCCGGTTGGAAAACCTCTTCATCATCTCCCACATCCTTCGTGTCACAGATGGGAGATGAATTAGTTAGTAGATTCCGTAAGCAAGGCGAGTCGAGTTTTGACGGTTGACAATAATATGTACCGAACAATTCTGGACATTGGTCATCAAAGAACTTAATACTATTGTTATTATATGCTACATAGTTCGGAATTACAATCCGTTTTGTTTTATTCATGGGAGTTGGGATTACGTGGGCAAATTGGTATGTTTCTTCCTCAAAAATTGGAATAAGAAAATTTAACACAACTTTTGTGTGGTTCTGATATGCCTGCATTGACAATAACATATATATATGCTCCTCTGACAGCATTGAAATATTCTGTTCCTCCAGGATCCCTATAACTTAGCTGATTTCTTTGGTCCCCACAATAAACCTCGGAATTATTTCTAACTTTGCTAGCAACATACTCTCTCCAATATCACATAGGTGATTATAGATCATGTCCATATTATAACTGAGCCTATTCGCATGTGCTAACATACGAACAGCGCGATACTCCTCCCCAATTCCCTTATTAATCGTATTCTGTGCCTTGCTGAGGAAGTCATTCATGATTTCCTGTTCCCTACCAATGTAATCAGCAAGAGAATGCCCTTCTTCCTCAATCGTTTGCAGTTCCGCTTTAATATTCTTCTCATCCTCCGCATCCATGGTCCCTGTGATCATTTTAATAACACTACCTAACCCATTAATAATCCCCTTTCTCCGTCTTGAAAATGGTAGCAACGTGTTTAATTTATCATGTAATTGAGACAACTTAATTTCTAAAGTGCTTACTGCATCAATTAATGCCGGATCCGACTCCGCATTTAGTGAACGCAATGCATCCTCAAAACGCTCCATGCAGTTAATGTATTCGTCCAAATCGATTACATGCAGTAGATTCCTGTAGCTGCTAACAATTCTCGCTTTTCCCAACTCGATCTTCACCAATGGTTGGCCATCCTCTATCCCGTTTATCTCGATCGTCTGGGTAGTTACAAGGAGTAATCTGTAAATATTAATTCTATGCGTCATTCTTCCGACTCCTAGTTCTTATTTTCGATTTATGTATTTTTTGATTCCTAGTGGTGTCGAAGGTTACCCCCCTGTCCTCTTGGACCTTTGTTTTGAAAAACGCGGTGTAATTTTGTTCCTCCGGTTTTCTTTCCTAAACACGACATCCCCAACTCCTAATCGCGCTGGTACAGATCTTGACCTATTCAGTCTCGTGATTCTGTTCGAAGTTGTCCGTGCCATAGTTTCTTTAATTTCAGGATATAGCTGCTGCTGGAATTCATTCAACTTCCGCAGAAAATCATGTTCGTCATTACCTTACCGATTGCTGAAAACTGTGCGTCCTCCCGGAAAAAAGTTCGTAAGGAGTCAGTTTCGTAGCTGAATGAATGGCATTATTGTAAGTTATAAGTGTCTCAGCAAATATCTCATCATGGTCGCATGTGAGTTTCGCCTGCCTCCTTTTATCAAGGATAATCCTATAAATTTCAGTCAGAGTAGAGTGGAGCCTTTCGACAGGGGAATTGCTCGATGATTGTTGGAAGGACGTGAAATGCAGTTCGATGTTGAACTGTCTGCAAAAGTCTTTAAATATTACAGAAGAAAATTCAGCCCCCTGATCGCAAACTATTTTCTTCGGAAGACCATGTAGTGAAATAAAATGCTTTAGGGATTTCAATACGTTCAAAGAGTTACGGTTAGGAATTGTATAACCTGCAGCGAATTTAGAAAATTTATCAATTGCCGTAAGGACATACTGATTATTAATTGCGTATAAATCTATATGAAGAATGTCTAGTGGCTTGTCGGGGGTTTGCGGAACCTGAAATACGAGGTTTTGTGGTTGTCGGTCGTATTTCAGTAACAGACATGTATCACAATTATCTATCGTTTGGGCTATTTTGGAACTCATATTCGGAAAAAAACCTGCCTCTTCAAGTGTAGGAAAGTCTCATCCCTCCCCCTATGATTGTTATTCTCATGGTAATGCAGAATTGTTTGCTCTTGCTCATCTGAGGTTTTCAAGTCAGGAAGGAAGGACATGCAACGAAGGACCTTATATAGATTACCATGTGCAAAGTACAATGAATATGCTTCCTGCACGATACGGAAAACATCATCCTGGGCAAAGACCGCAAATACCCTGTTTGGCTTGAGGGTACTCCTCAGTATTTCCGTCATACGTCGGATCTTATTCTTGAATGGGGCTTCTGTCTGTCTCATAGGAACCTGCCCAACCTTGATTAAGATTTGGTTGCTGAATTCATTTAAGGGTCTTTCCGATATCCGTATTCCGTTTTCCATGTTGTCCTCCGCGGAATGGATAGTGTCACCATTTGTCCCCTGGTTTGACATGCTATCGTTGAGATTTACGTCCAAAGTAACACGACTAAGTGCATCTGCGTTTGTGTTATGCGTACCCTTCTTATAATGTATTTCGTAGTCAAATTCTGCAAACCTCCACGCACCAGTTTGGAGCTGGGTTCCTTAATACTCATCAGCCAGGTCAATGGTTGGTGGTCCGTCACGATCTTGAACTTGTTGCCGAATAAATACGGTCTAAAATACTTCGTGGCCCAAATTATCGCAAGCATTTCCTTTTCAATAGTTGAGTAGTTAATTTCCACATCAGACAGAGTCCTGCTGGCATAACAGACCGGTCTATCACTACCAACACTACCCTGGGAAAGCACCGCACCCAACGCGAAATTACTAGCATCAGTCGTCAGAATAAAAGGTTTTTCAAAGTCAGGATGTTGAAGGATAGGGTCATTGCAGAGTAGAGTCTTACAAAATTCGAAAGTGTTGACAAATTCCTCGTCGATTCGAACCGCCCGAGTACCCTTCAGTTGTCTCGTAAGAGGTTTTGTAGTCCTCGCGAAATCCCTTACAAATTTCCTATAATACCCAATCAAACCCAAAAATGACTTGATTTGTCTTCTAGTCCTAGGTAGAGGGAACTTCTTCACGGCTTCGATCTTATTCGGATTCGGCTTGATGCCTTCCTGCGTGACCACATGACCTAAAAAGTATATTTCCTTTCGTAGAAAATCTGACTTGTCGACCCTAATTTTGAAGTTAGCACCCCGAAGTCTCGAAAACACGTTACGCAAATGCTCAATATGTTGCTGGAGGGAGGTCGAGAACACAATTATATCGTCCAGATATACCAAGCATATTGAGCCCACTAAACTACCCAAGACATTATCCATCACCCGTTGGAACGTTGCCGGAGCATTTTTAAGACCGAATGGCATCCTAATAAATTCAAAATGACCACCCTCAACTGTGAAGCCCGTCTTCGGAATGTCCTCAGGATCCATTTCAATCTGATGGAACCCGCTTGCCAAGTCGATCGTGGAAAAGTACGTAGCCTTCCCTATATTGTCAAGAATGTCATTAATATTCGAAATAGGGTATCTGTCCGAGACAGTTTTCTCATTTAACTTCCTGAAGTCGATGACCAATCTCCACTTTTGCTCCTTCCCTGCGTCTGATTTCTTAGGAACAACCCAAACGGGTGCACTCCATGGGGAATAACTTGGTCTTATAATACCCTGCTCGAGCATACCTGCTATCTGTTTCTTTACCTCTTCCTTATGCTTGTAGGGGTATCTATATGTCTTAGTATAAATAGGCACATCGTCCGTAGTTGGTATGGTATGTTTGATCCGACTGGTAAATGTCAGTGGGTCACCGTCCTTATAAAACAATTCCGAAAACATTGAGCAGAGGGTGATAAGAGCTGTTCCCTCCTCCTGGTTCAAATGCCCTGTATCAATTAATCTTGTCAAATACCTCCTCATGTTGAACATAGTCATCTGAACTAATATGATTTACCTCCACGAATTCATCAACATCGTAAGGTGTAACCGCAAGAGGCCCCTCCAGGCAAAATGTGCAGTCCTCGGGGGTGCAGTTCACACCTCCATAAAACTCAAAAACCCCCGAGCAGTATATAAACCACCCGAAATGCGCAACCCGGGAAGAATTTCCGAAGATTCGTAGCAAAATTGTCCGTTTTCCATGTCGACCGGAAGTTGAAAAATTACCTTAGATAGTGCCGCTATGGAATGAGTGTTAGTAGATGTGTTCGGTTCGGTATATATGTCCAAGGATGCATGGGGGGTATGAAGCACCGAGCCGTCCAGATCAATGGTTGCCCTCAACTTCTTCAGTACGTCCATCCCCACTAGCCCGTCGAAGAATGAATGAAAATCAAAAAGTAAGAACGTCAGATTTCCTTCCACTCCAAATTCACGGAACGATCCATAGGTCACCTTTTCATCGAGCTTGTGTTTGTTGAGAACTGTTGTTATTGTGACTGGTTCAGGTAGGGTTGAACGATCCGAACGGGGTACAAATGATGGTTTAATAAAGGAGTTAGTTGAACCCGTATCCAAAAGAAATCTTAGTGGACGACCGAATGGTGAAGTAATGAGGATATACAGAAGCGAGGAACCCATCCGTCGAGTATTTATGTACCCGGTGGGTCTACTGAGGCGGTTACCTGAAAATTTGTTTCCGTATCTATGTTAAAAAAATCCTGTGGAGGTTCCACCGGAACTGTATTCGCTTCGATACAATTCATCTGATGGGTCTGACGAAAGGACTGTCCAGAAGTACCTGGACCACTGGAGAATGAGGTTTGTGCGCTCCTAACGTCCGAACGTTCAACTTTATTTGTCGATGTACCTTGTCCGAAGGGGTTGGATCGTCGAGATTGCGAGCTACCGTTATACTGCCCCCCCCCCCCCGTTGTTGTTGATATGGTGTATTTCGATCCTGATACTGGTTAGAGCGTCCACTTTGTTGGTTATTACCCTGACCACGTGCCCTCTGAGGACCAGAATCGTTCCCTTGTCTCGCTCTGCTTTCCCGGAAGTAAATATCCCTTTCTTCTGTAGCATATTCCAGAGCTAATTCAAGTGTTGATGGTCTCATCGACCTGACCGCCGTTCCCAAGGGTCCCCTTAAACCCGTGAGGAACATTTTTAGGCATGTTCTAGAGTACAAATTCTTCTTGGCTTCAGTCACGGCTACTTCATCCCTAGCCCTGTCCACAACACTAAATAAGGCTGACCTTATTTTGTAGATCTCATCGTGGAAGACCTGTACCGACAAATTCTGTTGACCCAAGCAATGAAGGTCATTCAACAGCGAAGGTTCGTCCGTCCTGTCAGTGAACTTAAATAACAAGTGAGCTTTAATTTCATCCCAATTCAACCCAACATTGCATTCAATCAAAGTCTCTTTAGCCCTGTCTAAGATCTTATTGCGGACATAGCGCAAAAGCATCTGCCCATAAGGCGTCTGATCGACACCCCTTATAAGTAATAGGGTTTCCTCCACGTTAGTGATAAAGTCATTTACAAATCTTGGAGTGCCGTCAAAGGTTGGCAAATATTTGAACGGGTCCGGAATTCGTAAGGAATCATAAATCGATGTGGGGTTAACAGTTGGGCTGCTAATTTCAAATAATAAAAAAAAAAAATTATATATTATATATCTCTTAATTCCTAAGCGTCGGGCGTGGAACTGTGAAAAAGGCTTTTCCTTGTCGGAAAATATTTAAGTCCCCCCGTAACGTATTTACAATATATCGAATACTCGGCCCTAATTCAGGCAGCAGTATTAGCGATAAATACTACGCAAGTATATTCACGATATATTGAAAAATACTTCCCCAGACTCCTCTTTGGGAGTTATTAGGATATTATGTAGTATCCTTTTCCTTTTACTCCTTTTGGAGATTTCGCGTACTTACACGCTACAACGAATACTCGGCCCTGCGAGATGCAGCCGGCAGCGATATCAGCGATAGATACCACACAAGTATATTTACGTTGTAATTTGTGTTTTTTCCGCACAGCAATAGCTGTATGAGGGTGGTGCTTAACACTTCGTTATAACGGGTACTCGGCCCTGCGCGATGCAGCCGGCAGCGATATCAGCGATAGATACCACACAAGTACAACACACGTTACAAGTCCGTAGCTAAACAGACGATCCGACGCAAAATATTCGACCTTTGCAAGGAGCAATGGCACCTCGGTAAACCACGAGAGATTAAACCGAACAAATACTTCACCGCGTCAGAACGTTTTTCCTACACCCGAATAATAATTACACTTTTTTGTGTTTGTGCGGTATTGCACTATATGTCGTATTTATTACCTATCCCCTTTCCACATATTCCACCCCTAGCTATATTATAAATTAATAATACTTTATAACTAACTTACTTTAATAAGAAAACAAGCATCGTTTCCCAGTGATCCATTTGTTGTTGCCTGTGTTGATGCTGGTGTTGTTGCTGGTTGTTGATGTTGCTGGTGTTGTTGCCTGTGTTGATGCTGGTGTTGTTTGCTGGTTGTTGCTGGTGTTGATGCTGTTATTAATGGTGTTGTTAATGCTGTTAATGTTAATGCTGTCTCCTTTCCAGGACTTTTACCGGCTGCGCCAGACACCAGTTCGAGGCCGAGGTGACGTTCCTTCCCTCAGGAACTTAACTTTAAATGCTTTTATGCTTTTGGTGTTCACTGGAATGTTTTTCTTTTTTTGTTCCTTCTCAGGAATTTAATTTTAAATGTTTGAGGATTTAATTTTCACTTGTTTGTTTTAACACTTTTCTTTCGTTTTTTACTTTCCTCCTACGAATTACTTGCTCCACGAATTAAAAAGGCGTACTTCTTCTTTCCATAACCAAAAGACAACTGAACTTTATTTCTAAATTATATATATCTTAAACTAGAATTGAAATTACAATTATACGTACGTTTACATACAATACGTACATAGAATCTTAACCTACAGAATAACGTATACACACATACGTATATAAATAAAAAGTAGAGAGTGAGTGTACATAAACTTAAAATACCCAAATACGTAATTGTGCCGCAACCCAGAATCGACAGCAACACAATATGTCACGTCAACATAAACACGGCCGCCGCAACTCGGTCGCAATAATTTGGTCGCTGCTCTACTTGCCGACAAACTGTTGACGCTGCAATGTGGTGAGATCTCGTTCCCATGCCCATGTAATTTGATCGGTGACAATTAGCGCCAACAACTCTGGTGGTCTAAGTGGCGTATATCGGGGTATGTTGTATGTATGTTTTATGTGTGTTTATTGAAATCGGCCAGTGCTCCGATTTCTTGTAACCTACTCTGCCGCGGAAGAAAGACAGTGGCGGCTTCGCGGGGGTTTAGTCGGGGCTCCGACGGTAACTCGTGCGCAGGATTTTCCCCTGGGGGGGTTTTCATCTAAACTCATAAAAAAAATGAGTTAAATTAACTAAAATTTAGGAAACCAAGTACATTTTTACTAAATATAAGTAGAATTTTTTCTGAAATTTTCCTAAATCAAAGTAATTTTTTCCTAAAACCTAGTAACTTTTTACTAAATTTAAGCAAAACTTTCCTAAAACTAAGTAAATTTTTACTAAATCTTAGTAAAATTTTGCTGAAAATTTCCTAAAACTAAGTAAATGTTTACTCAAATCAAGTAAATATTTTCTCAAGTAAATTTTTACTTAAACTGAGTAAAATTTTATTTGATACAAGGAAAAAAGGTGCAATTAAAATAAGTTCAGAGTATGCAAAACTGATACAAACAATGACAACATGAAATATTTCTCAAAAGTTTCATGATACATATGCCATAAGGAGTTGAGCTATTACTCCATGATTGTTGCGAAGGCAAGATAGGCGCCTTCGCAGTGGTTGCTCTGCAAACAAACGAGAATTGCTTCTTTGATTAATATTCACTATTTTTTTAAACAATTTCAAATGTTTTTTATAAGTTCATTAATACTTAAATGTATGAAGAACTCGGCATAAATTTCAGTAAACATTTTAACTTCATTTTAGAAAAAAACTCATTTTAAAGTTAAAATTTCCTAAATGGAATTTTTTCCATACAAAAAATTTCAGATTTTTTCTCACTTAAAACTTAAAACATAAGTTTGAATTTACTCAATTGTAAGAATTTTTTATCAGATCCAAAGAAATGTTTTTAAGTAAATCTACTACCCTAAATAAATGAACTATTTACTATGGCTTTGAAAGAAGGAAACTTTACTCATACTTAGTTAATTTTCCAACTTTTTAGGAAATATTTACTGGAACGTTTGGAAATCACTCATATTTTATTGCGGATCTTCGAGAAATATTTTGATACATTCGTCCGACAGACATTGTCGGCAAAATTGTATTTCAGTAATCCATCTATCAGTACACTCAAAGGAATATGTCAGTAAAAGAAAGCAGACAGTCTACTGAAAGATCAGATTTTCTGCTGGGGGGGTTTTCATCTAAACTCATAAAAAAAATGAGTTAAATTAACTAAAATTTAGGAAACCAAGTACATTTTTACTAAATATAAGTAGAATTTTTTCTGAAATTTTCCTAAATCAAAGTAATTTTTTCCTAAAACCTAGTAACTTTTTACTAAATTTAAGCAAAACTTTCCTAAAACTAAGTAAATTTTTACTAAATCTTAGTAAAATTTTGCTGAAAATTTCCTAAAACTAAGTAAATGTTTACTCAAATCAAGTAAATATTTTCTCAAGTAAATTTTTACTTAAACTGAGTAAAATTTTATTTGATACAAGGAAAAAAGGTGCAATTAAAATAAGTTCAGAGTATGCAAAACTGATACAAACAATGACAACATGAAATATTTCTCAAAAGTTTCATGATACATATGCCATAAGGAGTTGAGCTATTACTCCATGATTGTTGCGAAGGCAAGATAGGCGCCTTCGCAGTGGTTGCTCTGCAAACAAACGAGAATTGCTTCTTTGATTAATATTCACTATTTTTTTAAACAATTTCAAATGTTTTTTATAAGTTCATTAATACTTAAATGTATGAAGAACTCGGCATAAATTTCAGTAAACATTTTAACTTCATTTTAGAAAAAAACTCATTTTAAAGTTAAAATTTCCTAAATGGAATTTTTTCCATACAAAAAATTTCAGATTTTTTCTCACTTAAAACTTAAAACATAAGTTTGAATTTACTCAATTGTAAGAATTTTTTATCAGATCCAAAGAAATGTTTTTAAGTAAATCTACTACCCTAAATAAATGAACTATTTACTATGGCTTTGAAAGAAGGAAACTTTACTCATTCTTAGTTAATTTTCCAACTTTTTAGGAAATATTTACTGGAACGTTTGGAAATCACTCATATTTTATTGCGGATCTTCGAGAAATATTTTGATACATTCGTCCGACAGACATTGTCGGCAAAATTGTATTTCAGTAATCCATCTATCAGTACACTCAAAGGAATATGTCAGTAAAAGAAAGCAGACAGTCTACTGAAAGATCAGATTTTCTGCTGTTAAAAAAGATACAGCAGATTTGTATCTGCTGAGATGGTAAACAGCTGTTTGCTATTTTTAGCAATTATATGATACGCATTTGTCCCAAGCTAATATAAAATAAACTCGCTTATGAACGCTTATCTATTTTTATATTTTAATTAACAACAGCCAATTTTAGCAGACTGCAAACTCTTTAGCAGTGTGAATGGTGATGTAAGATTGCAGAAAACTGCTGTTATGCCAAAAAAACAGCTGTAATAGCAGAAAAGTGTCTGCTGATAGGCAGACAATCACTGCTTTTATAAACAGACTTGTTCTCTAAGTGTAGAACTTTTTTTAAATAGTTGCTTGAAATTACATACATACATATCGAGGGCTTATATTCATAAGTGGCTATGAACAAAAACATAACTTTTCAGGAGAGCTGATTTTCTCCTTAATTTGAAGAGAAATTATTAATCGTTCTTCTGCAGTTTAATCTAAAAAGGATAACTAATTGCTACGATTAAAAAAAGATTTCGAAATTTCCTATTATTCGCGGTTTCATGGTTCATAGCCACTTTTGTATGTTTAAAATTGAGCACTATGAATGTTGAAATAAGAATAAGATTTATTGTAAACTCCATAACTTTTTTCATGAAATCTTGGCAATGTTGTATAGAAAACGCATTTTCTGTGATGTAAACAGAGAATTTAAAGATTCCAGCTACATCCGTCAGATTGGTCTCTTGTAACATATATGTAGCCAGTCGCGAAAATCGATGCAATTGATGAAAAATCCAAAATTCGCCGTTGCAATTCCTTATATTTTAACTTTCTTCATTCATAATTCTGAAACTTTTCATACACAAATATTCTCCATGAAGTCAGAAATCACATGCCAAAGAAATATTTGGTTTCTCAATATAATAAAAAGTTACGCCGTTTTTTTCTATATATACTTTTCACAATTTTTGACTTTACAGCCACCATTTTTCCTAGTACGATATGCCCTAAATCTAGAAAAATGTTTTAAACAAAATCGTTGTAGCGAATTATAACCTTCGGTTTTAAGCTGTTCCATCGTTGAACTATTTTATTTCTATTATTTTTATGTTCATAGCCACTTATGCAGTCACAAACTTACGTGCGAGGGGATAGCCAAATCAGAAAATTAAAAAAAAAATGGCTTTAGAAAAAAAATCTTTTCCAAATTTATATGACAGATGACATCCAAATCTGAGAATAGTTTGGCATCAAAAACTCATTTTCGAGAAAATGGTTCATAGCCACTTTTGAATATAAGCCCTCGATAATTGCACACTCCCAAAACATTGGAAGTAACAGAAACCGTCGTTGTTGCATCTGTGATGAAAATAGGACACATCGGTTCAGATTTAGATACAGCTCCATAAAAATGTCCAATCGCAAATGTTACATCTTAGCGCTCTACAAGCATCAAGCAAACTATTTGCTTTCACGGTTTTGTTATTAAATTTTCAAACTTTTATTGCAGTAGAGAATTAAAAGTTCATAATATATAGCTCTAGTCGAATGTCAAGAATAATTAAATAATTAAATAAATTAATAAAATGAAAATTTTCCGAACAATTTGGTGTCCATTAGCGAAATTAGCACTACACAATCTTGAAATTGGCACAATTCGTTTAGTTTGTTTGTATTTTTCATAACCTTTGTCCGAAATTCAAGAAAGTGTCCAAGATTTTTTATGTAATTTTCATGTTTTCATAATTTGACTGCAAAATTACCATTTCAGACGAGTTATTTTAAAAAGACCTTAAAAATTCTATATTTTATTGCTTTAGAAAGTGTAGAAGGTATTAAAAAGTATATGTTCGAAACCTCTCTGGGGGGGGTTTGAACCCCAAAACCCCCCCTGCGCACGGCCCTGCGCCCAACCGAACAGGCCTACCACTCCAAACAATCTAGAAAATGTAGTGGAATCAAGTAAAAGTGCGTTAAGATCGTCTTGCCGAATCTCCACCACGGAGTGTATTCCACTATTACTGGTAGATTAGAGCCTGTCAACATTACATAGAAGTGACCTCATTACTAGGAAAATTGTATTGCTTCATTATTATAATATTAATAGTCCTCTACTGTATATAAATATAAAACTTCATTTGTAATCGAAAAGTGGACATTAAAAAAAACGAATTTCCCCATCTACAATTTCTTGGTTCCAGCTTGGTTCTGTACCAATTTGATAGGAAAAGTTCTAATATTGAAGATGATTTTAGCTACATCTGCTTCGTTGCTACCAGTCTCACTACTTTTTCCATTTTGACCTTATTTTTGGCTTCTACACAGTCAGACGAGTGCAACTACTGAATATCATAATTCTAGATCTAGCCTCTTATTTTGCGCCAAATTTAATCCCACTTATATCTTGAAGGTACGAATATTGAAAGAACTCTTTACTTTTCGCTTCTACGCAGTAAAATAAATGTACACACAGAATTTCACTATTATAGCTACAGCCGTTTGGTTGGTACCATTTTTATCCCCATTTGTACAATTCCTAAAAGTACAAATTTCGAAGAAATCCTTTTTGTTTCGCATCTTCACAGTCAGATGAATGTATACTAGGGGTGGGATAGTGCATGACATTTCGATTTTGATATGCTAGCACCCCTAATTTCGTGACGTTCGGAAAAAACATTCTTGAGCCAAAAAATGGGGCTGGTGAAGTGAGTGTAAGTGGACGCTCATGGGGTTAAAAATGATGGAAAAGGGTAAAAATACGCAAAAAGTTCGAAAACTGTAAGACCGACCCCCATTAATTTTTCCTCCCCAACATTTTTTTCGAACACCATTCTTTAAGCGGGCTCCCATACACAAATTATTTTTTTATAAAATTTGTTCCTCAAACATACTTATATAAAAAACTAATGTTTTATAAAATTTGCTCCCATAGCTGTAGCTGCCCCAACGACCCCCAAATATTTTTTCAGCTCCAATATTTTCTTGATAAACTTTTGCAGATCATGGTATATTTGAACTAGGAAAAACTACCGAGTCTGAGAGTGATATAGGCCCATGCTATGGTACAAGTATTGGCATTGGCATTTGTCATCGTATCTTGGTAAAATTTTCCAGATCATGTTATATTTACTCAGGGTATACCTACCGAAAAAATGGTCAATGTTTTCAAATACAACTGTCCAACCAATACATTGGATCTGGATCAAATTTTCCGGATCATGCATTATTTCACATAGGAACACTTACTGGTGAAGTGTACCATGGGTACCTGTTTTGATAAAGACCCAATAGGCATCCGATACGATATTTTCCTGCATCACGTTATATATCACTTAGGAACACTTAAAGCAAAATTGGAGCATTACGCAAATATATTGCCACCGCTCATTATCAATTTTTAATTTGTTTACATAACACTCTAGATTCAACTTGTTACAGTCAATCTTGATAAAAATAATCGTCGTAGGCGCAGCTACAATGAGATAGGATCACCCCGACTTTGTTTGTTTATAGGCATATCATATATCATATAGACGGCCCGTCTGAATTTAGGCTTTCCTTACATGATTTCCATTCTTCCCTTCAATGAATTTTCCGATTATGGTCTATATCACAATGGAATTTTTAGAAATTAGTAAAGTTTCCCATGGTTCTGCATTGCCACATCATGCTAGTATTCTGGGCAAAGCTTATTCAAATTAATGGGAAATCAACCCAGTTTATGTAAAAGTTGCATATTTTAGGATGTAGGATAAAAATCAAATGTTTCTGCAGGTACAATTTGTCTTCAACAGGTAGATACATGCATTATCTACAACTTCAAAAATATAAAACTATATTCCATAAATACGCTATTTAAGGTTTAAAAGTTAAATATTCAGGCAGAAAGCATTATCTGACTATATATATATATATATATATACAGGGCTTTCCAATAAGGGCTTGACAACTTTTTTTAAAATAAACGCAAACGATTTGAGATATTTCCATAACTTTATGATCGACTTGAAATACAATTAAAACATTTATGAATGGAACTCGAGTTCGTTCATATGTCCACCGAGGGCACGTCGGCAGCGGTCGATTCGTAGGACCCAATTTTCGATCAGACATTTCGGCCGTAAAGGCAGCTATTTCGCGTTCAATGTTGGCTCTGAGTTCTTCCAAAGTCGCACAGTAGCGCCCGTAGAGCAAACGAGGTTGCAAAAATCAAAATTTTCATGAGCGCCGACGAAGTTTTGAATAAACCCATGTTATAGGAAACGATTTCAAATCTGCCACTCTTAATAATATCACATTTTTAGTTTAGAAGATATAGCCGTTCAAAGTTGACCGACTTTCGGTTTTCTAAAAACACACAATTTTTAGTGAATTTGTTGCGATTTCAGGTGTAATATCACGAAAAATAGGTAACGAATCGCCTTATTTTTTGTTTGTATTGATTGATGTATTTATTAAATGTATAATGATAAAAAAATTAACTTTTTGCTTTGTGCTTCCCCTGGTAAATCACTATCCGTTTTTTCACTATTTTTCAACTTTGACGGAAAATAAAAAATCTATATTTTTCTATATTTCCCATATTTGCAAAACCTGTTCATTGATTATTTCTTTACATAACTCAAAAATTTTAGCTGCCCGTACGTGTCCGTTTGGCTTCTAGAGGTAAAAAAGGTTAAAAAGACATGGTTGCAGAAATTGTATGGCGTCCATCCCTTATATGTTTTGACTGACAGTAGTTTGATCTAATAGTTTGAAAAAAAAATACTCATTGAAATTAAACAATACTTTGTCGTACAAATGGTCAAGAACAATATTGACTTATGGTCCCTACAGGTAGGCACAAATCTTATTTGGACACGTGCATAATATCAAAATTGCATTATTCAGCCTAAATCCATATGTATGCAGGGAACAGGTAAATTTTTCGGCATGGTAGCATAAGCCTATATATTGCAAAATAAGGATTACTCTACGACTGAAAGTTGGCGCAACAATTACTGAAACCATTAAACAATTTAAGTACTGAAAACATGGCGTTGAACAATTTTAAATTATTTGAACTGTTTAGAAAGTCAACCACACCAAATTTTTTCACGGAAGCTGCTTTAGAAGAACTTGATAGCTTATACGGAAATATTGAGAGAAGCGAAATTATAAAAAATAAATTTTATCTGATATATGCAAATATTAAGGCAAAATGGGTGAAATCTAATCGAACCATTCAGAACTTCAACTCCAAATACGAGGACTGGCTTAATGAAGACACCATCCTGGATATATTGGCAGTAGATAAACCCACCACATCAACCAGAGGAGCAAAAGGAAGGCCAAAAAAAGTATTGAGGAGTGTTCAATTTTCACAAGGAAGAGGAAACTTGCCGATGCCACCAATGACTTGACCACGAAGCAATTATCGGACGCGCTGTCTATTAAATTTACAAAGGATAGTGAAAGAGTTAGGTCGCAGATAACCAAATCTGTTGCTGATGCAAGCCCACTGCGACTAAAAAGGATTAAGGAAAGCATTCCCACGCCCACAAACGCACACATTAAAAAGTATGGATCCGAAGAAGCCTTGGCCTTGTTTATGGACTTAGAACTTTCCAAAGAGAAATATGAGAAACTACGGACATCTTTAACGCGACACGGCGCTGACGTTTTACCCGGATACAAGCATATTACGCAAGCCAAAATAAATTTACGACCACTGCACACGGAGTTTACGGAAGTCTCTGCGAAAGGCAATCTGCAGGATCTCATGGGCCATACAGCAAAACGGTTGTTGGAGAGTCTTCCTGAAAATGAGGTGAAAATTCTTCCTGAGAAGTTGACATTGATCAGCAAATGGGGCTGCGATGGATCATCCGGACAAAAAAAATAAATAAAAAAAATAATAATAAATAAATAAATTTAAAAAAAATATTTTTTTTTTAATTTGTTGGGTAATAATTTAAAACATAAAACCCTAAAGAAAAAAATAAAAACAATCTAAAAATGTAAAAATATTTTTTTTAGTTACCATAAAATTGATTTTTCTACTAATTTTAACTTTGATAACCCATAATTAGGCCCCTACAGAGCGTAGCACCCTTTCCATTTCATAGGCTGAACAGTTATCTATTATATGCTGTTTAAACTGTTCAATTATCTTATTCGGTTCAAAAGATATGATTTTTGCAACGAAAAAACTCAAATGGCGCCACTGTGCGTCGTCGGATTGTTGCCATAGACCAATGGTTTGACTTAGTCACAAAGAAAAAAGTTTACAGGCGTTAAATCGCATGAACGAGGCGGCCAATTGACTGGTCCATTTCTTGAGATAACTCGCCCACCAAACTTACTCTTCAATAAATCGATTGTAACGTGTGGCTTGTGGCACCGTCCTGTTGAAACCACATGTCGTCAAATAATCGGTAATCATGGTGCGATAACGATCGCCATTCACAGTAACGTGACGATCGTTATTGTCGACGAAAAAATATGGCCCAATGACGCCGCCACATGCAAACCGCACCAAACAGTTATTTTTTGTAGATGAAGTGGTGGTTCATAAAGCACATGTGGATTTTCAATGGATCTTCAATCTGCGTTTCTGATTTTTTAGATTGGCAACACTCCTTCTATCTTTTGAGTAATGTCAATTTGAAGTGGTTTTTACTATTTTTGCAAACACCCCCATCTTAGCAGATAAAAAAGTATAATTTTTGGTGTCCTTTTGTCAATTAAAAAAATACCATCGTGTTAGAAATTTTACGTTCTTTCGGTGAGTGCTTGTACTGTTGTGAAAAAAATATTTACAGGTGAGTAAATTTGAATATATTCAACTCCGCCTTGAGGCGGACTCATGCATTGTGCAGTTCATGTGTTTAGCCACTCTCTTCCTAACTTTATTGTGTTGTTTTTGCTATTGTGCCAGCATTAGACATGTTCCGTAACAATAAAACACATATGACCGAGGATGAAATTCGCGAATTCTTCGAAGAAGCACATTCTGATAATGATACTTCTGGCGATGAATATGATCCTAATTACGTATTGCCTGAAGATGATTGTATAATTGATGCTATGCTTGACTCTTCCGAATTAATGAAAAATGCTCTTGAATGCAGTTTGAATTTGACGGCTTATGAGCAAACTACTGTAATTAGTCCAACTGACCCTTTACCTTCATATTCTGGTGATGCTGCTAGATCCAGTGCATCTGCATCGTCCACACTCACACGTTCCAGACAAAGAACGTTAGAATTGCTCGAAGAAACCGACATTAGAAATGATATGCCTGCGTTGAGAATAATAATTTGGAAAAAGAAACATCTTCAGCTGCATGTGAAGGAGTTGGTTTTTCAAGGTCCCGATGATATGCCGGATTATCTGAAATCTTTGAAAACAACATACGACTGTTTTGAATATTTCGTGACAGAAGATTTCCTAAAGGTATGTACTTACCAATATAAAAGTATTTACTTATTCTATTTATATTATATCTTCATATAAAGGGTGATTTTTTACATATTATCTTTTTGGCAACACTGGTTTAAACAGCTGACGCACGTTTCGTGCTTTGTTTCACTGTCAAACATCTTCAGTTTGGTTTATAATTTAACCATGAATCGTCTTACAAACGAACAGCGCTTGCAAATTATTGAATTTTATTTTCAAAATGCGTGCTCTGTTAACAAAGTTCATCGCGCGCTTCAATTTTATGGTCAGTTTAATCGACCCACTGAAGCGGCTATTCGGGCTATTGTGGCTATTTCGCACCAAATTTACATTGTTGGACATTAAACCACCAACACGATTACGTAGAGTGTGAACTGAAGAAAATATCGTCCAGTGTTAATAATGACCATCAATTATCGATTCGTCGCCGTTCGCAGCAATTGGGCCTCTGTTACTCAAAAACGTGGAAATGCCAAAATTGGACTAAGCGGATGGAACATTTGAGGCACAGTCTAGGTCAACATTTGCATGAAATAATCTTCAAACATTAAATTATATGGACCGTACTATCGATTCAAATAAAGATTTCATGCATTTTTCTGAATTTTATGTTTTTTTTTTTGAAAAACTTTCCTATAGCATTTAAAAACTCACCCTTTATTTAAATTGTTTAGGTTACGGCCTTACAAATGAACTTGTATGCCCGGCAAAAAGATATTTCTACAACATTTAAAATCGATGATGTGGAACTGCGGAAATTTTTGGGGATTTTATTTTTTACATCAATTTATCGCTTCCCAAACTGTCGTTCGCATTGGGGAAAATATGGCTCGTATCCTATACGCCAAGCTACGACTTACAATAGTTTTGAAAATATTCGAAGTAATTTGCACTTCAATGACAATTCATTGCGTATAGAGAAAGGAAAACCTTGTTACGATCCTTGTATAAGGGAACGAACGTTTTGCTTCGGTCCCAAAGCTCCAGCGTTTTTGTGTTGATAAGCAAATGTGCGCTACAAAGATGAAAGGAAATCCAATTAGGCAATATATGCCGGCAAAACCTCGCAAGTGGGGGGCGAAGCTGTACTTTGCGATTCTTCAGGTTATTCCTATGCTTTCGAAATTTATTGTGGCGCTGGGGATAACAAAATTTTGCCAAATACTCCAGACCTTGGTGCTGCATCAAATGTAGTAGCAATCACATCCTTTACTTCGATAATTTCTATACTTCATTGGGATTGTTATTATACCTGAGAAGTCGTGGGGTTCACAGCTTAGGTACAGTGAGACCAAATCGTGTACCAAACATAAAACTGTCAACCGATGCTGAGTTACAATCTGGAAAGGTCGAACGTGGATACGAAGAAGAGTACGTTGGAACAGTTTGTGGAGTAGATGTAAGCAGCGTTTTGTGGTATGACACAAGAGCAGTTCGACTACTGTCAACTTATGACAAACAATTTGTTGGCTCGCAAAAACCTTACTCTTCAAAAGCAAATCATTGGGATCGCCAAATACACGAATAAAACAAGCATATGGGTGGAGTGGATTTAGTTGACGGTCGATACCACATAAAAATGAAGAGCAAGAAGTGGATGTAGCTACGGTAAACGCATATATTCTCTATAATAGACTGAATAAGGGTGTCGTAAATTGTCCACTTCCTGACTTCAGAACTGAAGTTGCTGAAACACTTTGTTTGATTAACTCGGCGCAACCTACCAAACGCGGTCGTCCATCTTCTTCAACACCCCCACCAACGGCTAAAAAGTCGTATCTGCCAGCGAACAATATTAGATACGATAATATAGGACACTGGTGTGATTTTTTGGACCGCTCTGGCAAGAAAACGTGCAAGTACCCCGGATGTAAATCGGAAACCCAAACATTTTGCGTTAAATGTAAGATAAATTTATGTAATTCAACAACAAATAAATGTTTTTACAAATACCATAATAAACAGTGAGTAAAAAATTACAACTTATAATTCGTAATGCATAGGCCCGCCTCAAGGCGGAATTAAAATTTTTACCTGTAGAAGGTAAACTACCCATCAAATGAAAAAAAAACTTCAAATTCATCATCAGCGACTTGAAATTAGCCTAATAAAAAATGGGTGTCAAAACAAAAATGCATGCTTTAGAGGGTTACGCAAAATTCGCCATAAAGTGGTCTTGCCGATGCCCAGTTCTTGAGAACGCCGCGGAATCGACTGATTTGGGTCATTTGATACGGACGCCAGAACGGCAGCGATATATTCGTCACTTCGACCAACCCGTTGTCTCACTGGCACGGGATCATCAAACAATGAATATGTAAACTCAAATTTGTCCACTAAACTTGTGAATGCTTGTCTACTAGGGCGATAATAACGACCGAAAATTGGAGTTAACGCTCTTAAAGTTGCGGTCACCGACTCCGAATTTCGCTAGTACATTTTTATAATTTGCATAGGTTGTTCGTTCGTGTACTTTACCATGATGAAAATGTTGAGATAACTGAAAAAAGGAAAGTAACAGATGATCAGTGAAATAGTACGTTCACAAATTAAATTGAAAGTTGTCAAGTACCTATTGACAAAACCTTTATTTGCATTTTGTTTTATTCTATTATCAGAATTCCAACATAAAAAATTGATAGAGATGTAATTTTTCATAAATTTTTTGTATTCACCGGGAACTCCAGAGATGCCCAAAATTCCGGGAAATGACAAAAATGTTCCCGGTTTTCCGGGAATTTCAAAAGAAAAAATAAACTCAACCCACCAGGCGTTGGATCAGTTAAAAAATTAAATTAAGTGTGTATGTGATGCACTTCTTACGCAAGATTATAATGGAACACAACTTTCTGTTTCTTATGTCTCAAGAACATTCACTAAGGGTAAAAGAAACAAATTAACAACGGAACAGGAATGCACTTAGTGCGATTAACAATTTCAGACCCTACGTCTACGGACAACATCTCATGGTAAAAAACGATCACAGACCACACGTTTATCTATTTTCTATGAGAAATGGGATGAGATTGGACCTGGAGGATTAATAACTTCTCTGGAATGCCTAAGGACGAAATATAGAAGACGAAGGTAATTTTTTAATATTTTGTTTTAACTTATGCTCCAATGAAGACTTCATAATGGTACGGAACAGTGCAATTATTGTGTGCAGGAAAATCTAACAATAGGGTCCTGGCACCGCCGGACTAAGACCTTTTAGCGAGGTTATCAAGAGCAGCTTGGTAATGGCCCTCATTGACAGTGGCGAATTGTAGTATACCTAAGGATGTATCGGTTTGTATCTCTGACTTGGATCCGCTGAAAAGGCTGCAGATGGCCTGCATTAGTATAAGCGGAACAACTGCTACGGATTACAGGCTCTGCTTCATGTTTTGCCAACCGATATAGAAGGCAAGCATGCGGCATCTAAAGCGGCACATACGGTGGACTACACCATGCCGATGGCTTTGTTTGAAAAAAGCTGTAGCATACAAGTCCCAGCTGGGTGGCTGGAATTCATGGTAGATGTCTTTATCTCATGTTTTACACAGACGCACTGTGGGCCAGATTCACTTCTTTTTGGCTAAAACTAGGCTATTCCTTGGGGCCCCAAAAATATACCCGATAACATACTTATAAGTTTGTGTACTCAAACGAATTTAAAATACACAAGGATTTCAAAAACGGTGTAAAATTTGGTCATTGACCTATTTGGGCGAGAGGACCTCCCAAAAATGGACCCGCCCTAACAATGGGTACCCAAACGAAAGGAAATTGTACAAGGCTTTCGAATATGAAATAAAACAATGTGGGCTGGACGCATATGGCCTTCAGGACCTATTAGGGCAATAATACAATGAAATATATTAGGGCTGTTTCTCTTGAAGACTGGATAACTAAGTTGCGATAACAAAAACCTAAATAAAAAGTTAAAATTTCCCTCAAAATAAAAATTATTTTTTTTAAATTGTCGCCAAAAGCAATATCAATAATTTTGAAAAAATATGTTTTATGTTAAAAATTTTAGACTTAGCCTAGATAATTATCCAATGTAAATCAAATTTATGGTCATCGAGGCTAAGTCCAAAAAAGTCAACACAAAATATTTTTTGGAAAATTTGTTTTGAGACAAATATTTTTAATGTAGATTGCCACAATGTGCAAACATTTTTTATTTTGAGAAAAAAGTAACTTTTTATTAACGTTTGTGTTATCGCAGCTTGTTATCTCGTCTTAAAGATATTTTATTATATTTAATATTATATATAGAGATGTGGTTTGTATGACTTTAGAAAATTTATTTTATTTTGTGAAATATTTGTATGCATATTTCGATATTCTATTTATTTAAAGAAAACAATTTTCCAAGTATTGTTCTTCATCGTCTATCTCAAGGTTTTGCCCATGTACTTCAGTCATTCCTAGAAGGCCAATTACAGCAGGCGGAAGTGGCATTTTTGAATTATTTTCCATTCTCGTTCGAAGACTTCCAGTGGAAATATGAGGATCTGATGTAGCCTTATCCTGGCATGCAAGGGACTAATTCCATGTTGTAATGAGTTTGGGTCAGGTACAAAATTTACAGATGTCTTGTTTGAAAGATCATTAAATTGTGAGGAAGTTGTGTGGCAAATAGGACATGCTTGTGAGGATTTGGTAGTTTTTAGAACATTGAGAACTTTGGCGTCTATTAATTTTAAATTCATTGAAAAATGAATACGAACAGAATATTCCTGTTGTAGCGTAACGTGTAATATTTCAAGCTCGTCAATCTGTTCTTGAGTCAGCTTCTTTGTTGACTAGATTCAGAAGTTTCTATAAGCCACTTAAGGGCAATAGGTCGACAAAATCTAGACGATTGCGAAGTCTGGTTCCATCAGATGTTACTAATCTTAATGGAATGTATGTTATTGCGAATATTGTATTGGTAGTGTTTTTGTTATTATCTGGATAGTAAAAACGTTGCTTATATTGTGAATACTCAGAACTTCCATCGAATCCCCAACTAAAAATAAAAATCGCTTCCGTATCTTTGACATTACGAGTGCTTGCATTTTGAATGATGACATATTCTTGCATTTTTATTACTATTGCAGTTGTATGGTTTATATAAAGAGCGTAAATATACAAGAGGGTAAATCTCGCTCTTTGTCTGTTAACTTGGAGAGAGGCCGAGCTAAGCCACCGAACAGCAATAAAGGCCCAACCATAATGTGCATAAGCAACCTTAAGTTAATGTCAAAAATCAACGAAAAGCCTGTCAAATGCCTAAGCAAACTTAACTATACTTTTAGGTGGCTAGTAAAATAGCATATGAAAACATTTGACGTTTGTGCATAAAAATGAATAACAAATTAAAATATTTAAACAAACTAAAATTATTAAAATTAGTACTCGAAGGGCTGTGCACATTAAAGTCAATTAGTGAAATAAATAATGGAAAAATACGTTCCTGTTCAGTTCGAGAAATTAACCGTGACAGGAGAAGGAATGGGTACCACGCTCTTTCCTTAACATTTCTGTTAAAGTAAAAAGGGTTGCTATTGTCATAAAAACATTTTTTCTTCTCCACATTTTCTATTAATTTAATAATAAAAGCACTTTCATCGACTTCAGTCGTCATCTTTGTAATTTGTTTACACAAATAAAACTGAACAGCTGATTCCGTACGGAATGTGAGATCAGCTGAACAAACTTAACGAAAAGTTTCATTAAGTACATTATGGCTTGTCACATACGATTTATATGTACTCGCACAGTTGTTCAAGTTGGCTTAAGTCAGTCCATGCACATTATGGTTAGCCCTTAACATTTGCTTCTGCAGTGGTTTTCATTGGAGAGGGCGTAGTCAGAGGCCATTATTCAGTAATCTTGTTTTTATACCCTACCACGAAGTGGTGTAGGGTATTATAAGTTAGATTCGCTCCAAATGTTTGCAACACCAAGAAATAATCGAGCTAGACCCACCTTTAAGTATACCGATCGGCTTAGAATCACCAGCTGAGTCGATTTAACGATGTCTGCCTGTCCGTCCGTCTGCTGTCCATCTAAGCTTGTTCGCACTCTATAGGTCGCAATTGTTGTCCGATTGTCATGAAACTTGGTAGAAGTTATTTTTTCTGGACAAGGACCATCGGTATTGAATTTGGAGGAAATCGGTTCAGATTTAGATATAGCCCCATACAAATGTCGCTCCCGATTTGACATTTTCCACTTTAGAAACCACATATTGTACCCGATTTTCTTTACATTTGGTACAACATCTTATAATCCAACTAGAAACACGTATGCTTAAATTGGGTAAGATCGGTTCAGATTTAGATATAGCCCCCATACAAATGTCGCTCCCTATTTCACTTTTTCCGCCGTAGAAACCACATATTGTACCCAATTTTCATTAAAATTGGCACAACATCTTATAATCCAACTAGAAACACCTATGCAAAAGTTGGGTAAAATCGGTTCAGATTTAGATATAGCCCCCATACAAATGTCGCTCCCGATTTGACATTTTCCGCTCTAGAAACGACATATTGTACCCGATTTTCTTTAAATTTTGCAGAACATCTTATAATCGAACTAGAAACACGTATGCAAAAATTGAGTAAGATCGGTTCAGATTTAGATATAGCCCACATACAAATGTCGCACCCGATTTGACATTTTCCGCTCTAGAAACGACATATTGTAGCCGATTTTCTTTAATTTTGGCAGAACATCTTATAATCCAACTAGAAATACGTATGCAAAAATTGGCCAAGATCGGTTCAGATTTAGATATAGCCCCCATACAAAAGTCGCTCCCGATTTGACATTTTCCACTCTAGAAAAGACATATTGTACCCGATTTTCTTTAAATTTTGCAGAACATCTTATAATCCAACTAGAAACACCTATGCTGAAACTGGGTAAGAACGGTTCAGATTTAGATATAGCTCCCATACAAATGTCACTCCCTCCGCTCTAGAAACCACATCTTGCACCCGATTTTCTTTAAATTTGGCACAACATCTTATAATCTAACTAAAAACACATATGCTGAAAGTGGGTATGATCGGTACAGATTTAGATATAGCCCACATACAAATTTCGCTCCCGATTTGACTTTTTCCGCTCTAAAATCCACACATTGTACCCGGTTTTCTTTAAAATTGGCACAACATATTATAACCCAACCTGTGGTGAAAGTGGGTAAAATCGGTTCAGATTTAGATATCGCCCTCATACAAATGTTGCTCCCGAATGTTTCACCGATTTTGGCCAAATGCAAAAATCCTTCCCGATTTCACTTTTTTACCGAATTGAATTGTAATGAGATAGAAAGTCCGTCCGTCTTTAGCCTTTCCTTACTTGTTTGGGAGATGCCCATATGTCCATACTTTGGTATAACCCAAATGGGGTCCCATTCTGATATATTACAGCTCTAGAAACTACATCTTACATCGGATCTTCATCAAATTTTGCAGATCATGGTATTTTTCGACCAGGAATACCTACCGTGAATGAGAAATATATAGGCCCATGTTTTGGACCAGGCCCAAAATGTAGTTATAGGCCCCCTTTTGAAATGTCGGTCCGATTCATCCTATTACTACTATATAATTTGTAATTGTCTGTTGGATAATTGGATCAATTACCATATTATTAACCATATTCATTAAATATGACTAAAAGTATAATTTATACTGTATAATTTATATGAACTAAATAAAATTGCTCCCATGAAATAAATGGGTTTAGTAATCAAAGCGAGGTACATACGCAGGGAGTGGTGTAGGGTATTATATAGTCGGCCCCGCCCGACTTTAGCCTTTCCTTACTTGTTTAGTCTATGTTTATGATTGCAAAATTGTAGATAGAAAACAACTCTGGCTATACACCCTTACCAAATTTGTTCAAATATATCTTGAATCCTCTTGAATCTGTATGTTCGAAAAGTATGTAACGTGAGTTTTGTCAAGGGCTGAGGTAGATCACTCGTCTCCAGGGTCAACTCAAGGACCCACAAACCTTAAGTAAGAACACAAGTGATTTAGTCTCTTGGCCGTACAAATCCAAATCTTTATTGTTTAAATTCTATATTACAATGTACTTTTTTATTCGACAATATAAATGAAAAGCTTCGTAGGGCACTGGTTGTGACTTAAGTCGTCGTTTCGTCGCAGCAGAACGTCACGGTGATAAACCGATGACAGACTATTTAAGTTTATCGCGAATCGCGTTCACTAACTACTGTGTATGCGAATAAATCGCGGAAGCGGACGAACCGCGGATGCAAACGAATCGCGTTAACTAGCTACTGTGGTGCGAATTAATCGCTGAAGCGGACGAACCGCGGATGCGAACGAATCGCATTAACTAGCTACTTTGTTGGCGAATAAATCGCGGAAGCGGACGAACCGCGGATGTCATAAAATAAAAATATTGACTTTGGCGACCTGTGAGTAAGGCCGGAACACCCCGGCGAAACCATCCTGAATGGTGTTAACCCTACCATTCCGCTGGTACGCCTGCATGTTTCGACCCCGGTGTACACAACAACGAAGCAATCCATCCGTCACTGTTGACCACTGAGTCAAACATACGGCCTGCACTTACTACAAGTGGTGCAGTAAAAGGGTCCAAAATATTAGCCTCTCTAGAGCAAAATACAAAAACGGCTGTGATGATCCTGTATAAACTGAAATAGACAACCAAAAAAAGGAACTCTCAGATCCGCGCAAAAAGTTTCCGCTACTTAAAGTTCCTGATTGGTTTTCTGGCGCTTTGGTTTATTTTGAGTGTACTACATGTTCTTTATTAGCCCTTGTCAAGAACCACTCTGACCTCTGAGTTGAAGTCGAGCGTATTTATACAGGGTTCTGATTTTTCTTATAATAATTTGTTTCTTACTCTAACTTAGAATCTAACTTATTAATATTAATCTCATTCTTATCCATTCATACACTTCAGCGTTACAACACTTGGATTGGCTGAGCAATCCACTAGCCACACCTCTTCATTTATCTCACTCTCTCTCTCTCTCTCTTCCTTGTTCTTTAGCTGACTCCTTCTCTACACTTTCTCAACTTGCTGATTGCCTGGTACACTTTAATAGTCTACTTTACAAAAAGGTGCCGGCGCGCAGTAAAGACAAAGAAAATGTCACAGAGTTATGCATTATGATGGAATATCCAAACATATGTACATTAGGCTGGGTCGCAGTCCATACAAATGGAAAAACAATTTCCAGTCACCCCATGAAAATAAAGTTTGGATTGTTTAATGATGATTTGCAAAATATTTCGTTCCCAGATTAAGCCATCTGTGAGCTAAACGCTCCTGAAAACACTCCTAAAAATCATGTTTTTTATATGTTGCATTATTGTCCAATTTTTTTCTGAATTAATAGACCCTTGAAAGCACTTTAAATATAAATTTTGATTCTTGTCTTAGGGTAATTTATTGGTCAAATTATTGGACGTTTATAGTATTTTTATGTTTTTTTTCATAGAATCTTATACAGAATAGAATCTTATACAAAAGATTCTATATTCATAGAATCTTATACAAAATAAATAGCGTCAATACCTTTCGAATAAAGCCTAAATCATGTAAATCGAAACGAAATTGACGCCGCAGCGCTCATTTCTGTAAAAAGAGTTTGTAAATTTTGGCTCCGAAAAACCATCTCCTGTATTAAATTATTTCACAAAAAAATGGAGTCAGTGATATCATTTTTCGTCCGATATTCATCATTTAGGCTTATGAGTCTTTAGCTGTCACTTTGAAAAACCACAAAAAATCAATCTAAGCGTCCAATAATACGAAAAATGAGTTATTATAAGACATGTATAAAAATTTATATTTAAAGTGCTTCCAAGGGTATATAAATTCATAGAAAAAATTTGGACAAAAATGCAACATAAAAATAATTACACGGGAAAACATGTTTTCAGAGGTGTTTTCATAGCATTAACAATGGAAGGATTGTGTTACACATATTCCACTTGTGTATTGAGTGCAGTCGTTAATGGACACCAAATTAATCGTTGCACTGGAATGTGTGAATGGATATAGGGCACTTGGTCATTTATTCGCTAGACTTGAAATTTGACATGTGTTGCATGTACAAACATTATGTACCGTAATGAACAAAAGTGTGCATACACTACAGGTGCAATAGCTGCAAAATAGGAGAAAACCTTTATCACCTTTTATCGATTGTAGTGTTAATAGATACACTACAACAATGATGCCCAGTAGTGGCTGATTTCAGCAATTTCAACTCACACGTATTCTTACGCTCTTTTGTTTGATCGTCAATCAACCAATAGGAAAGCAGAAATATGAGTGGGAGAGACAAGCTACACTGGCAGAAGTTCTGTGTCTTATTTACATTTAATCGTGATCGAGACTGCTGATAGTGAACACATAAACTGAAATTATTGCGATATGTTAATGATGTCATTTGAAAAGTATTTTGTTACAAAATGCTTTTGATGACATGCAATGTGTTATTTGTTATAAGACATTTAAAAATACGTTTTTTGAATACGTTTTGTAAAACATGCAAATTGTTTAAAAATATTTTCGTTTGGTCGAGATGTGGTGATTTGTCTGAACATTAGTCATTTTCATATAAATTTTGTAGATATCAAATGGGCAAATGAAAAATATTTTCTACCAAAATGTTTTGGGTTGACGTAAATAATTTTGAAATTTATTTCATGAAAAAAACTATAATTTTCCATTTCTTTTTTTTTGGTTGTTTGTTATAATTACGTATGTATGTATTATATATATATATATATACATTCATCAAGAGTATTACTAAAATAAATGCATTTATCAAGAGTATTACTAAAATATGTACATTCATTAATTTTATATTTCCCAGAAACAGAAAAAATGACGACACCCGCCACACATGTGCTTTCGTCGCTATCTCGTTGACGACTAAATAAAATGAATAGAAAAATCTTTTCTTCCAGTATTATTTCGTCGCTCTCACCAATACTATTACATTGGGCATCTATGCACTACAATCTGTAAAAGATGATGACATGGGGAGAATCTGTGCCCTTCAGGCTAACTCTGGAGGTGCTCAAAGTTTTTTTCGTCTAGATCAGAAGTGTTCAAAATGCGGTTGGGGAACAATTATATAGTGGTCTTTCCAAAATTTTGTTAAAAAACTAAAATTCAAGTATATTCCAGACTAGCTGACCCGATAACATTTCCTGTCCATATTTATTTATTTGTGAAATTTTGAAAAGCTTTTTTAAATGTTTAAACAAAACTGAAATGAGAAAAATGTAGTTCTTAGTGACTATTGTATCGATTAACGTTTTCTGTCATACATATTTAATTTAAGGATAATGTCACGGATATTTTATTCAGTGTGGAATTGTATATGCATGATTAATTCTGTCGGCAGTACACCGCTGGAAATGTTTGTACGTTCGCTTAAGTGGCTTTTGACCCATGTTCAGGAACGCCTTTCGAATGAGGTCGATTTTTCGTACGGCCGATTTTTCAACGGCCATTGACAATTCAAAATTGTTTTCAATATAATTGTACACATTCGTCGTTCTGCTATTCCAGCAAAAAAGAGCACACGAGGAAGTGAAAAAGATAATCATCTTGTGATTCGGAAGTATTGAGAAATCTTCACAAATGAATTTAATATGGAGTTGTCATAGGAGGGATGTCCTTTATTTTGAAAGACTTAAAAGTTATTTTAAAGTAGTTGCAAAGGAACCACTTTTTCACTAGCTTCAATTTCTATTTTAAAAAATTCGCCGCTTAATGGGGTAGAACACTAGTGGTGAATAACTAAAGCAAACCATTTTGTTCGGTAGAAGTGGCAATAGAAAACTTAACAAAATATTTATTTAATATGAACTAATATATAATGCATATAAATATTAAATTAAATTAATATTAAATAAATTAATACACTTAACTTTACTGATATTAATACGATAAATAATTGCAATAAATTTTTATTTTTTTTTTTCAAAATGATTTAGTTTTGTATTGTATTTTTGTATTTATTGGTCTGTAATCAATATTTGATTTGAACTGGAATATTGTCGTGGCTCAAGACCATTTTGCATCTATATTTACTAGAATGCAAATTTATTTACAAATGGTGTGGTAACATTTATTACTTAGCTGCAGACTACCACTATCATGATTTCCACCCTGTCAAAGGTTTTCTCAAGTGGCTTCGCAGCGACTTTTCAACATCAAATGCCTCTTTAAAGAAATGCCTCATTATGAACATTCAGATATGTTATCTTTGTATTTGGATCACAAATTGAAACATTTTCAGATAATTATGGAATTAGAAGACAATTTGACAGAATCAAAACATCTGCGATGTCGACCTAATGCATTGGTGTATATACTTGAAATACCTATAACTGGAAGTGCTTATTTGATGGTTGATTACGAACCTGAATTACGAAGCAAATAAAGGAATCAACAAAATATGTCTTTCCTACAGCCAGTTCTGACAAAAAGTGCATACAATATAAAGATTAAAAATTTTCTGACATTTCTTTATAATTACCTAATTTTTTATACAAAAATCCTATAGATAGAGGTACTTCCAGATTTTCTAATATTTCGGGCAACTGCCCAAAAGTTTTTTCTTTTTAAAACCTAGGTCGGACTACTACCAAAAGCCTGTAACAGCCAAGTAGTTTCAGCCGTTTTCAAGTGATTTGATTACAAACGAACATTATTTCATTCTTATACCCTCCACCTCCAGGATGGGGTATACTAACTTTGTCATTCCGTTTGTAACACCTTGAAATATCGACCTGAGACCCTATAGTATATATATTATTGATCGTCATAAAATTCTAAGACGATAAAACCATGTCTGTTGAAAGCACGCTTGGATCTAAACGAAAGGAGCTAGGACGTCCAAATATTCCTTAAATGCGTCTTATAGCCGTAAATCGGTTGGGATAGCAACTGGGCGAAATCGGCCCAAAGGGAAAATTTTACCTAATATTTTAACACCTAATATTTTCGAGTATTTAAGCACGTTTTTTCAACATGTCTGCTTATACTTACTTGTTATAGGGTTTGCGCATTCCCCCTATAACAAAAAAAAAACAAAAACGACGAGAGATTCATATTCGTAGGGGGTGAAATGGGGCAAAAATTAATAAAAATTGTACATATCAAACGACAACAGTAAGAAACATGAAATTCGGTGTGAACATTCTTCTAATTGAGTAGATACATAATATGAAATTATTTTTTCCAAATTCTTCTTTTTTAGGGGTAAATGGGAATAGAGGGATACAAATGGTACCAACCAAACGGCTGCACCTAGAATAATGAAATTCGGTGTATACATTCCTCTGACTGCGTCGACACGTTAAATAAAAGGTTTTTTCGAAATTCGTACTTTTTGGGGTTAAAATGGAAGAAGGGGATAAAAATAGAACCAACCAAATGACCGCAGCTAGAGTCATGAATTTCGGAGTATACATTCCTCTGACTGCGTAGACACGACAAATAAAAGGTTGTTTCTAAATTCGTATTTTCAAGGGATACAATGGGTACAGATGGATATAAATTGTACCAACTAAACGGCTACAGCTAGAATAATGAAATTTGGTGTGTACATTCCTCTAATTGCATAGACACGTAAAATAAAGAGATTTTAGAAAGTCACACTCTTAAGGGGTTAAATAGGAAACGAAATGGCCGCAGCTAGAATCATGGAATTCGGTGTATACATTCCTCTAACTGCATAGACACACAAAAAAAAATTTTTCAAATTCGTACTTTTTACTTTTTCGGAATGCAATCCATGGTGGCATGGTGCAATCGGCCCGGCCGAACTTAACGCTGTTTTTACTTGTTTTTTATTGATTACAAATGTGTCTTGGATGCGTTACTGTCTCGGATTTTAAATTCGAAATTATCTTCACATTTCAATTTACTTACCATTGCTAAGTTACCAATAACACCTGATGATTGAGATCCACTTCGCAGGGTACAATATCCAATATTTCGGAATGAATTTGATGTCGTACCTAATGTGTTCTCTTGCGATAGGTGCATTTTTGGCGTATATTGTGGACTTCGGCTAGACTCTATTGTGGATATATGTTGTTTTCTTTTAATACAATCAATCTGGAAAAAAAAAAACAAAAAAGTCGTTTAATTTTATTGACCCTTTATTATTTTTTAAATTATAATTGTATAATGAACGAGTTGTTTCATTCTCTTTGCATTTTTTGGCGGATTTTTCTATACAAATGGGCCAATGCGAATTTGTCATAAAAATATTGTATGCGTAAAAAATCGAAAAAAATAGTAAAAAATAGAACCCATCATTTCACCACTTCGCAACGCACACAGTTGCTAAAAATGACTTCTAAGAACACTACTTTAAAATTAAAAAAATGTATGAATGTAATCATTTAATAAATTAAAATAATAGAAATAATGCAGATGAAGACAATTTGTTCTTCCTCTTCATGTACATGCAAAAAGAAACAGTTGCTTATATGCAAAACAGACCATGTAGAACTAGTTCATACACTCTTGTGGGCCGGTCTAGAACTGTTTCTGAAGGTGTCCACTTCTCTGCAGGGTATGTACTTCGTTATTTGTAGCCAAAGTCTATAGTCCATTTGTCTATAAAAGTCAGTGGAAAAATTATATTTTGGGTCTCTTTTCACGATATTAGAAGACATTTGAAAATGTGTGCACTGAATTAGGGATAAGTGTGTCATGGCAACATAAATATGTGAATTTTTACATATTGTATCTTTAATCACCAATTTAAATTTTGATTGTTTTTCCTTTCAAGACCAATGAGGCGCCTCAGAACGTTGTGCTGGAAACTCCTGCTTTTACACAAGTTCTTGTGTAATTTCAAATCCACTTTTGGTAGCTATTGTGTTGTGAAATTCTGAAAAATAATTTCCATGCATTTTCACTGTACTGCAAATGTTATGTGAATTATTTATTCGCAGAATCATAAAATTATTTGGAATATATTTAAATATTTTATTATTTGCATAAAATAGTGTTATTTCCATTCTTCCTATTGTTCTGTTTCCTTGCAGAGAAATTGGAAACAGTATCTGAAACGAACTGGTTTTGAAATGGTCCGAAATGGAATAATTCCAGACTAGAACAAAAGTAATGCAGTGAGAAACGGCTGAGTAGAAATTAGAACAAATGCACACAAGACACATCAAAGAAATCAAACTGCTTTTTAGATTATATTATAGGTAAGTTGAGAAATTGTTCTATACTGGTCCATCACCAAGAGAGCATGAACTGGCTCTAGACAAGGCTACCAATACGTTTATTATATATAATAACAAGTAAGGAAAGGCTAAAGTCGGGCGGGGCCGACTATATTATACACTCCACTTTCTATCCGAATACAATTCACTTCGGTAAAAAAAGTGAAAACGGGAAGAATTTTTGTATGTTTCCTAATCATAGGCTAAAATGACCTCGTCCAATCAGGAATAATATTTGTATTGGGGCTATATCCAAACATGGAATGAAGTGACTAACTTTCACAATAATTCTTCCAGTTCACGTATAACGTGTTATGATCAATTTGAAGAAATTTGTTGAAAATAAGCAGTTTCTGGGACGGAAAAAGTCAATCCGGGAGCGAAATTTGTATGAGAGCTATATATAAATCTGAACCGATCTAACACATTTTTACCACAGGCGTTTACAGTTGAAATATAAGATGTTTTGCCAATTTTGAAGAAAATCTGTTAAAATATGTGGTATCTAGAGTGAAAAGAGTCAAATCGGGAGTGAAATTCGTATGGGGGCTATATCTTAATCTGAACCGATTTTCTTTAAATTAAATAGCGTTCGTCCTTGCCCTGAAAACCTTCGTTGTGCAAAGTTTCGTTTGGTTCTGGCTACAATTGTGACCTGTATCGTGATTACAAGTATAGAAGTTATTTATTTATTTATTTCAATCTATTGGGCTGAGCCCTTACAGATCCATTCTTAAAACTACGTACTTAATTCTAAAACAACATATTCGAATAGTGCCTTCTTAAAGATAGACCGATTCGTGAGAAAATCTAAATGATTGCATGCTTTGTTACATAAAATTATACCCCTCGCAATAACTTCATTTAATCCATAATTATGTCTATGAAAGTACTCATAAAAAATGGTATGGTCCCTCAGATTTCTCCTTGGAACATTAAAGGGTATTAGTTGTAAAAGTTCCGGTGAATCAATTCGACTGTCCATAATATCCTTGACAAATATAATATTATGTGCAACTCTTCGTTGCGACAGAGTATGTAAACCAAGAAGCTGACAACGAGTTTTGTAGTCAGGCATGTTACGGAAGTTATATAAATATCGTAAGGCGAACCTAGAAAATCGTCTTTGAACTCTTTCAATCCGGTATTTATGTATATTGTAACTTGGATCCCATATAATATCGCAAAATTCCAATTGTGACCGAACAAATGCAAAAAATAATATTTTTAATGTGAAGGGGTCTTTGAAATCAATGGCATTCCGTTTCAAAAAACCTAACTGAGAATTTGCCTTGCTGACAATATATTCAAAGTGAGGAAGAAATGATAGTTTAGAGTCAATATAAACTCCAAGGTCCTTTGTTACCATATCCCTTGCAAAGGTTGCATCATAAAATTTATAATCATGCAACAACGGGAGCTTTCTATGCGTGATCGTTAACATTTTACATTTAGAAAAATTTAATTTCATACCATTATGAGTACACCATTGCAAAAAACTGTCAATGTCCTTTTGAATTAAAATGCAATCATTTAGGTTTTGAACAATAGAATATACCTTCAAATCATCGGCATACAATAAAACATTACAAAATTTAAAAACAGATGGAATATCGTTAATAAATAGTAAAAATAAAAGTGGACCAAGGTGGCTACCTTGTGGTACACCTGATTTGACATTAATAGGTGCAGAAATACAGTTACCTATTTTTACAAATAGTATTCTCTTTGACAAGTAAGAGTTTAACCAGCTAAGCATATTGGAATGAAAACCTAACGTTTTTAGTTTATAAATTAACAAACCATGATTAAGCTAATCAAATGCCTTTATAAAATCTGTATATAATACATCTACCTGAAAACCTTTTTCTAAAACATTAACGCAATAATTACAAAAAATTGCTAAATTTGTTGATGTGGACCTGCCACTGTAAAAGCCATGTTGCTGAGTATTTATAAAATTTTTTACAATATTAAATAATTTATTATTTACCAATTTATCTAATAATTTTGGTATAGCCGATAGTTTAACAATTGGTCTATAACTGGTGATAAAACCCTTTTGACCAGATTTAAAAATAGGAGAAATGAATGACATTTTCCATTCCTGTAAAAAAATACCCGTTGACAACGATTTATTAAATATTAGGGTAAGAGGTATAGAAAGAGGTAATGCACATTCCCGTAAGAATACTGGATGAAGTCTATCATAGCCGGCACTTTTAGATGCATCTAATGATCGTGGGGCCTCAAAAACCTCATCTACGTTAAACTCTATCTGACCAACGTCAAACAGTTCATGTAAACGAGGACAATTATGAATATTATATTCGGGATTAGTGTCGTAAACTGAAGAAAAGAACTTGGCGAAAGCATTGCAAATAGAATCCGTGCCATCAAAAGATTCCCCTTCATACTCCATACAATTCGGAAGTCCATTTGACTTCTTTTTCATATTATAAAATCTCCAAAAGGATTTAGAATTTAGTCTAATATCGTGTTCAATATTATGTAGATAGTTCTTATATAAAAAGTTTGAAAGAAAATCAAACTCCTTACATTTCAAATCAAACAGGGCTTTATCACAAGCTGAGTTGGTTTTTTTGAATTTTTTATATGCCTTTGTTCTAAGATTTTTTAAATGCATTAGCCTCTTATTATACCAAGGCAACTTGTAATGACGTTCCTGTTTTTTTAATGGAACATACATATAAATAGCCTCGTTTACCAGCTGCCTAAAAGTTGAAAAATGCCTTCCAAATCATCAACCATACTAAAAATAGTCTTCCAATCAATGGAATCAAAAAATGAATTTATTGCCATAAAATTTGATTTTTTATAATCATACTGGGTTTCAGAGTTACAATGGGTTCTGTCGTAATTGTAAAATGAAAAATCCATTACAATGGCTTTGTGATGTATGGAATCACAAGTAAGTGGCACATCACATTTTTTAATTTCAAATTTAAAATCATTGTTTATAAAAATCAAATCTAATATTCTATTAATATCATTTCGAATATCATTTGCTTGAATATAATTGAATATAGATGGACAGACAGACAGACATTGCTAAATCCAAAAAGTGATTCTAAGTCGATCGTTATAATTAATAATGGGTCTATCTCCCTTCTTTTTGGGTGTTACAAACAAATGCACAATGACATAATACTCTCGTGGAGTGTATAAAAATGAAATGATGTTCGTTGGTAATCGCATGAGTTGAGAACGGCTGAACCGATTTGGCTGAATATTGGACAATCTGTCAAGAATTGGAAGTGCCTTTTCTATAGGATTTTTTAATGAATTCAAGGCTATGACCTACGATTTAAGCGAACGTCTTTATGTATTGTTCGTAATGGTTGCTGGAAAGTGTTCAATGACCAAAAATATAGATAATTATAATTATGATAATTTCGACAAACTTCAATCTATCTACTAAATGCATTCCAGCTTAAAATAAAATTAAATTAGTTTTTTTTTTTTCATTTACAGTATGTCGCGATCTGCACAACATATGTATACTTCTACTAATATTTATTTCGGGCCATTGCGCTCATTAGTTTCAGGAACAGGATCAGATTCAAGCCATTTTCTTACAAAAATCCAGAAATACAACAATTGCTTCCAAATGACTTCATTTGGAGCAACAAATGTGCTTCGGGACAATTTCATTTCCACTTTCAAAGTTGAGATTTCCACAGATTTAAGTTGAGATTTTACAGATTTAAGGTCAAATATATCATATATCATGAGATTTCCACACTACAAACAATTTAAATTTATATAAACCTTTACAGATTTAAGGTCAAATATACCATCGAGCTGATTCTATATTGCCACCGCCTAATGCAAACTATAAATTTCTGCAGATTTATTTCATGAGTAATTCACCGCAAGAAGTAAACCAGCGTTGCGGACACAACAGTTCGGCAAAAGGACCAATTGTGGAAAAACTACAAACTTTTTTTCATCAACACAATGAATTGATTGCTTTTTAAAACACCTCACTAGACCGCATGCCATCAGATAATCATCAAATTGTAATCAGAGCCGATAAGACGCCAACGGGAGAACACGCAAGCGTCAACAATTGATGATGTTGTTGTTGTTGTAGCAGCTTTAGAGGGAGCTGAGGTGATAATCCTTAAGTCTGAATTGTACTAGAATTCGCTGTTATTTGCATATTCTTAAAGGTTGATGTTAATGTTAAGGGAATGGGATGATAATCGAGTTGTACCACTATCCTCCACTAGGGGCGCTGTATTTTATGTTAACAGCCATGTGATGTATTGCTAATGGCTATTAGTTTCTTCCCTGGACCTTGGAGCAATCGAAATGACAATTTTTTTGTGAAAGAGAAAATTGGCTGCAGAAACTCTTATTATATGATGAAAAGAGAAAAAAAAGACGTTTTGATACCACGCATACCAGTTTACGGTGCGGCTTGCATTTGCAATGACAATAAACAAATCGCAAGGGCAATAATTGAGTGTATGTGGTATTAATCTTGAAAATCCATGTTTCTCCCATGGTCAATTGTATGTCGTCTGTTCCCTTGTCGGAAAACCATCAGCATTAATTGTTTATCACCAGACAACAAAACGAATATGTCGAGTATCATAGAGCATTGCAATGAACAAAATGGTGACATCAAAGCAAACCAATAGTCGTAATAAATTTCTTTGTTTTCTGGAACATTTATATAGACAGAATTTATCACGCATCTACAATTTCCTTTTGACATTCTATATCGCTTATAAATTTGATTTTGTTTAATCATTAAAAACAGTTTTCCATACACTCATAAAACTACCACAAATAAATATATTAAAATATGGACAGAAACACGTCTGTCGGGTCAGCTAGTACTATATATATCGAAATAATATTTGAAGTAATTTCAAAAAGAAAATATAAGACACCAATCTTCAAAAAAACTTAAATTCCTTGAATATTGGTAGATAATGAGTGCTATAGTTGGTAATATTTCCATCCTATATTAATTCCAAAATTAAAAATTTTGAAAATCCATTACCTCACGTACACAGTGCAAAATAACCTAACTTCAAGATTCAACAAATTTTTGCTGCAAAAGTAAATGAGTACGAATTTGGAAAAAAACTTTTTATTTTGCGTGCCTATGCATTCAGTGGAATTACTCTAGCTGCTGCCATTTGGTTGGTACCTTTTTTATTCCCTTTTTTCTACTTTAACCCCAAAAAAGTACGAATTTCGGAAAATCCCTTTATTTTACGTGTCTACGCAATCAGAGGAATGTATAAACCGAAATTCATTCTTTTAGGTGAGGCCGTTTGGTTGGTACCATTTTTATCGCTCTATTCCCATTTTTCTCTTAAAAGTACGAATTTGAAAAAATTCTTTCAAATTATGTATCTACTCAATTAGAGGAATGTACACACCGAATTTCGTATTTCTATCTGTTGTCGTTTGATATGTACCATTTTTATCCCTTTTTGCCCCATTTCACCCCCTACGAATAAGAATCTCTGTATGGTGCTCGTTTTTATTATAGGGGAAGGCACAAACCCAATATCAAGTAAGTATAAGCAGACATGTTGAAAAAACGTGCCATAGCTCATAATGCTCATTAAAGTCTCCCAGAATAACCCGATTATCACCCTGTAACAGCAAGCTGATATATCGACGGTCAAAACTTGACTGCTACTCCCATATATTCAATGAATGGGTCACTAGATTCAAGCTCAGGCGCGATAGGTCTGTATTGCACAGAATGGTGTATTACGAATGCAAGCACCCTTCACCTCTTATGCGGTCCTTGCGTAGCACATTGTATTCATTACAACTGTGCAATCTACAAGTGTCGGCGAGCTTCGTTTCCTGGACCGCACCGACCACTATGGTATTTCGACTCACAAAAGTAGTTATCTCATTAATCTTACCTCGGTCACCCTTGAAATTAAATTGCAGAAGGATACACTGTTCGGAATTGCAACAGCGATGTGTGGTGTTAAATGTTGTTCTGGAACTTGCTGCGGGAGCGGTTGCGTAGGTATACCATACACCGATGACGATGTTGACGAGATTAACGACGACAGCGATGAGCTAGGTATACTACACTGTAAATTGACACAACATGCAGCGTAGTCATCGTAATACTATCTGATGTGCCCAAGGCCAGAGCAATTCCGGAAGGGTACGGTGGTGGAGTCGGTTTTGGCAAACCGAGCAGATCCAAGGTCCGGGATTTTGTTCGGTCCCGCCACGGACCAAAAGAATTTGTTGCAAGCACTCCAAGTAATGATGCTCCCACGTTGAAAAACTGACAAACAAATGGTGACAGCCCTTGGTCAGAGAAATCCTTCTCCGGGTATATCGAACCGACCGCCAGGGTATTGGACATATTCCGGTAGATACCAGTAGGGGTTGAATGAGAATTGAAACTCAGAATCACGATAACGCAATTTTGTTTATTGAACACGTGGGTTGATGAGAGTTGAGAATCATAATATCACGAACAAAAGAGAAATGGTGATAAGGTCAAAATCAATGATGCTAATAAGAGTGTAAAGGTAGACGCATTGGAAAATGGTGGTGCGCAGATGCAGGAGGAATTTGTTTTAGAACGCTATTGGTTTTTCTTACGTGTGTCATCTAGTCTAGGGTTCAAATGCATAAGGTCAAAGTCAATGATGGTAATAAGAGTGTAAAGGTTGACGCCGTGAAAATGGTGGTGCGCGGGTGCAAGAGGAACTTGTTTAGAATGCTATTGGTTTTGCTTACGTGTGTCATCTAGTCTAAGGTTCAAATTCATAAGGTCAAAATCAATGATGCTAATAAGAGTTAAAGGTAGACGCCGTGGAAAACGGCGGTGCGCAGGTGCACGAGGAACTTGTTTAGAACGCTATTGGTTTTGCTTACGTGTGTCATCTAGTCTAGGGTTCAAATTCATAAGGTCAACGCTGCAAATAAGAGTGTAAAGGTAGACGCCGTGGAAAGAGGTGAGCACGTGCACGAGGAACTTATTTTAGTATTGTGAAAACATCGGCATTGGCTTTGCTTACGTGTGACATCTAGTCTAGGGTGTTGTTCTAGAAATACTGAGAAGGATTTGTGATATGGGGTCATGTCTTCCCATATCTTATTAATCGCTTGTAATTTTCGTAAATTGTCTGATAACATGGTGGATGAAAGGAAAAGATATTCGAACAATTTAAACACACAGTTTCCCAGCATCATTATCAACAGCAAGAACAACAGCATCAGCTACAGCTTTTTTTGGGAAGTAGTGATAGTACACTATCAACTAGTGGTCCTACACAGAAACCACAATCCGGAACCGCTTTCGCATTACTTAAAGTTGGGTTCATTTACTGCATTTTGCAGGTGTCCTCTATTCCTATTCCCCCGTCCTATAAAAGATTAGGGGTTCGGCGCTCGCAAATTCTGCAGTTTTGTTTTTCCTCTCAAGATACTCTCCACGGTTATCACATATTGAGACCACTTTTGGCTATCCTCTAGTATAGTATTTAGAAACTCAGTCGTTGTTAGACTGACTCCGTAGGTATTTGAGAGATTACTTCTTATGATCTGCCAAAAAAACACATTTTAGGATAGTGTGCTCAACAGTATCTTCCACTTCATTTCCCATGTAACAAAAGGTCTTTTCTTGAATTTGTACAGGTACTTGCCAAAATTGCAGTGTCCGCTAAATATCTGCGTGAGGTAGAAATTAATTTCCCCGTGAGATATACACACCTATTTTTTAATATCCGGGATAAGCTCGTGGGTCCACCCCCCCCCCCCTTGTCGTCACTATCCCATTGACTTTGCCAAGATTGGAGCAAACGTAGTCTTGCTTCCTCTTTCATCTTCCTTTTATCAGTCGGAAATTCTTCCACGGAAATCCGTTGGTGATAGGTTTCATACCGTTATCTAATCAGGAGGTCAATGGGAGGTATACCGTCAAGTATAGTTGCCGCCAACGTAAATATTGTCCTATATGCGGAAGTTACCAGTAGGACGATTGCTCTCTGTACTCTTATATTAAAATAATTTTCTCAGGGATTTGTTATTTTCAACCGCATTCAGCAGAACAGGAGCTGCGTAGAGATCCTGCAAATATGCTACCGTTGCCATCAGTTTCCTCGTTGTTTGTCCTGGTCCTCTTACGTTTGGCATTATACGAGCCAGTTTAGAGGCCGTTCTTAGAGCTTTCTCAGGTGCACGAGGAACTTGTTTAGAACGCTATTGGTTTTGCTTACGTGTGTCATCTAGTCTAGGGTTCAAATTCATAAGGTCGAAATCAACGCTGCAAATAAGAGTGTAAAGGTAGACGCCGTGGAAAGAGGTGAGCACGTGCACGAGGAACTTATTTTAGTGTTGTGAAAACATCGGCATTGGTTTTGCTTACGTGTGACATCTAGTCTAGGGTGTTGTTCTAGAAATACTGAGAAGGATTTGTGATATGGGGTTCTGTCTCCCCATATCTTATTAATCGCTTGTAATTTTCGTAAATTGTCTGATAACATGGTGGATGAAAGGAAAAGATATTCGAACAATTTAAACACACAGTTTCCCAGCATCATTATCAACAGCAAGAACAACAGCATCAGCTACAGCGTTTTTTGGGAAGTAGTGATAGTACACTATCAACTAGTGGTCCTACACAGAAACCGCAATCCGGAACCGCTTTTGCATTACTTAAAGTTGGGTTCATTTACTGCATTTTGCAGGTGTCCTCTATTCCTATTCCCCCGTCCTATAAAATATTAGGGGTTCGGCGCTCGCAATTTCTGCAGTTTTGTTTTTCCTCTCAAGATACTCTCCACGGTTATCACATATTGAGACCACTTTTGGCTATCCTCTAGTATAGTATTTAGAAACTCAGTCGTTGTTCTTTGTCCTGTTCCCCTTACGTTTGGCATTATACGAGCCAGTTTAGAGGCCGTTCTTAGAGCTTTCTCTGACACCCTCCCTATGTGTTCTTTGAAACTAAGGCTGCTATACAGATGTACCCCTAGGTACCTATGGCTTTTGGATAGCGAGATTTCGTGGCAATATACTTTTATTTTTGGGTAGTCGAAAGATCTTCTCCTTGTCACAATAATTGCTTCTGTTTTCGCAGCGGCGAGTGTAAGACCTTTCGATCTCAGCCATCTACTTATTCTTCCCAGACAACTATTTGATTTGCACTATTTGCAACTATTTCTGTCAGAGCAACACACGGTTTATCTATGACAAGGGCGACGTCGTCCGCGTATCCAATTAACTTTGCTCCTTCGGGTAGTGATAAATTTAACAGTCCATCGTACATCAGATTCCACAGAAAATGAATCGCGATATTGTTTGATGCCGTCATCCGTTATGTACTCTAGTATCCTATTTTTCAAGTAGTTATCTATCATTCTTATTAGATAATCTGAGAAGTGTTGAAAGCGTTTTTGATATCTAGTGTTGTAATGGTACAAAATCTCATTTGCGCCATTGATTATATTGCTAGATTCACTACAGCTATGATAGCATCAACTGTAGATTTGATTTTCACGAAACCGAACTGCATAGGTGAAAAGCCTCCATGTTCATTCAATTCCAGTTCCAGTCTGCGTAATAACAATTTTTCAAATAATTTGCCGCAAGACAAATAGGTCTGTACGACGACGGGTTCTCTAAAGGCTTATCTCCTTTACGCAGAAGTACTAAGTATTGCTTTTTCCGAACATTTGGAAATATTCCCTGTTTTAGACAAAGGTTGAAAGTTGTTGAAAAAATTGCAGGCCATACATCTTCGACTATTGACATTATTTCATTCGGAATTCCGTCCGGTCCCGGGGCCTTTCTTCTTTTTAATACTCGGCACGTATTTCTGATCTCTTCGTTCGTAAAAAACTCACTTTCATTTATTTCCAGCATATGTTGGTGTTGACTTGTGGCTCTTTCTAGCGTGGGAAAAAGTGTACTTACTATGTTACAAAGTTAGAAATGAACATTTGCACTGGAACCCAAATTGTGCATTATTGAGCGGACGTTTAACATGTAATGAACCCATAAATCCTGGTGATTTAGAACGTTTACTCCCTCGTGTTGACACATGTCCTAAAACTCTTAGTATGTACGATTTGTTTCTTGTATTTCTGATCTCTTCGTACGTAAAAAAAATCACTTTCAGTTATTTCCAGCATATGTTGGTGTTGACTTGTGGTTCTTTCTACCGTGGGAAAAAGTGTACTTTCTATGGTGAGAACCCATGCAGGGTTTGTAATGTGTGGTATCTTCTGGCGACATCCAAGTTTCTTCATAATAATTCGGTATGGTAGGCCCAAGGGTCGTTGTTTATTTCTTGTCATAGTTTTTCCCATTTCTTCCTCTTGGAATTTTTAATAGCATCTCTCAGCGTTTTTCAGGCTCTTCTATATTCGTCGATGGCTTCAAAATTCCCCCTCCTTCTTGTTGCTCTTCTTTTTGCTCGGTGACATTGGGTTCTTAGGGTAGAAATTTCTTGGTTCCACCAATAAGCAGGCTTTCGAGATTTCCCCACATTGGATATTAACGAGACGATCTACTACATTGTCTAGGTTGGAATTACAGATACAGCTACAGCAACAAAAACAGCAACACTCTAGAGTACAACAACAACATATATATCCAAAAATTTCACATGCTGCTACCTCAAACAATATGATTATATTTAGAAAATGTATAAATAGCTGGTAGCTACACAATAAATTATACAGTATTTAAAGAACGTTTCAAAGATGACGTCAGATTCCTAACAGATTCAATGCTCTTGGAGATTATGTTGTTCAACGCTTATGTGATGGTGTGTTCTCAATATCAAAAACAAATTTGCGTGAAGACCGGGGTAACCCTCTATACACATTAAATTTAAAACAAATTATACCAACAGATGTATTTTATACGTCTTATTTAGCATAAATTTTAAAATAAAAATGCAAACAAAAAGAAAACAGGGTTACATTATTCATTTTAAGGGAAATTCTGAAGATATAAGTAGCATGATCTACTCTTCTACTAATCAGTCTCAAAATTAGTTGCAACTAGAGAGATGGACTATTCACAAATAAACTTTGAACCTCGTTATTCTAGAGTATATTTCTCCTAAGGGACTGGCTACTCTCGGAATGTTTTGTACGGGGATAGCGGACAGAGTTCAATGTTATTTCTGCGAACTACAAATAGATTTATGGACTGTTGAGGACAAAGTTAGACATGAACATTTGCGCTGGAACCCAAATTGTGCATTATTGAGCGGACGTTTAACATGCAATGAACCCATAAATCCTGGTGATTTAGAACGTTTACTCCCTCGTGTTGGCACATGTGGAGTGAATGATGAACATCGTACTTTTCCTAAAACTCTTAATATGTACGATTTGTTGTATGTGGAAAAATGTTTGGAAAATAAAATAAAAACACATGTCCGATTTTTGTATTTAATAATTTATTTCATCCAGGACAAAGTCATGAATTTTATAATAATTTTTCAATAAAAACAAATAGTTTATATAAATTATTTAGAGCACACTTAAATCTATCATCTGCGTGAATTGAACAAGATGTACAATAATTACATAAATTTTTAAAACTAGTTTTATCCTCAAGATTTATAAAAGTCGTCTTAACATACTTTAGTAAAAAGTCTTTTTTCGCTTTTCCAACGACAAATATGTATTTATAATAATTTAAAGGGAAAAGAATATCCCCACGCTGCAGTAGTATATTGTGTCAATTGACCAATTGCCATTGACCAATCTAAACCAATTTCTTGCAGTAATTATTTTTTCTCCGTCCCTCTCTCGACAATTCTCTGCTATCGAAAGGTTGTTTAAACAGGAAATAGTTGGATACAACTGATGATCCACTCATATACGCCATATCTTTCATATATATGCAGCTATCGCATCCATGACAGTATTGGAAGTCCAATAAAGCGATTTCAGATCTTTTGATTCTACTAATTCTATTTTCGAGAAATTGTTAGTATTAATTTACTCATTCAACACAAATGTCGTATACAAATAACATAGAGAACAAATTTCAGAATCATGATGTTGTATTCGAATTTGAGTATTTCATTAATTTAAATTTAAAAGTTAAATGCGCTTTCACAACATCATTACAATTTCAACCTTTAATATGGTTTCAGAATAAAAAGAAGGATTTTATTGGACTTTCTCGTGATACGTGATACGAACTACATACAAGTGCGTTTAGATCAACATGTATTTTATGACTCATTCAATTTGATGAATGATCCTCCGAAGGAAGACATTCCGTTTGATTTTCGTCAAACGGATGAGAGATGTCTTCTACGACAAAACGGCAACAAAATCAAAATTGATTCTGAGACATGGCGTTCAATAACTCCATAATATATTACAAAAACAAATTTCTTATTTCTATTACAATTTTTATATACCTACATGTGCTAATCTAAAGAAAACATATATCCAAGTTAATGATATAAAAGGATTTTATGAGAAAGAGGTTGAAATTGACTTGAATCGACTATGTTATGAGTTCGGTAAAAAATGGAGAATATAATAAAAAAATGTAAAGATTTATAAATTACTCTCAAGAATTGATAATAAATGATTTTAAAATGGAAAAACATAAGCCAATATTATTGTTTTTATTTAAATTTAGATAAGAATCTTAAACATAAATGACCACAATTAATGTCATCAAATTTCTGTTCTCTCTTATAATTATACGTTATATTATAGCCTAGATATTGTAAAATTTCCATAGTTGTCGATATCATTGTTGTTTTTATAGTATGCTAACCAATGTCCACCAGGTCCGTTATATGAATCCAGATTAACCACACCACATTCTATAAAGTGAGGTTTTTTCGGAAGTTGATCTCTTATATAGGCTGCTCTAAAATATGGGATATATTTCACACCAAATTTTGTTATGTCAATATCAATTAGAGGTCTGTTGGGTAGACTTTTTATTAGTTTTTTGTTACTTGCTTCTGGTTTTTGTTGAATACGATTGCCATTCCTTTCTTATATGGTTTTGGGTAAAGACCTTTACCCATAGATATCGATTCCACGTTTCTGTTATGTTGAGTGTTTTCTGTAAGCTGTTGTTTAACATTTTTTTACAACATCGCTCGTTTTAGATGTGGAAGATGCTCCACTCGCTAGAGCTCCAAGAGCAGATACAATTTATATTATAGGAAGAAATCACCAATTTTGGGGACATTTATAACTCTAGGAATACCAATATGCGTCTTCTTTCTTTTAAATGATTTGGAAATAGATTTACGTGAAATCTTTATGGCTGTATTAATATCTTGCGGGTTTTCTTTCTTAAGAATTCTCGTAGCGTTTTTTATAGCAGAAGAAAATATATTTTTGCCACACTCTCTTTACTTTAGCTTTCATTGTGTTGGTAACTAAATATGCGTTTAATTTGTCACCCCAGCTACTGTCCTTAGCTTTAACACGTTCCCAAGCCCTTTCTGTTAGCTCTCTATCGGCTTGATGTCGTTGATTAATGTCGTTGCTTTGAGAATATGCGATATCATTCAGACGATAAACTGAATCCTATAATGAATAATTTTCCCCTGATCACCCCTTTTCAATCGTTTTTCTAATTTTATTCCAGCACCACAAAATTGAAATCCAGGCAAATGAAGTTCAAATGGTAATGCATTAATTAAATTATTCATTAACCCTCTCCCACGTACGTTGCTATTGCAATTGATCTTCTTCTTAGGATAAACAAACATTTTATATAAATTTTTCTAGAAATTAAAAAAAAGCATAAATGAGACAAAATATTAAATTTATAATCAGTTGATAAAATGCGTTTAGTCAAGCAGGGTACGAATATTAACGTGAGAAATCTAGACTTCACACATAAGAATTCTAATAAAACTAGACATAGCTCCTTATTACCTAATTCTATTAGAGCTCTTGTGGTGGGACCTTCTAATTGCGAAAAGTCGAATGTTATGTTGAGTTTGATAGAAAGTCCGAACGGAATGAAATTTGAAAATATTTATTTATATTCAAAGTATTTATATAAACCTAAATATGAGTAATTGAAAAATCTCATTACACCTATAAAGGGTATGGGGTATTACACTTTCTCTGATAATGTAGATGTCATTTCACCGGATGAAGCTAAAGTAAATTCATTAATGATATTTGATGATGTTGCGTGTGAAAAACAAAATAATATTCGTGCATATTTTTCCATGGGAAGACATAAAAATATTTATTCTTTTTATTTATGTCAAACATACAGCAGAATTCCTAAACATTTAGTTCGTGCTAATGCAAATATAATAATAATGTTCAAACTGGATGAATATGAATATAAATATATATAACGATCATATGGGGTGTGATATGACGTTTAATATTTTTTTTGGATATTTGTCGTGAATGTTGGAAAGATAAATATGGATTCTTAATTATAAACAAAGATAATGAAATTAATTGCTATAGAAAAGTATTTGATATATTTATCTACACTTAGTAATAAATATTCTACTGATAAAAGCAGACGTAATTACTTTTAAGATGTAAAAGTTGTTGTCAAACAAACAGCTCAGTTCAAAACCAGTTAATAAAAAACATATCTGATTACGTACCCAGTTAAACTTAAACAGATCTACTCATTACACATATAAAATAGATGAACACGTCTTAAAGGAACTTAAAAAGTCTAGAGAAATATTGAATAACAAATTTCAAAGCATAAAATTAGGTGAAAACAAGTAAGGAAAGGCTAAAGTCGGGCGGGGCCGACTATATAATACCCTACACCACTCCCTGCGTATGTACCTCGCTTTGATTACTAAACCCATTTATTTCATGGGAGCAATTTTATGTAGTACATATAAATTATACAGTATAAATTATACAGTATAAATTATACTTTTAGTCATATTTAATGAATATTGTTAATAATATGGTAATTGATCCAATTATCCAACAGACAAATACAAATTATACAGTAGTAATAGGATGAATCGGAATGACATTTCAAAAGGGGGCCTATAACTACATTTTGGGCCTGGTCCAAAACATGGGCCTATACACTCAGAAAAATGGCATTCCTAAATCTGAGTACACTCCATACTCCAATTTAGTACAAAAAAAATACTCCACTGTAGTAAAAATTTACTTGATATTAGGAAAATGAACTAGGAATGAGTAAATTTTCTTCGTCTCAAACACATAAGAAATATTACATATACTTGAAATAGAGTAGACATTTTACTTAAAAAAAATTCGTTGAGTAAAGTAAAATTAGCTTACATTTGCGTAAATACTTATTTACATTGAGTAAAAAAGTATTGAGTTAGAAGAAGTAAAATAATTAAAAAAAAAATGTATGGGAAAAAATAATCAAGTAAATTTTTACTGAAAAACATACATACTTCTTAAAACCTAGTAAATATTTTCTACTAACATTTAATACAAAATGTTTTAAATGTAAGTACCCCATATACTTATTCTGTAGTTGTAAGACAATTATACATCGAACTAAGTAATTTTCTTCTTTGAAATTGAATGTGATTTTTTATTAAATTTTTATTCAGAAGTAGTACAACATTGAGTTTAATGTAAGATTTGATGAACTTAGTTGAAAGAAAAACCTACTTGTTCGGCGAAAAATTTTGTAAATTTATGTTAAATAAGTATTTTGTTAGATTGATGTAGAATGAATTAATATTAAGTAAGTTTTTTCTCGATTTTATTCTTGCATGTGAATATAATCCATAATACTACTTATTGCATCATTTTACTTTGGTTTAGTCTAGATTTATTCCAACGAAGTAAATTTTCCTCATGTATACTACTACAATATTTTGAAGCCAAATACATATTATAATCAAGTAAGATTGTGTAACAACACAAATAAAAAGTTCTTAAAATTGTTTAGTAAAAACACATCTTAAATTTGAGTAAAATCCATAATCCAATCTATTAAATCATTCATTTAAATGTCCACACAACAATATCATTCCGTTGTTTCTAAGGTACATTTGTAAAATCAAAAATGGTCATACGCGGGCCTTAACAACAACATCGAAACATTGTTGTTTACATGCACCAAAAACACACACATTGATATGATCGCAATGATTCACATACACACAAACTTATTCAATACAGCATTCCACTGTTTTATACTTTCTTTCTTATGTCAGGCCCAATTGCAATATTCATTTCATCGATCTATCTATTGTCTCATTCCCGCACAATCGTGGAGTTGCCATTGTCTGTTTTTTAATTTGCTGCCAAATAAATTTTAAATATTAATGGCCGTTAAATAAATCCAAACTAGATAATTTCTCCAAATTGTATTTGTTATCTTTGGAATACAAAGTAATTTATTAATTTTAAAATTGAAACAGTGTAAATATAAAAAAGGTTCCAGTGTTGTATTTTTAAAATCAATAAAAACAAGGCAAAAAATAGATTGTGGTTTGTGACAAATAAATTTAAATCGATGTATGAATCTCGGTCCAGAGGTTTAGGATGCTATAAAGAACAAACAATCACACACAAATTAATTAGAATACATACTTTAGTAGATAATACAACACTGGAAAATGGTGTTTACACATGACAATTTTTTTGTACTACTTGGTATGTAATTCGAATTCTCTGCAGACTACGGAGTATAATGTAGCTTGGTTTAGTACAAGTAACGAAAAAAAAAAACATATTTTCATCTGAAAATGCTTGTATTTTTAGATTTTCGCCACAATTTACGTTTAAGTTGTACAATAATTGTTCATGTGTAAACAGCCCTAATCAATGGGATGACATGGCAACACCACCACCGTGCGTATATGCAGATGGATAGAAAGAGACAAGATGAGATCAGCTTGTACAAGCCATTCATCTAACGACCATGCGTAAGAATGAAACAGATATGGTAGCGATCATTCAGAAAATGAACGTTGAATGTGTGTTTGTATTTGCCGGCGTCACTTGTTTTTTGCTCGCCGTTTCAGCTTTTTCATTAATATTTTACAGGTCATTCGAAGCGGGTCGTTTTTGTGCGTCGTAAATGTGAATAGTGAAAACTTTAATTTTCTGAAAAATAAAAAAATATATAATAAATGGCCAGTGAAAACTTGCAGGACTCGGGATTATTTGATCTCATTACCTTTTTGAAAGGAGAACAACTTTTTGAGGTTTTCAAAGGTAAGCTTTATTATATTTCTGTTGTTCATAAATTTGCATTTCATACGAAATTATTTTCTGATGCCACTATCCATTGGCATTTGCAATTTTGAAAAAGTGTTGTGTTAATAAAATAAAATTCAAGTTTCGACCAAATGTATGAAATCCACATTTGGTCGAAAGTTTAATTCAATCAAATAATGCCGAATTTTAAATGTTTAATTGTATGTTATGTGTCAAATTTGTGGAAATTGTGGCTTGTAATAGTATGACTTACATTACGATCATGATGAAATCTACCGAGCATTCACATGCATATCTAACACACACAAACACTTGCAAAAAATCGCAAATGCCTAAAGATATTGGCATAGAAAATAGATTTAGTTTGCTTTGGTAATTTCTGGACAATATTGACGCCTTCGGCTAGCAACAAAAAAAGAAAATATTACTTCTCACATTTTTCGTTTGCAGATCATTCCATAACCGAGGAGAGTTTGAAATATATGACAAAAGGTCATTTGGACATAATTGTGCAAGAAATTTATTTGGCCCCAGAATTATTTTTGAGGAACACCTAAAGAAGTGGCAACGAGAGTTGCAGAAAGTTGAGGGTGTTGAAATAAATGAATTACGTAAGTTAACTAGTTTCATTTTTTATTACGCTAAAGAATTTCATACATCAAGATCTTTTTAAGATTCTTTAAAAGATTCCACTGTTTTAGTTTTTTATTTCAACAGTGTTTTGAACAAACAAAAATGTTTTTATATAACGTTTCAAACGCTGTTCTAATCTAAAATTCTGACATAGTTGTATGTTCTAGAAAATCAAAACAAATTTCCAAACTTGTTTTGTGTGTTCACAAAATTGTATGCAAAGCAATGAACTGCGTTATAGTTTCCATAACATGAAAAAAGCAACAAAATTCTACCTTATCAATAATTAATATATTTTTTGTTATAAATTAAACACGTCTAATAAAATAAACCTGTACAATTTTGAATGCAATATAATGCAAAATTGTCGGTATGTTACAAAATTGTAAAGTTTGAGCTCGGTGTAATATTGTTGTTATCCTTGAAATGGTTTAGTTTTCTGTAATTCGGAATTTTGTATTCGGCCATTGAGTTAGCGGCGGGGAGACTAGCCACCGGTTCAAAGCAACATTCGGGGCGTCGATACCTCCTCCATTTCTCTCAATGAGCTAAAAGTTATATATATAAATGACAAAAAACGTTAGTAATATAACTTATCATTGCAGGATAAGACTTTGTCTCAATATATTACACCGTAGGGTACATCCCTAGAGTACTGCTTTTAATTTCTGCAACATATTGCTAATTGAGTGTTAATAGTATTTCACATAAGTTCTCAGGGTGTATTCATATCACTAAAATCTTTAATTATAAAAGTTTTTCATTTAATTCATATAAATTCCTTTTGAGTTGTTTTGTTTTTCGTAAATATTTTTAATACTGAACGTTAGTGTTTATCCAACGGTTTTTTAATTTTAGTATAAAGAATAATTGCATTATCCTTTCTGAGTATTTTGGTTTTCGCTGCATACGGCGATCTAACGTAAAAATAAATAATATTTTTTTTGTATTTACTTCAACAGCTTAAAATTGACTAAAATTATTTTTTTAGAACAGAGAAACTGCGTTATACTTTATGTATTGCATTCGCTTCTAAAGCCTACTAGCAGATCATGCTAAATAGATGATCAACGGAAGCGGAAATTTGTTAAAGCCACAATAGCTGACTCCAGGAACGCTTTTTTGATTTGGGCTCCAACCAGCTGCGAACTACAATCAAGGGACCGTATTTTATAAAATCCCTACTGTAGTGGGATTACAATCCAAATTTTGAAGCCTATGTAATGCAAGAAATATATGTACTACAAAATTCAATATTTTTACTTTGTCAAAAAATTCCAATACTGTCTTATGAAAATCACTTCCAATCATATTTAGTTGACAATAACTTCTCCGAGTTTGTAATTTTCCCAGTGGATTTAATAAAATCTCCCCCAATACACATACATAAATTAAATGATAAAAACTTTTTAAGGTCAAAGGCTCTATTTCAATAAAATTATTAATTATATTTAATTATAAGAAATATTTATATTGTAAGAATCTTGTTTTTGTATATACTTTATATATGTAGGTTTATTTGAAAAATCGAAAAGAATAAAAAATCTAAAATCAATATAATCTGGTTTCATTTTCTGCATTAGAAAGTATATTTGAAGTTGTTAATAGTAATAATTTACTCAATACCACTAAATGATGAACTCAATGTGAGTGCAATGTACTTCATATAACGACGTAACTTACTTAGGCGTAGTAATAAATGAACTGGTATACAATAAACTTTTACTCAGTTCCACTAAATGAAGAACTCAGTTTGAGTGCATTGTATTTCCTAGAACTACGCGATGTACTGAAATGGAGAAAAACAGTACTTGATTTACAATATACTTTTACTCAGGTCTACAGAACGATAACTGACTTTGAGTACAACATTTATTCATTTCGATTAAAGCAATAACTCGTTTAGAATAAATTTGTACTCAGATTGATTAAATGAAGAAATTAATTTGAAAAAAAAAAATATGTAATATAACTACAGGTTTTACTTATTCTGAGTATGCAAAATTTAAATATGTCCTTACTTACAGTAAGAATATACTCAGTGTAATATAAATTCGTCTTCAATCCAATACAATATTAGTTAAATATAATGAACGATTTCTTTGTGTGAAGTACCGTTTATCCTTTATACTACAACACTTATACTACGAACAACAAATATTGCACTTGACCCAAGTTCAATTTTTGTCGTAATTTCAAGGAAAATTTTATTTCAATTAAGGGTAGAGATTCTTTGGCGACATATCAAGTACAATTTTCCTCATTTTTACTCCAATTGAAATAATTATGATTTAATTTTTTCTTTATATTCAGTAAAATTGTCATTGATTTGATTATAGAATGAAACCAGTTTGAAGAAAAATGTTGTAGTATGAAGAACAATTTTACTCTAATTAAGTATAACTAATGTCGTAGTTTCAATTATAAATATAAACTTGGTAGAAGGAAAAAAATCTTAGGAGCAATATGAAGTTCACTTTTCCTCAGTTTTAGTACATTTTTACTTAATCTGTGGCATACTTTTTTCTGAGTGTATATTTCTCATTCACGGTAGGTATTCCTGGTTGAAAAATACCATGATCTGCAAAATTTGATGAAGATCCGATGTAAGATGTAGTTTCTAGAGCTGTAATATATCAGAATGGGACCCCATTTGGGTTATACCAAAGTATGGACATATGGGCATCTCCCAAACAAGTAAGGAAAGGCTAAAGACGGACGGACTTTCTATCGGGAAGGATTTTTGCATTTGGCCAAAATCGGTGAAACATTCGGGAGCAACATTTGTATGAGGGCGATATCTAAATCTGAACCGATTTTACCCACTTTCACCATAGGTTGGGTTATAATATGTTGTGCCAACTTTAAAGAAAAAACGGGTACAATGTGTGGATTTTAGAGCGGAAAAAGTCAAATCGGGAGCGAAATTTGTATGTGGGCTATATCTAAATCTGTACCGATCATACCCACTTTCAGCATATGTGTTTCTAGTTAGATTATAAGATGTTGTGCCAAATTTAAAGAAAATCGGGTGCAAGATGTGGTTTCTAAAGCGGAGGGAGTGACATTTGTATGGGAGCCATATCTAAATCTGAACCGATCTTACCCAGTTTCAGCATTTAAAGAAAATCGGGTACAATATGTATTTTCTAGAGCGGAAAATGTCAAATCGGGAGCGACTTTTGTATGGGGGCTATATCTAAATCTGAACCGATCTTACCCAATTTTTGCATACGTATTTCTAGTTGCATTATAAGATGTTCTGCCAAAATTAAAGAAAATCGGCTACAATATGTCGTTTCTAGAGCGGAAAATGTCAAATCGGGTGCGACATTTGTATGGGGGCTATATCTAAATCTGAACCGATCTTACCCAATTTTTGCATACGTGTTTCTAGTTCGATTATAAGATGTTCTGCAAAATTTAAAGAAAATCGGGTACAATATCTCGTTTCTAGAGCGGAAAATGTCAAATCGGGAGCGACATTTGTATGGGGGCTATATCTAAATCTGAACCGATCTTACCCAATTTTTGCATAGGTGTTTCTAGTTGGATTATAAGATGTTGTGCCAATTTTAATGAAAATTGGGTACAATATGTGGTTTCTAAGGCGGAAAAAGTGAAATAGGGAGCGACATTTGTATGGGGGCTATATCTAAATCTGAACCGATCTTACCCAATTTGAGCATACGTGTTTCTAGTTGGATTATAAGATGTTGTACCAAATGTAAAGAAAATCGGGTACAATATGTGGTTTCTAAAGTGGAAAATGTCAAATCGGGAGCGACATTTGTATGGGGGCTATATCTAAATCTGAACCGATTTCCTCCAAATTCAATACCGATGGTCCTTGGCCAGAAAAAAATAACTTCTGCCAAGTTTCATGACAATCGGACAACAATTGCGACCTGTAGAGTGCGAACAATCTTAGATGGACAGCAGACGGACGGACAGACAGACATCGTTAAATCGACTCAGCTGGTGATTCTAAGCCGATCGGTATACTTAAAGGTGGGTCTAGCTCGATTATTTCTTGGTGTTACAAACATTTGGCGCGAAACTAACTTATAATATAATGAAATAACAAATACGTTGGAGAACACATTCAAACCCTTGAAAGTACCACTACACAATTTTATAAAACTCTCACAGAAAGATATTAAAAAACTACCACCTAAAAAAACAAGTTTTGAAATTTGGTCATACTAATCAATATAATGAAATAGTATCTATAATTGAAGAACTAAAGGAATCGCATATAATATACTGATACTGAAGAAACCCAATTAATCATAAAAGGAGCGTTGACAAGTTCGGACATTTTTCAAATTTTGATCTATTAAAGAGAAATGTTCCGAAAATATTGGGAATTGGTCTTGACAATCATAACAACCTCGATATCCAAAATAAGAAAATCAAAAATTTGGCTCCACCGTCAGAAGGTGGAGACGCATTCAACAAGGCTTTCTTAAAGCACAAATCAAAGCGTCACAAGAAATATTAAAAAGAGGATTAAGCGTTGAAATTGTGAATATTAGAGAAGAAATTGTTAGCTTTAAGAGCAGTCTTAAAGATGGCATGAAGTACAACTCAAAATCTTAAACACACATTATGGATATGGAAAAAGGAAACATTGTTAAGGAAATCCATACACAGGCACGAAAAAATTCTCCTCGCCGAAGAGTTATAATGAAAGGAATTGACTACTTATGACAAGCAGATTTGGTTGAAATGGGGAATTATTCAACAAGTAATAAAGGATTAAAATATCTGTTAACAGTCATAGACACCTTTTCAAAATTTGCTTGGGTAGAACCCACTAAATCAAAAAATGCTTCTGACGTTTCTAATGCATTTCAAAGAATATTACTTTTGGGACGCTCACCAAAAAATCTTCAGATTGATGATGGTAAACACTTTTCTAATAAAGACTTTGCTAAACTAATACAAATATACATAATCACTATTCAACGTATAGTGAAAGTGATAATGAAAGCTTCGATTGTTTTAATCGTACATTTAAATCAATAATGTTTCGAAAATTCTTATATAACGGCACATATCATTGGCTTGATACGTGTTAGAAATTGCTTGATATGTATAATAATAAAATACATAGAACAATAAAAATGGCTCCCATAAATGTAAATTCAGAGAATGAAAAAATGTTGCTGAACACTGTGTAAATAAACCGCATAAAAATATTTAAATCTTCTCGATTTCACGTGGGGGATTATGTACGAATAAGCAAATATAAGAATATATTTGAAAAAGGGTATACACCCAATTTTAGCACAGACATTTTTCCAATTAAATCTATACAAATTACAAACACTGTTACATACATATTGGAAAATTATCAAGAAAATCCGATCAAAGGTGGGTTTTATAAGGAGGGGAGAAAGTTTTAAAAACTCAAGGATATAGAAAGTGTATTAAATGGTTGGGTTTCCCAAATCAACATAATTCTTGGATAGATAAGAATGAATTATTACAAACAAAATAAAAAATATATATATAATAAATAATAAAAGATATGAATCTAAATACTTGTTTTTCATTTAACAATTGGACTTTAAAATGTCAATAACGTTAGCCTTGAGCGCAAGATCTTCAGTTTTAACAGCTGATTATTTTCCACCAATTCAATTGGTCGAAGAATATGAATGTTCACTCATAGATTTTCATACTTACAACTCCATTCCCAATGTCGATTATGATAATAATTTATTCCACATCGTTAAGACGATAATCGAAATCCCCGTCGGATCATACGAATTAGAAGATATTGTGGACTATTTAAAAACAGAATATAGAAAGCAATAATAATACATTACAAATTGAAATATTTTCTTCTCATGACGCCATAGATTTTAATCGAGATCGTTCCAAAGGTACATTGCTTGGATTCGACGAACGAATTTTGATCGCAAAGTCACGTCATAAATCTTACCTTCCAGCAAATATTATGAGAGTGAATGCTATACATATACAAGTACATACTATACATGCGTTTGCTATTAACGTCTCTCCAGGATATAAAATGGATGAAATACCTAGAAAACTAATTTATTTACCAGTAAACGTCAAAGAAATAAGTGCTCTTAAAGTTTGGATTGTCGATTAAGAAGGACGTTTAATACATTTTCGTGGAGAGGAAATTACACTTCGAGTATATACGATAAATAAAAGATATACGATAATAAAAAAGATTTTAACATTCACATTCAATCAGTCAAACCTAAAAGACTGCCACAAAAAAAAAAATAAAACTCTAAAGCTTCGTTTAAAAATAATGTCTGAAAATATCTAGTACCTTAAAGAGTTATGTATCTCTTAACGGTTAAGTACCATGTTGAGAAATGCTGGATGAAATGATGGCGGTGACTTAACAATGGGTGTTTTCAACTTTTATGTTCCTCTCAAAATTCTATTGGGGTTTGCTGTAGATTTTGTCAAGATTATATTGAATAGCAAACATGATCTTATAACGTTACGTAGCTCAAGTGATAGGAACGCATGTTATTCAGTAGACTCGAATGAAGATTTGAAACTAACAATAACAAATATAACTTGGAGAATTCCACATATACATCTCTCCGACACATCGAAAATAAAAATTATGAAAACTATAAAGGATGGAACATCTTTACCACTTGCATTCCGCAGCTGGGATTGTCATTTCAACCCAACATTTCATGGTGCAACAAAATGTAATTGGAATGTCAAATTGTCCGTAAATAGAGAGAGACCTCGTTTCATACTATTCGCATTCGGAAAAGACGAAAATTATTCACATTGTAATTTAACGAACATAAGAGTTCACCTGAATTCGGAGAGCTATCCATACGATGATTTAAATTTAAAATTTGATTATAACCGTTATGCTGTTCTATATGCTATGCTAAATTTCAACAAAGTTATTATATGCGCGAACCACAACCAATTGAAACTAGTAAACATATCCCTGAGATGACATCTGCCTACTGTTTGATACTCAACGATCGATTACTCGAGTATACACCTTTAACTTTAATAGCCCGAAAACTTATTTAAGATATCGTAACCCGAAATATTTTTAAGATTCTTCACACACACATCATTATATAAACAAAATAAACAAATAAAGTTTTTATATTTGAAAATTAAATCACTGCTGGTTTTTATTTACATTCATTATAAGAAATAGATAACAACAACTATATATATATTAATAAATTCTTATTAAGTAGTTAATTATAAATTAAGATTTCATCTATAGTTGCAAATTCATATACATCGTTAACATTAAAATGTTCATCAAATTCCATCAGATTAATAGAACTCAAATTAATTTCATTTAAATTGTTTACATTATTTTCTAAATTTATAATTTCATGATGATCCCATCCATAGGTATTTATACCTTCAGATTTAATGTATATCTTATCATCAACATAACTTAAAGTTATTTTACTAATCTTATTTGAATACACATCATGTTTTTTATCTAAATGTTAACAAACTATCACAATATTTTTGTTTATTTAATAAGCAGTCTCTAAAATTATCGATAGAATATTTATTTAGAACTGACTTTTTAACACCCTTAGATTTTTGAATTTGATTACCTCCATCTACACTATTGGCATACATTTTCGGTCTTAATCCCACAAACCCTAACATTATTTTTCCACAATTTTCATCTTTCATCATACCCAAAACCTTTTTGTTGGTTAGAGGTATATTAAATTGGTTATCTGGTGGGTATTCAGAAGTATCAAATCTACTCCTTATATCCTCCAATGAAAGATCTGAATAGAAATCTCGACCTCTAAAAGAATATATAAAGGAGTCTGTATCCATGTAGTTGAGAGGAAAATTATCATGCATTTTTTCATAAATTCATAATGGAAATCGTACATCAAATATTTAGATAGCTTCAAGACACAGTAATCTAAACCTTTATCATATAAGTTTTTTACACGATTCAACTATTCATAATTCTAACCTATTTCTGTTAGTTCTCGACCACTGCTTTACAATTTTCACATCCTTTCGTTTGTCTACATTCTCCATGGTTTTCCCATAAACTGAATTATTTAATAGCTTGAAAAATCTTTCTCGAAAGCATTTTATGCTGCAGTTCTGTGATCATTATTTTTGGTGATATATGGTTCTAACCAAGCTGATTGTGAAAATGAAATGATGCGATGTATTTTTTTTAAATTAGTCCATTACTTAAACATTGTTTATGATTTCTATAATGCATTTGATATGTGTGTTTTGTTGAAAAATTAGTTATTAATTTTTTGCATTTAGAGTCACCCACTTTTTTATTTTCATCACAAAATGGTAAGTCATTATGTGGGTTGTGCAAATGTTTGGAATATTCTAAATCTACTTCAAAATAATTACCTGTATCTGAGTCATTCAACAACGCCATAATTGTTTCAACACGCGATAATTCCATAAAATCTGATCCTTCAAACCATTTAAAATTATTTGTTGGTAAACATTCATACATTGCCCAACCATACAGATTATTCGCATCCAGATATATAAGGTATTCTGATGGTTTGTTAGCATCATAATTGCTCATGCATCTATTATTTGCTACTGTATGTCGTTTAGATCATTGAACAATGCCCATTCATACAGAAATTGTACATGATTATGTCTGTAAGCAGCTTCAATTCTACTTTAGTGTATCTCAACATAGCATCCCAAGAAAGACAAGGCGCTATATAATACTGACTGGGATTTGCAAACGATTCTAAAATTTTCAAATACGTCAGTCAATATTAGAACATCCGTCTTCAAATATAACTCCATATAATCTTGAAGACTTCGTGGTCTAGGGTATTATAAGTTAGTTTCGCGCCAAATGTTTGTAACACCAAGAATTAATCGAGCTAGACCCACCTTTAAGTATACCGATCGGTTTAGAATCACCAGCTGAGTCGATTTAACGATGTCTGCCTGTCCGTCCGTCCGTCCGTCTGCTGTCCATCTAAGCTTGTTCGCACTCTACAGGTCGCAATTGTTGTCCGATTGTCATGAAACTTGGCAGAAGTTATTTTTTCTGGCCAAGGACCATCGGTATTGAATTTGGAGGAAATCGGTTCAGATTTAGATATAGCCCCCATACAAATGTCGCTCCCGATTTGACATTTTCCACTTTAGAAACCACATATTGTACCCGATTTTCTTTACATTTGGCACAACATCTTATAATCTAACTAGAAACACATATGCTGAAATTGGGTATGATCGGTACAGATTTAGATATAGCCCACATACAAATTTCGCTCCCGATTTGACTTTTTCCGCTCTAAAATCCACACATTGTACCCGTTTTTCTTTAAAATTGGCACAACATATTATAACCCAAACTATGGTGAAAGTGGGTAAAATCGGTTCAGATTTAGATATCGCCCTCATCGATTTTGGCCAAATGCAAAAATACTTCCTGATTTCACTTTTTTACCGAATTGAATTGTAATGAGATAGAAAGTCCGTCCGTCTTTAGAAATTGGAAATTATTGGAAATTGTTTGTGAACACTATGTAAATCATCTTCTGACAAGTTTTTAGCTAATGAGTTTAAACTAGCAGCCATAAATCTAAACGAGTCTAAAAATCTTAGTTCTAAAGTATTTTATAACTCTTTATTTAAAGGAGTTACCTTTGTTTCGACATCATAATCTCCTGAATCTCTAATGAAGAGGTGGCATTCATACAAAGAAAAATTGTGGAAATATATAATCGAATGTAATTTTAAACTTGATGTTTCAAATTACATTCGAAATCAGCATAGATGACGAAGGGTACATCTAGCTGTCGATAGTAATGCTTAAATTTTAGGACGACTTTCTCCCCCTCTGGTAAATGTGTTACGATGCCACCACATCCAGGCTTGTGTTCCGCTAAAAACTTTGCTGTACCAAATTTTTGTATGCAACCGTTGCATATAAAAATATTACTCTTATGTTGAGATAGTTGTCAACTCAAAAGTCTGTAACGAAAACTAATATTTTTATGTTTAAAACATTAGTTATGTTCATTACCTTGACATATTCTTTATACATATGTAATGGAAAATCCCCTCCTCATAAAGCAGCATTAAATTTATGTGGTTATTTTCTCCTTTTTGTTAGATGGAAAGGTCCCACAATTTCATTTTTCTCATATCCGAAAACATTGACGCTGATATCCTCGTTGTAAGCTTCAAACATTTTAACATGCTGAATAGCTAGAGGAAATTTAAAATTTGACACGATACCATTTTCTAATGGTATGATATCGTTGTTGATATGAACGTTGTACGAACTCGTACGAGATGGATTTGCACGTTTTGTGTCTAATGCTGCGACAACACTCCATTTGAAGCAGAATTCATCTGCTGTGTTGATGACATTTATACAGGCTTTCTTTTTTAATAGACTTTCAGGAGTTTTTAAATATTTTGATCCCTTGTCAACGACGACTGATTTATATTGATGGTCAGCTTCAATATTTTTGTAATGCCCATCCTGAATCTTTCTCTTGGAATTCTGACACATTGTTTCTTATGCTATCAATTTGATCATTAAATAGAAACTAAATATCATCAGCTCTGGTTAGCAGAGTCATTTTAGCCATATGGTTGAAGGTTTTTGGTGGAGTTAACTCGACAACACCACTAGTTTTTTCCCCCGTAGAAGTCGTGGGATGTTATCGTTAGCTTTCAATACTGTTTTAGTTTCCACAGTTGGTTTAATATATTCAGCGAGTAGTTCTATATTAAATTTTAATATGATTATAATACGATTAGTTAATCGCAAGTTTAATAGTTTTAACAAATTTGTTTTTGTTTCAGCAAAAAATTCTTCTGGGATTAAAGTACCCTTTGAATTGATGTACTCATAACTCGCAATACGATTATTGAAATTGCTCCTTATAAGGTTCACATTCTGACTAATATTGTTTGTAACATTTCTTTTGTTACGTTACATCTTCACAAACTTCAATTACGAAGTTGTTTCCATAATAGGTTGACGATTTGCTGAATGTGAATTGTAATATGGAGGGGGTTGGTGGTTGATCATATTGTTTGAGGTAACAACATTTGAAATTTGTGGATATATATGTTGTTGTCGTACTGTAGGGTGTTGCTGTTGTTGAATAGACGGAAGTTGTTCTACAAAATATTGGTATTCCGACGGCACATTGTGATATTGTGTACTAGTCGATAGAGTATATTCTTGTCTAGCTTTCTTCACATTCAGTTGCGTATCCATTTGTAACATTCTCTTTCCTCTTGATGTTGTCATTGTCATTGTCATATCATTGAGATGAAGAAACTTTTGATGATCTCTCATCGCATACACATCACCCACCATTTTACCACATAAAGGACAATGAATTCTCTTTCGCATGCTTTTGATATGCTTTTTGTACATTATAAGCAGCATTGCACAAAGAACATATATAAGTAATGGGATGCATTTTTATTTGTTTATATTATTTTTTAGAATTGAAATTTTTTAGTTAAATAAATTTAAAAATTTTTTAAAAACACTAAAGTTGATTGTTTGAATGTTTGAGCGTTGTTAGACTCTCTGTTCTTCCACATTTACTAACTTTAGAAATGTAAACCGAACATTTATATTATTTTTACGAATAAATCGGGTACATCTCACACATATATACATACGTACAATCGTTCACCACCGATTGACGAATACGATATGGACAAACATGTTCTCATTTCACCACCCACAAACAAAATCGAAACCTACAAATCCTTCTTTAAAAAAGGTCAAACAGAATCTTGATGTGATTCACATTCGTGCAATGACTGCACGAGGAATTAATGATATCTATTCATTTAACTACGTAATTGTTTTGTTTCAGTCATCACTACGCGATTAAATTGTTACAATATCTTGTCCTTTCATTCTCCAAGTTATCGCACAATTTCCGAAAATTACAAGTGACGAATAAGATTACATATTTCAAATTCTTCTTAGTAAAAAGGTCAATATTCTTGCTTGGGAAAAATCTATTCGAAATACATACAATATCCAACGAAGAAAATTCTCAGATTTAGATAAACTAACTAACACTGCTAACCATCGATAGGGACAACCCTATTAAAAAACAATACAAAAAACCTTTCCCTCCAAATAATCACAAATCAGTAGAATAACACCCTAGACTAGATGTCACACGTAATCAAAACCAACCAACATCTTTCCATGACACTAGGGGCCTAATTATGGGTTATCAAAGTTAAAATTAGTAGAAAAACAATTTTATGGTAACTAAAAAAAATTATTTTTACATTTTTAGATTGTTTTTATTTTTTTTAAATTTATTTATTTATTATTTTTTTTTTTATTTTTTTTTGTCCGGATGATCCATTGCAGCCCCATTTGCTGATCAATGTCAACTTCTCAGGAAGAATTGTCACCTCATTTTCAGGAAGACTCTCCAACAACCGTTTTGCTGTATGACCCATGAGATCCTGCAGATTGGCTTTCGCAGAGACTTCCGTGAACTCCGTATGCAGTGGTCGTGAATTTATTTTGGCTTGCGTAATATGCTTGTATCCGGGTAAAACGTCAGCGCCGTGTCGCGTTAAAGATGTCCGTAGTTTCTCATATTTCTCTTTGGAAAGTTCTAAGTCCATAAACAAGGCCAAGGCTTCTTCGGATCCATACGTTTGTGGGCGTGGGAATGCTTTCCTTAATCCTTTTTAGTCGCAGGGGGCTTGCATCAGCAACAGATTTGGTTATCTGCGACCTAACTCTTTCACTATCCTTTGTAAATTTAATAGACAGCGCGTCCGATAATTGCTTCGTGTTCAAGTCATTGGTGGCATCGGCAAGTTTCCATTTATATTATTTTTACGAATAAATCGGGTACATCTCACACATATATACATACGTACAATCGTTCACCACCGATTGACGAATACGATATGGACAAACATGTTCTCATTTCACCACCCACAAACAAAATCGAAACCTACAAATCCTTCTTTAAAAAAGGTCAAACAGAATCTTGATGTGATTCACATTCGTGCAATGACTTCACGAGGAATTAATGATATCTATTCATTTAACTACGTAATTGTTTTGTTTCAGTCATCACTACGCGATTAAATTGTTACAATATCTTGTCCTTTCATTCTCCAAGTTATCGCACAATTTCCGAAAATTACAAGTGACGAATAAGATTACATATTTCAAATTCTTCTTAGTAAAAAGGTCAATATTCTTGCTTGGGAAAAATCTATTCGAAATACATACAATATCCAACGAAGAAAATTCTCAGATTTAGATAAACTAACTAACACTGCTAACCATCGATAGGGACAACCCTATTAAAAAACAATACAAAAAACCTTTCCCTCCAAATAATCACAAATCAGTAGAATAACACCCTAGACTAGATGTCACACGTAATCAAAACCAACCAACATCTTTCCATGACACTAGGGGCCTAATTATGGGTTATCAAAGTTAAAATTAGTAGAAAAACAATTTTATGGTAACTAAAAAAAATTATTTTTACATTTTTAGATTGTTTTTATTTTTTTTAATTTATTTATTTATTATTTTTTTTTTTATTTTTTTTGTCCGGATGATCCATTGCAGCCCCATTTGCTGATCAATGTCAACTTCTCAGGAAGAATTGTCACCTCATTTTCAGGAAGACTCTCCAACAACCGTTTTGCTGTATGACCCATGAGATCCTGCAGATTGGCTTTCGCAGAGACTTCCGTGAACTCCGTATGCAGTGGTCGTGAATTTATTTTGGCTTGCGTAATATGCTTGTATCCGGGTAAAACGTCAGCGCCGTGTCGCGTTAAAGATGTCCGTAGTTTCTCATATTTCTCTTTGGAAAGTTCTAAGTCCATAAACAAGGCCAAGGCTTCTTCGGATCCATACGTTTGTGGGCGTGGGAATGCTTTCCTTAATCCTTTTTAGTCGCAGGGGGCTTGCATCAGCAACAGATTTGGTTATCTGCGACCTAACTCTTTCACTATCCTTTGTAAATTTAATAGACAGCGCGTCCGATAATTGCTTCGTGTTCAAGTCATTGGTGGCATCGGCAAGTTTCCTCTTCCTTGTGAAAATTGAACACTCCTCAATACTTTTTTTTTTGCCTTCCTTTTGCTCCTCTGGTTGATGTGGTGGGTTTATCTACTGCCAATATATCCAGGATGGTGTCTTCATTAAGCCAGTCCTCGTATTTGGAGTTGAAGTTCTGAATGGTTCGATTAGATTTCACCCATTTTGCCTTAATATTTGCATATATCAGATAAAATTTATTTTTTATAATTTCGCTTCTCTCAATATTTCCGTATAAGCTATCAAGTTCTTCTAAAGCAGCTTCCGTGAAAAAATTTGGTGTGGTTGACTTTCTAAACAGTTCAAATAATTTAAAATTGTTCAACGCCATGTTTTCAGTACTTAAATTGTTTAATGGTTTCAGTAATTGTTGCGCCAACTTTCAGTCGTAGAGTAATCCAGGCATTATCCTTATTTTGCAATATATAAGCTTATGCTACCATGCCTAAAAATGAAAAACTAGTAAATCAAAAAAAAAAAAAAATTTTTCAAATCCATGCTTTATGCAAGCAGAATTCTATTGGGCCTAGAAATTCTTTTTTAGTTATCTTTTGTAGAAGGAAAAATTACTGCGTTATCAGGAGCAGAAATAATAGATTTTTAATTTGTGGTTTGTATGGGAGGTACCACGCCCCTTTGTCCATTCCCGCTCATATTTGCAGCAGCACTTAAAAAATGCACACCAAACCGACGTACCAAATTTTGTTCAAATACCGTTATCAGGAGCAGAAATAATAGATTTTTAATTTGTGGTTTGTATGGGAGGTACCACGCCCCTTTGTACAATCCCGCCCATATTTGCAGCAGCACTTAAAAAATCCACACCAAACCGACGTACCAAATTTTGTTCAAATACCGTTATCAGGAGCAGAAATAATAGATTTTTAATTTGTGGTTTGTATGGGAGGTACCACGCCCCTTTGTACAATCCCGCCCATATTTGCAGCAGCACTTACAACATGCACACCAAACCGACGTACCAAATTTTGTTTAAATACCGTTATCAGGAGCAGAAATAATAGATTTTTAATTTGTGGTTTGTATGGGAGGTACCACTCCCCTTTGTCCAATTGGTCAAATTTTTCCATTTCCTTGTATTGTCATCGAAAATGATTAAGTGTGCAAAATTTGAGCAAAATTGGTTGAGAAAAAAGCTTTCAAAAATTGATTTCAAATTTTGTGGCACACAAACATATATAGAAAGTAACCTTATATAAAGCATGGAATAAAAATAGGGACCATAAGTCAATATTGTTCTTGACCATTTGCAATATATAGGCTTACCATGCCGAAAAATTTACCTGTTCCCTGCATACATATGGATTTAGGCTGAATAATGCAATTTTGATATTATGCACGTGTCCAAATAAGATTTGTGCCTACCTGTAGGGACCATAAGTCAATATTGTTCTTGACCATTTGTACGACAAAGTATTGTTTAAGTGAGGTACGTACCTGCTAATTTCAATGAGTAGTTTTTTTCAAACTATTAGATCAAACTACTGTCAGTCAAAACATATAAGGGATGGACGCCATACAATTTCTGCAACCATGTCTTTTTAACCTTTTTTACCTCTAGATGCCAAACGGGCACGTACGGGCAGCTAAAATTTTTGAATTATGTAAAGAAATAATCAATGAACAGGTTTTGCAAATATAGAAAAATATAGATTTTTTATTTTCCGTCAAAGTTGAAAAATAGTGAAAAAACGGATAGTGATTTACCAGGAGAAACACAAAGCAAACAGTTATTTTTTTATCATTATACATTTAATAAATACATCAATCAATACAAACAAAAAATAAGGCGATTCGTTACCTATTTTTCGTGATATTACACCTGAAATAGCAACAAATTCACTAAAAATTGTGTGTTTTTTGAAAACCGAAAGTCGGTCAACTTTGAATGGCTATATCTTCTAAACTAAAAATGTGATATTAATAAGAGTGACAGATTTGAAATCGTTGAAAAGTTTCCTATAACATGGGTTTATTCAAAACTTCGTCGGCGCTCATGAAAATTTTGATTTTTGCAACCTCGTTTGCTCTACGGGCGCTACTGTGCGTCGTCAACACAAGTTCTCCAGTAAAAACTTTGGAGAAAAGCTAAGAAAAATTGAAGATAAAATCCAAGTTTAGTTACACGTTGTATCTTTATCACGTTGTAATTTTATTATTATTTTTTGAAAACCGAAAGTCGGTCAACTTTGAATGGCTATATCTTCTAAACTAAAAATGTGATATTAATAAGAGTGACAGATTTGAAATCGTTGAAAAGTTTCCTATAACATGGGTTTATTCAAAACTTCGTCGGCGCTCATGAAAATTTTGATTTTTGCAACCTCGTTTGCTCTACGGGCGCTACTGTGCGTCGTCAACACAAGTTCTCCAGTAAAAACTTTGGAGAAAAGCTAAGAAAAATTGAAGATAAAATCCAAGTTTAGTTACACGTTGTATCTTTATCACGTTGTAATTTTATTATTACAAGACTGCACAATTTTCTTGAAAAATTTGGCCAGCACCAAATACTATTATTGGAATCTTGCTTGGAAATTGTTTCATTAAAGTCCGAAAATCTAGGACAACGTCCTACGATTAGGTTGGAACTAGAATAAATCCAATTGCTGACTTTTCGGAACATATTCCAAATAAAACCAAAATCTTCGTAAACATAGCTTTACACCATTGAATATTATAATTGGCAACAAGACGTAGGCGTGAAATAGGCCCTTCCATAGGATTGACTTAGATATAAATTCATTGTACTCGCCAACGATCAACTTGAGTGCACACACCACAGCAACCTTATTTCAGGCCATACGGCACAAACAACAGGCGACCAAATAATTCTGTTCTAAAGTGTCTAAAGGTTCCTGCTTTCTACCATGGAAAAAACATTAAACATAATATCCTAAATTTTTAAACTTAAGATTTAATTTTACTTAGAAGTGGAAAAAATCAAGAAAAGTGAAAAAAGTACGCCTTAAAATTTCTCTAATTTCAAATACTTGAAGTTTTTTCTTTCATTAAAAAGCGTAAATGTTAAAGTAATTTATAAAACTGGTGTTTAAAATAGTGTAAAATAATCATATATTCTTCGTCGTAAATTTAAAGCAAAAATCATATATCGAAATGGAGACACCCATAACTATAAGTTTGATAAAAAAAACAGAAATTTAACATTCTCGGCACTCAGAGTAAACATCATATACATACGTACAACAATATCTTCCTAAGTATATTAACAGCAGCTTCACTGGGACGTCGTTGGACAATGTAGGGCCTTTCAGAGTACGACGAATTCAATGTAAGTAAAGATTGGTTTTATGTTGTTTATTGTATGTATGTTTTCTCTCTCATATTCTCGCTGAAGTTCTGGAGAAAACAATTATTGATAAGCGCAGTTATTGTAATCACTTTACTGTTTTTTTATTTATTTTTGATGCCTATGCAAAAATTGTTCCCTCATCTCATTAGGGTTCTCATGTTTTCATATCATTATATTTACTAAAAAACGGCGCCCCATTTATAATGAAAACCAATTTCTATCAAACGGACTAATATTTGATATATATATTGCCATTAATTCCTTTAATATGAAATGAATGTAAATATGTTTAGATTTTTTGGGTCAATTAAATGAATTAAAAATGAAAGTTTAAATTGTAGTATTTTCCTTGGTGGTTGATTTGAACAGTTTAAAAAGCGGATTTCCAATATAAAATGTACAAAGGAAATCATGGATTTGGGTGGGATAATCGAACGAGTTCAAATTCCATCTGGGACTACCGTTCGAACGATTCGAAAGGCATACATTTTGTTGTAGTTATAATTATAGGTGATATCAATTATTGTTTTTTCGTCATCTATATTGATATTTTGGTCCATGTATTCAGATTATAAAGCTTTTAGGTTCCAGGGACTCTGACAATACAAATTAAAATGTGACACTAAAAATGCTGGCGGTAAGGAAGTCAAGAACACCCCCAAGGACTACCTCAAGGATCAATTATCTCTCTAATTCTCCATTCCATTTATACTTCGGACTTAAACCCTACACAAGAAATAAGCATTGCATACTACGCGGATGATACTGCCCTAATATCTTCAAGTAAATTAACAAGTGCATTGTTAAATCAAGTAACATAAGGTTAAAGTCGTGTGGGGCCGACTATATGATGCCCTGCACCACTCACTGCGTATATACCTAGTTTTGATTACTAAACCCAGGATTTTGTGTAGTTCATATAACTACTATAAATTAATCTTTAGTCAAATTCAACGAATATGGCAAACTAGATGAAATTCTTTTCATTGTGTTACTCATTCATGTGATGGGCCCAAACACAAACAAAATCGGTGTGATCCCAGTTTCATCATGATTGGCTGTAATAAGTTGAATCCAGATTGTTATCAACAAATCGGAAGGTGCATATGAGCGGTAACAACATATTTGCGTAATGGTAATATGAAGGTTTTAATGAAAATCGGTGGGACAATTGTATTTGAATGCATGGACACATATGATCTAATTTTCCAACAGGTATTCCGATAGTAAATATAACATGATCTGGAAAAATTATCAAACAGGTATTCCGAGAGTAAATATAACATGATCTGGAAAAATAATAAAAATCTGATGACAACTGCAGATTTTACATCGGTAATACGATAAATGGGATGGACATTTGTAGGGGGTTATCTCAACACTTGGGGACTGTGCCAAATACATGGGACTATAAAGTTCTCATTCACGGTAGGTATTCCTAGTTGAAATATAACATGATCTTCAAAATTTGATAAACGTCTGATGTAAACTATGGGTTCTAGAGTGGTAAAAGTAAAAAATGGAGCCCATTTGTAAGGGTACTACATTAAAAAGAAAAAAAGTAGACCCTTATAGATCTCTTTCAAAGTAAGTATCTTATTTGATGATTTGCAAAATATCCAATGTAATATATTAGATCTAGAGCTGCACACTGGTCCCAAATCCATTTTTTATGGCATAAAATCGAAAAATAAAGATATAATCTTTTAATTTTGCACATTTGCTAGACATATCATACGTCAAAAATAAAAAATAAAATTGGGCCGATCGGACCACGCCTCTATTACCTCCCGTATAAACTCAATATATAACCAACATAATTTTCACCCTGTATTAGTACAGGGAGACCAAAAACAAAATTTTATAAAAGCTTAAAAGAATGAAACTTATTTCACTTTGACGAAAAATGTTTTTCTGAACATTATTACAAAAGCAAAATATAGCACACAAATATTATACTTGACACTGCAATTTAAATAATTTTTTCAGGAAATAATATAAAATGTATACATGTGTATAGAAAAGTGAATAACGTTATATGCCATTTTAAAGGTGCTTACAATACCTTTAAAATGATATGTTGATAGGTCTCATACACAAATCTGATTCAGAGATATGATCAAATATGTGTACTATGGCTATAGAAAATTATGCTAAAATAAAGTGGCAATTGCAGGAAATATACACATTTAACAATTTCCAATTTAAATTTTTCGAATTTCTGCCAAAAAATATGGATTTGGGACCATAGTGAGCTGTAATAACAACAATTGTGGCCCATTAGTAAGGGCGCTACAGTAAAAAGTGGGCCCTTATAGATCACTTGTACAGTACGAATTCTTAGTTGAAATATAACATGATCTGCAAAATTTTATCAAGATCCCATTTATAATGTGCGTTTCAGAGAGATAATAGTTTAAACTGGGGGCGCAGTTGTACGGGGGCTTAAATATAACATGGTGTGGGAAAATTGATCAAGATCCGATCTGAAATGTTTATTTTAGATCAATAATAGTGTTAATCGGCGGTATATTTGTATGGGGACTATATCGAAACATGGACCCATTTAACCCACTTTCATGTTAGCCGTTTCTATTTCGAATATAACATGATCCTGAAAATTGTATCAAGATCCAATGTAAAATGTGTATACTCGAACAGTAATAGGACAAATTGTAGGGATATTTGGACGTAGGCTATATCCGAATCTGAACCGATTTCCTCTAAATACAATACCGATCGTCGTTGGGCTAAAAAAATGACTTCTGCAAAATTTCATGAAAACCGGTCTACAAGGTTTAGATGGATAGTAGACGTACGGACAGACATCTCTAAATCGATTCAACTGGTGACTCTAAGCCGATCAGTTTACTTACTACCTCGATTATTTCTTGGTGTTACCAACATTTGTCGCAAAACTAACATATAATACCCTATTCCACGAAGTTTCTTCTCATCGTGAATTTTATTCAAGAAAAACCTGATTTATATAGGTTATTTTGAACGCGTGCAGCTCACGAACGGACAATGATAAAAGCGAAATATTTTGGGAGAACACATAAAACAAACCAATTCTTCATTTTAGTCGGGAAAATCAACAACATTTTTTCTTACTCACAAAAGAAGCCACTCTAATATATATATAAATCTACTTTATAGGGGTAAACGGGAAAAGGGGATAGAAAGGATAACAACAATACGGCTGACGCTACGGTGTGTATATTCGTCTTACACCGTATATGCGAGATAAGAAAATATTTTTCGAAATTCGTAATTATTAGGGGTTAAAAGAGATCAAACATGTGGGCCTAGAAGTTTGGAACGGACATTACACTTATAACTGAATCCGTCCAAGAAAATATTTTTTTTTTAATTTTTGGGGAAAATTTTGTAAAAAGGGATCAGTGTTCTGCTAACTTTCATTCGGTTCGGTTGTAAGTACGCATAAAACTTAAATCGGTGTCACAAATTCATAAAATCTCACTGCATTCGCATTGTTTTGAATAAACAGAGTTTAAAAGAATATTCAAGAGAACAAACATTTAATTGATATTGGTTCGGTGCAACGTAAAGTGGTAAAGCTCGTTCCTTCGTCTCTCCACACATTGAAATCCGCAGACCGGAGGATAAAGCCCAAGTTACAGTTTGTGCCATTAAATAAAGACAAACGCGCTGCCTTCTGTTCAAATTCCAACAGATACAATTATCTTTCTTCAATCGAAGATATGGACGATTCGCCCGACACAAACATCAACTTAAATGTATCTAAATCTCCACCAAAATCACAACCAATTTCTGCTAATTCCAGGGTATCAACGAGGCAAATACAGCTCATAGTCGGTGTCGATTGCATGTTTAAACACACTTCGACTTGGACAAAAAAAAAATTCCACAAACCAAGGGAAATATGACTTTTGTGTGAATGCATTGAAAAAGGGTATGATCGAGATCCACTCGTACAATTCAGAAGCAAAATGGTCTTGAGCCAGGACAATATCCCAGTTCAAATCAAATATTGATTACAGACAAAAAAATGCAAACTAAAAAACTAAAACAAATGAGCGTTGGCACGGCAGAAGTATTGCTGGGTATAACTATACCTGCATATACACATACTTACATATACAACTCAATGAGATGCTTGTAAGATGGCATGTGTGTTTTATTACTTGGTGCGATTTTTTAAACGCAAATTCGGCAATTGAGTTGTGCTTCTCGTTCGTTTGTGAGAATCATCTCCTTATAGAGGCCGGGTTTGATGTTGAAAAATCGCTGCGAAGCCACTTGAAAAGACTTTTGACGTGGTCGAAATCATGATCGTGGTAGTCTGCAGCCAAGTAATAAATGTCACCATGCCATTTGTAAATAAATTTGCATTCTATTAAATATAGAAGCAAAATGGTCTTGAGCCAGGAAATATCCCAGTTCAATATCAAATATTTTTGTAAAGTTCTTATAGCTTGGAAAAACACAAGCCAACAAAATCCGAGAGAACACAATGTTGGAATTGCCTGATGATCATGGCGGAGATCACTGCAATCGCAAATCCTGCATGCATGTCTTGTGCGAAAATGCACACAACATCTGAATGCCCATTTACCAAAGACAACAAGCGCCCAGCAGTTTTCTCATGCTTCAATTGCAAACAGGCTGATGAAGAAAGGTTTAATCACGCAGCTAACGATATAAAATGCACACTACGTAAAAAATACATGGAAATCAGACAAAGTGTTACCTCTGGGCACACCAGAAAAATCCCGAGTTGACGCCTGAGGCATACTAATAATGCATACTCTCAAGAAAACACCTCTCATCATTTTATCATCTCATCACGAATGTACATTCGCAAGCAAACACCTTGCATCAAATTACGTCGCCTAGTCTCACAAACAGACATACTTATGCGGACACGGTAATAAATGATGGCAAGTATCAATTTAGTACAGACGACCTTTTTAATATATTTTCTTCGGCACACGATGACCTAAGTAGATGCACCTCAAAAGTACAACAAATTCAAGTGTAATGTCTCTTTTAAAATACGCTCATGACATTCAATAACGACATACATATTCTTATATTCGGCAATTCGAAAATAGCGTTCGTCTTATCCCGAAAAACTTCGTTGACAAAAAATTAGCGTTGAAACGAAGTTATATATAGGAGTAACTCTTGGCAAAAAAACTCACCTTCGGAAAACACATCGCAACTTCCTGTCAAAAAGCAATAAAAGCATTTAGAGCTTTATGGTCTTTTCGAAACAGAGACTCAACTTTAAGTCTAAGAAATAAAAATTTAATCTAAAAAAATATGTAATCAAACCCATATTAATCTTCGCTTCCTCTATATGGTAAAGAGGTGCAATATCCTGAAAAAGTTACAAGTAATTCAGAATAAATGTCTCAAGATGATTTACAACAAACACTGGCGGTTTCCTACTTCACTATACACGAAGAATCCGGATATGAATTGTTCCCATATTTTACAAGAAGATTAATGATGTATGTTTCATTTTAACCTCTCGCTATCTTAAAATAAGAGAAAGTAGAGAATTTTTATAATTAACATTATAATACGAAATTATCTGAAATATTATTAAGATAGAACTCATATCAAATCACTAGCTATATATATATATATATATATTGTGAATTGGATTAATAAAATCTGAAAATTAAAAAATGTGTATGGACCTACCTAACCATAATTAAGACATATTTTGGATTAGATTGCTGTCTAATATTCACTTTTTGTTTACACTTCAAGTTTTATATTTATATATTGTAGAGGACTATTAATATTATAATAAAGAAGCACCACAATTTTATAATATGGTAGTACACTTCTATGTAATGTCGACAGCGTCTAATCTGCTGACAATACTGTTGAATGTACTCCGTGGTAAACCCTCCAGATTCGGCCCGGCCGAACGTAACACCTTTTTACTTGTTGTTCTTTATTTCGTTATTTCATTTTTTGTTCTCTTGAGTTTTTTTGTTGAATTTATTGTTGGTGGTTTCTTTTGCACATAGGGCGCCCTGTCTATCTCTTTTAGACTTAAACTATCTTGATTCTTCTTCTTCCAAGATTTTTACTCTTAGAATTTCTGTACTTCATCTCTTGTTTCAAGAACACATCGAAATGTTTCAAATGAGTCTTGCAAACTGTATAAGAGAAAAATGGCGACTATGTCATTGCCAACCTCTAAGTTGATTTCTTTCAGATTTCCAACTGCATCAAAGAAATCAATAATATGTTGACGAGCGTTGTCTCTCTATTTCATATCATCCAAAGCAAAACCTTTCAACCTTTCTTGTGGGGCCTTTAGATTAGAATGTTGATGTCTCCTACATTTCTCTTGATGTGACACACTCACTGTGAAATTAATCCCAGCTCGGATGGAGAAATTGATAACATCAGATCCACACATGCTTTTTGGTCCTTTGCAAGTCATTTAGCATCGGCCTTGGTTAAACTTGATTTATCGCTTTCAACAAAATCCCACAAATCTGCTTTGCAATTTCCAAATGCTCTGTTCTCACCGCATTACTTGGCATCGCTATATTTTTTACTAAAAGTTACCAACACGTGACTTACTGAATGTATGGGATTTGGGCCCATAACCTGTAGAAAATGTATTATGATAAATGGCATTAATTGATAAATATGGAATCAATACAATGTTCCATAAAAAAGTAATCGTTGGTGAATAGAAACACAAAATTAAGGAATTTGTGTTTTACGTATTTGTTAATGATACAAATGGTGCCAACAACAAGGCTGAAGCTAGAATCGTGACCGGTTTCCTAAGCTGCTGCAGCGGGGCGAACGTTTTAGTAAGGCCAGTCAAAAGTACTTCGGTGTGGACTTTTTGTCCATTATAGGTAAAATGCAGAAGTATGCTGGTGAAGACGAGGGAAGAAAATACATCGACCGAACATTGTTCTGCTTGCAAAACAATTTCACATTTTGCAGACTGAATTTTAAGGGCTTTACAATGTATAGGCAGAATATACCAAATAGTCAGAATAGGCAAATTCTCTAAGGGTTACTCTAAACCTCGGGATCATAGAAAATACATGCGTTAGGTTTAATAAACTTGACGACACACGGCTAACCACTGTCGCTTTGTATCGAACGTCAGACATACCAAAATGATACGGTAATGGAACGAATTCCTACATCGATATCTTCATGGTACCCCCGGGAATCTATTTTGAATGCCTGGCTGAAGTCATTGGCCTAAAGGCCATATAAATTATTCAGTATCTTTGCATCTTTAGTCAAATTTAACCAATATGGTAAAAGCGATGAAAATCGTTTGAATACATGTGATGGGCCTATACACAAACAAAATCGCTGTGATCCTATCTCATTGTACCTGCGCATACGACGATTATTTTCATCAAGATTGACTGAAATAAGTTGAATCTAGATTGTTCTGTAAACAAGTCAGAAATTGATAATGAGCTGTGGCAATATCTTTGCGTAATGCTCCAATTTTGCTTTAAGTGTTCCTAACTGAAATATAACGCAATGTAGAAAAAAATCGTATCGAATCGTATAACAGGGATCCAATGTCCACTTCATCAGTAAGTGTTCCTATGTGCAAAATTTGATCAAGAGATTTGATGTAATATGTTGGTTCTGAAGCGGTAATGGAGCAAACTGGGTCCCCATATGTATGGGTGTTATACCAAAATATGGACCCACATATTAGACTTTCATAGCAGGTATTCTTAGTTGAAATATAATATGATCTGGAAAATTTGCTAAATTTGATAAGAGGGGTAATAGTAAAAAAGTGGGGACCCATTTGTAAGGGCGCTACATTATAGATCACGTTCAAAATAGGTATTCTTAATTGAAATATAACACGATCTGCAAAATGTTATAAAGATCCACTGTAAGATGTGGGTTCTGGAGCAATAATAGTGTAAACTGGCGGCCCATTTGTATGGGGGCTATACCAAAACATGGAGCTATATAACCGACTTTCAAGGTAGGTAACTTGGTGTGGGAAATTTTACATAGAAGTAGTCTACCATATTAGGAAAATTGTGATATTTTTAAGCGCATTACGATATTTGTTTACTGTTTCATACTTTTGCGCATAGTTTTAAATAAATTGTGATGTTTCATTATTATAATATTAATAGTCCTCTACTCTATATAAATATAAAACTTTAAGAGTAAAAGTGAAGATGAAGCAGCAATCTTCAAGAATGTGCGCTAAATAGTAGGTGTTGTCAGTTGTAATTGGGTAGAAACAATTTCCCTCATGGCCGATTTTCCTCATTCCAGCTACAGTCCAAATGTCTCCATCATTTTGATAGGAAAAGTACATTGAATATCCAATATGTTTCGCGTTCACAGTAGAATGTATACACCTAAATACCTCTTGCTTGGTACTAGTTTTATTCCTTTTTTCATTTTTGACCTTAAAAGGGCGAATTAGGGAAAAGTCCTCTTATTTTCCGCGTGCACGCAGTCAGTTGAGTGTAAATACTGAATTTCATGATTCTAGCTAGAGCCCACAGTGGCTCCGCCCATACGACAAAAAATAAAAAAAAGTTTATGTAGTATATTGCGGATGTAAAAATGTAAATAGTCACTAATCCCATCAAACTTCTGTGTTACAAATATGTTTTTGTGATATCTATCGGCATTTCTTCAATAAAACAATAGACAAAAAACAATAAACAATAGAACGAGAAAAAAGTGATATCTTAACAGTAAAAATTACAAACAGGACGACAAAAATAAATTTGTAAATAATGGAGATAAATTAATTCGAGGTTTAGAAAAAAACTTGGTTTTAATTATAATTAATTATTATTAGTTCAGTTGGATTTTTAGTACACTCTAAAAATTGAGTTTAAAATTACTATGGCTTCTTTTGTGAGGAAGGAAAAAATGTTATTAATGTTCCCGACTAAAATGAAAGATTGGTTTGTTTTATGTGTTCTCCCAAAATATTTTCCTTTAATCATTGTCCGTTCGTGAGCTGGATGCGTTCAAAATAACCTCTATAAATCAGGTTTTTCTTGGATAAAATTCACGATTAAAATGGTATTGAGCAAAAAAAATAGAAACTTAAATCCGACCCAAGCCTTATCAAACCATATTAAAAACTGTCCCAGTATAAAGGACAGATTTATACTATTTTAGTGCAATTTTTGATGCATTTTTTATACAAACCGCAATAATATCCACATTTTTAGTTCGATTTATTTTTTAGGGGCTCGTTGGAGAGTTATTGATTGATATCCAATTTCAATTTTTAGAATTTTTTAACCCGCAAATTTTTTCATTACTGTTAATACTCAATGGGTTAAATGTGTAGTAAAAACTTAAATATGGGGTTATTTGCATCGTAAACACATTCTAGTCTTATATAAAGCTAATTTTTTTAAATAAATTCAACCATTTCAAATTTCCCCCTTAAGAATTAAAACATCTACATAAACTTTATAAAGGTGAAAAATTTAAATGTTTGTTAATCTTAAATTAACATAGATAGACGCATGAAATTTAGGGTATATTTAGCAGATGTTCTTCTCTTTCATTTGATACCCATATCGCCATTGTATGATACGCAAAAGTACGAAACTAAAGTAGTGAAACATTTACATCTTTTGGAAATTAAAAGTCATGTAAACAAGTCAAACGACCAGGAAATGAAAAACTGATTATGAGTTTTTCTATTAGTGACCTATAGTTTCACTTCTATATAATCTCGTTCTTGGAAGGGAAATCATGTCGCACAGTTTTATTGTAACATCTCATGTGAAGTTTTCCTCCCAATTTATCCATTTAAATAATAATGTTGTTCAGTTGTTTTTTTTTTTCTTCTTCAAAAATTAGCTTTTTGTAAGACTAGAAAGTGTTTACGATGCAAATAACCTCATATTTCAGTTTTTACATAACATTTAACCAACTGAGAACCAACGGTAATAAAAAATGTTCGGCCATTAATGGGGTAAGAAGTTCTAAAAATTGCAATTGGTGATCAATACGTCTTCAACGATCCAACAAAAACACAAAACGAACTAAAAATATGGAAGTTTTTGTGGTTTTTATAAAAATGCAACAAAAATTGCACAAAAATTTTAAAATTATTATTATACTCTATTCTGAGTTAAAATGCATGTTTTTGATATGGTTTGATAAGTCTCGCACCAGATTTTAATTTCTAGCAGTTTTTTTCTAAATACCATTCCCATGGTGAATTTTATTAAAGAACAACCTGATTTATAGAGGTTATTTTGAACGCGTCCAGCTCAACACATAAAACAAACCAATCTTTCATTTTAGTCGGGAACATCCACAACTTTTATTTTGAAGCCACTCTAATATATAAATATGTTTCTTCGAAAGCTGTCGCAGTCCATGGAGTTTTTAGCTACAGCGGCACTAAGGTGGCTTCCGGCAGCTCATGGACTCTCAGACGGTTCAAACCCTTCCTACCTTAGCCCAGAGGGACGAACAAATAATGAAATAAATTCTACAATGAACAAAAAAACTATTACAACACAACGACTGATCACCTTTTGACAGAGGAGCTTGTTGGTAATGCCCCTACACTTTGTCCGCCCTTCCATGGTCCTTGATATCGTTAATATGTGTTTGTTAAGGACCCCATGTTCCACGCACACTCACCTCACAAAACCATTCATTCAGGTTACCCCTCTAACACAAACAAATCAGCAAGACATATTTTCTTCTTTTTTAAACAAGTCACACAAAAAAAAATACATTTATTTTTTATTGCCAAGCTTACATCTAATTCATACAAACAACTAATCACTAACTCCAGAAAATCGTATTATTGCGAGTCAATGCTCGGATTCACTTTCAGCTCCTAGACGTTTTTATAGCCCTTTAAAGGCTCGCAATCCTAACGTTACGCTTATTTCCTAACTAATAGAGCTCTGTTAGTCGGACATATATCAGTTTATTCGTCTAGTTCTCTATATGCGAAACCTACACTCACTATTGTTCACTAGCTGGTATTAATAACTTTTACACTAAACCAAAAAACTTAAATTATTACACTGAAACAGCACAAGACAACACCAACACTCACTTAACCTAATATTAAGACTACATTTTATTTTTTTTTTGTTTCTTTATGTTATTTTCACGTATTTTTTTAATTCTTTCCAATTTCTTTTAATATTTACATATCATATTTTCTCATTTTCTTTAAAAAGATATGGGATTAATAATGTATTCTTTCCCATTTCTTTATGTTTGTAGTGATGTGGTCGAATTTACACCGCCTTTGGACACTGCTGAAGCGTAACGTTGTTTCGCCACAAGAAAAAACACAATTCCGTAGCTAAATGGGCAGTTCCAGTGATACGGCAAAGTAGATGAATCCCGGGACAAAAAAAAAGCTGGCCCCCGTGTAGTTGGTTGTGTCTCGGAGGCTAGGACTGTGGGATAAAATTCCAGAATATCTCTCCGCTCTATAAATTAAACACAAATCGACAGAACAAACACGTACTTATATAGTATTCTATTATGTTAACTCTTATGTTGCATATTATTGCTCACTTTTCTAATATCCACTTCCACTTATTTATATGTTAACGACGGTTATCAAAATATTGTTATTTAGTTTGTATTTGATTTCGACCAATCACTATCGAAAGGTATTTGAATAACGAACTAGGTTCTCAGGTAACACATGCGTTCGGGCTTTTATACCTTTTGTTAGACGCGCATAGATTTTTCCCACACTTCTCCGAACTTTCCCTCTAAATCGAAAAATAAAGATATAATCTTATAATTTTGCACATTTGCTAGACATATCATACGTCAAAAATAAAAAATAAAATTGGACCGATCGGACCACGCCTCTATTACCTCCCGTATAAACTCAATATATAACCAACATAATTTTCACCCTGTATTAGTACAGGGAGACCAAAAACAAAATTTTATGAAAGCTTAAAAGAATGAAACTTATTTCACTTTGACGAAAAATGTTTTTCTGAACATTATTACAAAAGCAAAGTATAGCACACAAATATTATACTTGACACTGCAATTTTTTCAGGAAATAATATAAAATGTATACATGTGTATAGAAAAGTGAATAACGTTATATGCCATTTTAAAGGTGCTTACAATACCTTTAAAATGAGATGTTGATAGTTCTCATACACAAATCTGATTCAGAGATATGATCAAATATGTGTTCTATGTCTATCGAAAATTATGCTAAAATAAAGTGGCAATTGCAGGAAATATACACATTTAACAATTTCCAATTTAAATTTTTTGAATTTCTGCCAAAAAATATGGATTTGGGACCATAGTGAGCTGTAATAACAACAATTGTGGCCCATTAGTAAGGGCGCAACAGTAAAAAGTGGGCCCTTATAGATCACTTGTACAGTACGAATTCTTAGTTGAAATATAACATGATCTGCAAAATTTTATCAAGATCCCATTTATAATGTACGTTTCAGAGCGATAATAGTGTAAACTGGGGGCGCAGTTGTACGGGGGCTTAAATATAACATGGTGTGGGAAAATTGATCAAGATCCGATCTGAAATGTTTATTTTAGATCAATAATAGTGTTAATCGGCGGTATATTTGTATGGGGACTATATCGAAACATGGACCCATTTAACCCACTTTCATGTTAGCCGTTTCTATTTCGTATATAATATGATCCTGAAAATTGTATCAAGATCCAATGTAAAATGTGTATACTCGAACAGTAATAGGACAAATTGTAGGGATATCTGCACGTAGGCTATATCTGAATCTGAACCGATTTCCTCTAAATACAACACCGATCGTCGTTGGGCTAAAAAAATGACTTCTGCAAAATTTCATGAAAACCGGTCTACAAGGTTTAGATGGATAGCAGACGGACGGACAGACATCTTTAAATCGATTCAACTAGTGACTCTAAGCCGATCGGTGTACTTACTACCTCGATTATTTCTTGGTGTTACCAACATTTGTCGCAAAACTAACTTATAGTACCCTATTCCACGAAGTTTCTTCTCATCGTGAATTTTATTCAAGAAAAACCTGATTTATATAGGTTATTTTGAACGCGTGCAGCTCACGAACGGACAATGATAAAAGCGAAATATTTTGGGAGATCACGTAAAACATACCAATTCTTCATTTTAGTCGGGAAAATCAACAACATTTTATCCTTCCTCACAAAAGAAGCCACTCTAATATATATATAAATCTACTTTATAGGGGTAAACGGGAAAAGGGGATAGAAAAGATAACAACAATACGGCTGACGCTACGGTGTGTATATTCGTCTTACACCGTATATGCGAGATAAGAAAATATTTTTCGAAATTCGTAATTATTAGGGGTTAAAAGAGATCAAACATGTGGGCCTAGAAGTTTGGAACGGACATTACACTTATAACTGAATCCGTCCAAGAAAATATTTTTTTTTAATTTTTACTTTTTGGGGAAAATTGGGTAAAAAGGGATCAGTGTTCTGCTAACTTTCATTCGGTTCGGTTGTAAGTACGCATAAAACATAAATCGGTGTCACAAATTCATAAAATCTCACTGCATTCGCATTGTTTTGAATAAACAGAGTTTAAAAGAACATTCAAGAGAACAAACATTTACTTGATATTGGTTCGGTGCAACGTAAAGTGGTAAAGCTCGTTCCTTCGTCTCTCCACACATTGAAATCCGCAGACCGGAGGATAAAGCCCAAGTTACAGTTTGTGCCATTAAATAAAGACAAACGCGCTGCCTTCTGTTCAAATTCCAACAGATACAATTATCTTTCTTCAATCGAAGATATGGACGATTCGCCCGACACAAACATCAACTTAAATGTATCTAAATCTCCACCAAAATCACAACCAATTTCTGCTAATTCCAGGTTATCAACGAGGCAAATACAGCTCATAGTCGGTGTCGATTGCATGTTTCAACACACTTCGACTTGGACAAAAAAAATTCCACAAACCATGGGAAATATGACTTTTGTGTGAATGCATTGAAAAAGGATATGATCGAGATCCACTCGTACAATTCAGAAGCAAAATGGTCTTGAGCCAGGACAATATCCCAGTTCAAATCAAATATTGATTACAGACAAAAAAATGCAAACTAAAAAACTAAAACAAATGAGCGTTGGCACGGCAGAAGTATTGCTGGGTATAACTATACCTGCATATACACATACTTACATATACAACTCAATGAGATGCTTGTAAGATGGCACACACGTACTACATTTCGGATTTGTGTACAGAAGTCCAAACGCGGAAAGGGAGGTATCCCTAAATGGCTTTGACGCCCTTTCCGATTCAATTACAAAAATTTTAGAGGATTATCCTGACAGTGAAATTGTGGTTGCTGGCGATTTCAATGTCCATAATTCCTCTTGGCTTGCCCATTCGAGTCACTCAACACCGGAGGGTCAATACGCCGAGCTTTTTGCCGCGCATAATGATTTGACGCAACTAGTGAATGAACCGACTCACATTCCGTGTGTCCAAGGGCAACACTCTAATATTCCTGATCTTTTCTTAACATCACACCCTGATAAGTATGAAGTTAACGTTCTAGCACCTCTTGGTAATTCGGATCACTGCATTGTTTCAGCATCCTTTTCGTATTCCGCTCTTCGTGTCGCTTCGACCCCAGCCCCAAAGCGGACAATATATATATACGAAAAGGCACGTTGGGCCGAGCTCAACAACTTTTTCCAGCATTTCAATTGGAAACTTTATTTTCTAAATGGTGATATAAATGCTGCGGCTGAAATGATTGAAAATATTATCTTGATTGGAATGAAGTCATTTATTCCAATTAAAGTTATTTCGGATAAACCATCTAATAAAAGTTGGTTTAACCAGACATGCAAGGCTGCTGTCAGATCCAAAGAGGAAGCATTCAGGAAATGGCGTTTAAATAAAAATGCCACAACTGATCTGCTACGCAAGCAGACAAGAACCATGTGTGCCAGGGTACTTAGACGTGAAAAGTTTCTGTACGCACAACGTCTTCGTGCTAAAGTTCTTGCTTCTCCCAGGGGAAGTAAGAGCTTTTGGTCATTTGTGAGAAGAGTAAAGGATAATTCCTCATCTATCCCAACTCTTGTTAAAGATGACCAGATATTCACTAACCCGGTTGACAAAGCTAACCTATTGGCTGAAATGTTTGCAAGGAATTCATCCTTGCCGGAAAGCAATCAACCACTCCCCGTGATCGAAAATGTATCTAGTTCCATGCCTCAGATATTTTTTCGAACACGTGGAGTTAAAAGGGTTCTCGCAAATCTCGACGTAAATAAATCTCCAGGCCCGGATGGCATTTCAGCACTTGTCCTATGTAAGTGCACTTCGACGCTTGCCCGTCCCCTTCAACCTTGCATACCGTGCAGGGGTTTTCCCAGCGCGTTGGAAGATTGCGAACATCCAGCCCATCCCTAAAAAAGGTGAGGCTAATAATCCTGCTAACTATCGACCGATCGCGAATTGCTCAGCGCTTTCGAAGGTTATGGAGAGTATGGTTAACCACGATCTTGTGAGGTATTTAGAAACTAATGATTTACTTAATGATCGACAGTATGGCTTCCGTAGGAATCGATCTACGGCAGACCTGATGACACTGCTGTCCGAAAAGTGGAATCGATCTATTCACAAGCTTGGTGAGAGTAAGGTCGTTGCTCTAGATATCTCCAAGGCCTTTGATAGAGTTTGGAACGGCGCACTCATATCAAAGCTTATCGCTTTTGGTGTTGGTAGTGACTTCTCTCGATTTATATCGAGCTTTCTCAGAGATCGCACTATACGTGTTGTTGTAGATGAGTTCTCATCCGACGAGCATAGGTTAACTGCAGGAGTACCACAGGGCTCTGTCCTTTCCCCCTCCCTTTTTCTTATTTTCATCGACGACTTCTTGGATCGGACTGTGAATCCAATATACTCATTCGCGGATGACAACAACCTCTGTCATTCATACTCATTCGATCATAGACCAAGTCGTCAAGAAATTGAGGATAAAAGGCGATTGATGGATGAGTCACTTAGCCAGGATTTGATGGCCATTTCTGAATGGGGTCGAGAGAATAGAGTAGATTTTAATGCACGTAAGACCCAGTGCTCCTTGTTGTCTCACAAGCGATTCACTGATCCAACGGTGTCGTCGATTTTAATGAACGGTGTAGATATTGAGCAATCAGATGCTCTCGTTGTTCTTGGCATAAAAATACAATGTGATGTTCGTTGGACAAAACATGTATTTGATGTGTCGAAAGATGCCTTCAAATGTTTAGGCTTTTTAAAAAGATGTAAGAAATATTTCACTCCCTCTGATCTTCTCAATATCTACACTACCTACATCAGACCAAAGATGGAATACAACTCCCATATATGGTCAGGTGCTCCAGCTTCATCACTGGAGCTACTTGACCGTGTCCAGAGGAGGGCGATGGTGTTGATAGGTGATGGTAGGATATCCAATTCTATTGTCTCCCTTGAACACCGTCGTAATGTTGGTTGTGTGTCATTGTTCTATCGATACTTTCATGGTGTTTGTTCTTCGGAAATTCGTGATCTTATACCGCCCGTGAGAACGTTCGGCAGAGATACGCGACTCTCCAGGAACGCTCACCCATTTGTTGCCGATTGGACAACCGGCCGCACTACACATTACAGAATAAATTCGTTCTTCGCCCGTACTATCCGTATGTGGAATCGACTTCCGGCAAATATCTTTCCCTCAAATTACGACATTCAGAGATTCAAAACAGATGTCAACAGACACTACTCTCTCTTTCCTCCTTCCAATACCTTATCTTCCTTCTACCAACGCAATGCACTGCATTTATAGGGGACATCCCCTGAGTGTTGGTTCAGTGAAAAAAAAATGTGTGTTTTATTACTTGGTGCGATTTTTTAAACGCAAATTCGGCAATTGAGTTGTGCTTCTCGTTCGTTTGTGAGAATCATCTCCTTATAGAGACCGGGTTTGATGTTGAAAAATCGCTGCGAAGCCACTTGAAAAGACTTTTGACATGGTCGAAATCATGATCGTGGTAGTCTGCAGCCAAGTAATAAATGTCACCATGCCATTTGTAAATAAATTTGCATTCTATTAAATATAGAAGCAAAATGGTCTTGAGCCAGGAAATATCCCAGTTCAATATCAAATATTTTTGTAAAGTTCTTATAGCTTGGAAAAACACAAGCCAACAAAATCCGAGAGAACACAATGTTGGAATTGCCTGATGATCATGGCGGAGATCACTGCAATCGCAAATCCTGCATGCATGTCTTGTGCGAAAATGCACACAACATCTGAATGCCCATTTACCAAAGACAACAAGCGCCCAGCAGTTTTCTCATGCTTCAATTGCAAACAGGCTGGTGAAGAAAGGTTTAATCACGCAGCTAACGATATAAAATGCACACTACGTAAAAAATACATGGAAATCAGACAAAGTGTTACCTCTGGGCACACCAGAAAAATCCCGAGTGGACGCCTGAGGCATACTAATAATGCATACTCTCAAGAAAACACCTCTCATCACGAATGTACATTAGAGCGTACCAGGTTACAAGTAAAAAAAAAAAGTTCGCCGTACACCTTCGAATATGAAGTATTATTGAAAGGTAGTTTCAAAAAAATTTTTTTTATTTTTTTATGCCGAACGTAGGGGTCGCGCTTTTACATTTTTCTATATAACTTCTGCATTTATAAACGGATTTTAAAGTGTGATACATCGATGTTTTTGTCCGATTTTTTTGTCTTTGAAGTCATTGAGCTCAAACATGATTCATGATTTTATGCGAGCTTTAATTTTCGATTATTAGAGTGGTACATAAGGGTAGTAGCAACTGAGAAATGATGGGTAAGTACCAGAAGGGGGTGCTTGAGCTCAATGACTTCAAAGACAAAAAAATCGGCCTCGTCGAGACAAAAACATCGATGTGTCACACTTTAAAATCCGTTTATAAATACAAGTTATATAGAAAAATGTAAAAGCGCGACCCCTACGTTCGGCATAAAAAAATAAAAAATTTTTTTTTGAAACTACCTTTCAATAATACTTCATATTCGAAGGTGTACGGCGAACTTTTTTTTTGAGGTACGCCCTAATGTACATTCGCAAGCAAACACCTTGCATCAAATTACGTCGCCCAGTCTCACAACCAGACATACTTATGCGGACACGGTAATAAATGATGGCAAGTATCAATTTAGTACAGACGACCTTTTTAATATATTTTCTTCGGCACACGATGACCTAAGTAGATGCACCTCAAAAGTACAACAAATTCAAGTGTAATGTCTCTTTTAAAATACGCTCATGACATTCAATAACGACATACATATTCTTATATTCGGCAATTCGAAAATAGCGTTCGTCTTATCCCGAAAAACTTCGTTGTGCAAAGTAACATTCGAATCTGACTACGATTGTGACCTGTACTTTGATTACAAGAATAGATGGACGGACGGACATTGCTAAATCGACTCAAATAGTGATTCTAAGTCGATCGGTACAATTAACAACGGGTCTATCTCGCTTAATTTTGGGTGTTACAAACAAATGAACAAAGACATAATACCCCAGTGGAGGATATAATCAAACCTTATTAAAAATAAAATATGGTCAAATCTCCTGGATCATTGCAAACCCGGCGACAAACGCTTCTGGAAGATTAGTCGATCCTTAAGATGTAAAGGAAAGAGGAAAATTCCGTACTTATGAATGGTAATTCCAAAAAATTGAAAAATCTGACTTACTTGCCAACACGTTCTACAAATCACACAATAGACTATTATCATTCGATTGATCGTGAAGTAAATAACATTGTTGCAAACCTAATAGCAGAAGTGCCGTGAACTAAAGGGGCTATATTCATTACCATCCAAGAAGTCTCAAGTCTCAATTAAAATCAGCGAAAGCATCTGGCTTCGATAACATCCCAAATATTCTGCTTAAAAACTTCCAGACAAAGCACTACCTCTTGACACTCTTATTTAATAGCTGCATCCGACTTTATTATTTCCCTGTAGCCAAACCAAACAATCCATCAAGCTATATACCAATCAGCCTTTTGAGTAATTTTTCTTTTCGCATTTGACTCAAAAATAATATCCGAAAATCAGTTTTAAAAGAAGATCAAATTGGGCGTTTTAAAAGAAGATCAAAATATTGAAAAACAAGTAAGGAAAGGCTAAAGTCGGGCGGTGCCGACTATATAATACCCTACACCACTCCCTGCGTATGTACCTCGCTTTGATTACTAAACCCATTTATTTCATGGGAGCAATTTTATGTAGTTCATATAAATTATACTTTTAGTCATATTTAATGAATATGGTTAATAATATGGTAATTGATCCAATTATCCAACAGACAAATACAAATTATACAGTAGTAATAGGATGAATCGGACCGACATTTCAAAAGGGGGCCTATAACTAAATTTTGGGCCTGGTCCAAAACATGGGCCTATATATTTCTCATTCACGGTAGGTATTCCTGGTTGAAAAATACCATCGGGAAGGATTTTTGCATTTGACCAAAATCGGTGAAACATTCGGGAGCAACATTTGTATGAGGGCGATATCTAAATCTGAAACGACTTTACCCACTTTCACCATAGGTTGGGTTATTTTTTAGTGTAAATTTAATATTTTTTTGATATATACGCATTGTGTGTGTAAAAAAGTGATTTAGACATTTAATGTTTAATTTTGTATTCATTTCCTTGTACATATACCCTATTTTTGTAATTTTAAAAGTTTATTGTGTAAAATCAAACACAATTTGTTCATTTCTACATCATTTGTTGAATAGTACACAAGCATTGTTGAATTTTAACACAAAAAGTAGTAAAGCAACCGACGCCAATACACACCAGTTCTCAGTGATCGATCGTGCAGTGAAGTCATAAAAAACTAAAAAAAACTATTACAAATAAAAGAAGCAGTAAAGAACAATTAATAAAAACAAGCAGTGAAACGAAGAAAAGAAACAAAACAGTTTATATTTAAGTTATGTTATGATCAAAACATTTCACAATGAAGCTACTGACAAAATAGGTAAATCAGAACAAAAAATAAATCTAGTGCATTAAATTGAGACATTTCCAAGTTTCCAAAATATACACGTTAAAACAAACGTTCAACTTTATAAACTGAAATATATATTTATTTTTTTGTAATATTGGACAGGAAAAGGAAATAATTGGTGAAGAAAACTTCAATTATTAAAATTCCCTAACTGACGCAATAAATTAATTTTACACTTTATATATATATATATATATAGAGTGGCTTCTTTTGTGAGGAAGGAAAAAATGTTATTAATGTTCCCGACTAAAATGAAAGATTGGCTTGTTTTATGTGTTCTCCCAAAAAAATTTCCTTTAATCATTGTCCGTTCGTGACTCGTTGGAGAGGTATTGATATCCAATTTCAATTTTTAGAATTTTTTAACCCATTAAGGGCCGCAATTTTTTTCATTACTGTTAATACTCAATGGGTTAAATGTGTAGTAAAAACTTAAATATGGGGTTATTTGCATCGTAAACACATTCTAGTCTTATATAAAGCTAATTTTTTTAAATAAATTCAACCATTTCAAAATTTCCCCCTTAAGAATTAAAACATCTACATAAACTTTATAAAGGTGATAAATTTAAATGGTTGTTAATCTTAAATTAACATAGATAGACGCATGAAATTTAAAGTATATTTAGCAGATGTTCTTCTCTTTCCTTGATACCCATATCGCCATTGTATGATACGCAAAAGTACGAAACTAAAGTAGTGAAACATTTACATCTTTTGGAAATTAAAAGTCATGTAAACAAGTCAAACGACCAGGAAATGAAAAACTGATTATGAGTTTTTCTATTAGTGACCTATAGTTTCACTTCTATATAATCTCGTTCTTGGAAGGGAAATCATGTCGCACAGTTTTATTGTAACATCTCATGTGAAGTTTTCCTCCCAATTTATCCATTTAAATAATAATGTTGTTCAGTTGCTTTTTTTTTTCAAAAATTAGCCTTTTGTAAGACTAGAATGTGTTTACGATGCAAATAACCTCATATTTCAGTTTTTACATAACATTTAACCAACTGAGAACCAACGGTAATAAAAAATGTTCGGCCATTAATGGGGTAAGAAGTTCTAAAAATTGCAATTGGTGATCAATACGTCTTCAACGATCCAACAAAAACACAAAACGAACTAAAAATATGGAAGTTTTTGTGGTTTTTATAAAAATGCAACAAAAATTGCACAAAAATGTTAATATTATTATTATACTCTATTCTGAGTTAAAATGCATGTTTTTGATATGGTTTGATAAGTCTCGGACCAGATTTTAATTTCTAGCAGTTTTTTTCTAAATACCATTCCCATGGTGAATTTTATTAAAGAACAACCTGATTTATAGAGGTTATTTTGAACGCGTCCAGCTCAACACATAAAACAAACCAATCTTTCATTTTAGTCGGGAACATCCACAACTTTTATTTTGAAGCCACTCTAATATATAAATATGTTTCTTCGAAAGCTGTCGCAGTCCATGGAGTTTTTAGCTACAGCGGCACTAAGGTGGCTTCCGGCAGCTCATGGACTCTCAGACGGTTCAAACCCTTCCTACCTTAGCCCAGAGGGACGAACAAATAATGAAATAAATTCTACAATGAACAAAAAAACTATTACAACACAACGACTGATCACCTTTTGACAGAGGAGCTTGTCGGTAATGCCCCTACACTTTGTCCGCCTTTCCATGGTCCTTGATATCGTTAATATGTGTTTGTTAAGGACCCCATGTTCCACGCACACTCACCTCACAAAACCATTCATTCAGGTTGCCCCTCTAACACAAACAAATCAGCAAGACATATTCTTCTTTTTTAAACAAGTCACACAAAAAAATACATTTATTGGTTCTATTTTTTTATTGTCAAGCTTACATCTTACATCAAGCTTACATCTAATTCATACAAACAACTAATCACTAACTCCAGAAAATCGTATTATTGCGAGTCAATGCTCGGATTCACTTTCAGCTCCTAGACGTTTTTATAGCCCTTTAACGGCTCGCAATCCTAACGTTACGCTTATTTCCTAACTAATAGAGCTCTGTTAGTCGGACATCGGATCCGTACACGGAATTATTACACTGAAACAGCACAAGACAACACCAACACTCACTTAACCTAATATTAAGACTACATTTTCTTTTTTTTGTTTCTTTATGTTATTTTCACGTATTTTTTAATTCTGTCCAATTTCTTTTAATATTTACATATCATATTTTCTCATTTTCTTTAAAAAGATATGGGATTAATAATGTATTCTTTCCCATTTCTTTATGTTTGTAGTGATGTGGTCGAATTTACACCGCCTTTGGACACTGCTGAAGCGTAACGTTGTTTCGCCACAAGAAAAAGCACAATTCCGTAGCTAAATGGGCAGTTCCAGTGATACGGCAAAGTAGATGAATCCCGGGACAAAAAAAAGCTGGCCCCCGTGTAATTGGTTGTGTCTCGGAGGCTAGGACTGTGGGATAAAATTCCAGAATATCTCTCCGCACTATAAGTTAAACACAAATCGACAGAACAAACACGTACTTATATAGTATTCTATTATGTTAACACTTATGTTGCATATTATTGCTCACTTTTCTAATATCAACTTCCACTTATTTATATGTTAACGACGGTTATCAAAATATTGTTATTTAGTTTGTATTTGATTTCGACCAATCACTATTTAAAGGTATTTGAATAACGAACTAGGTTCTCAGGTAACACATGCGTGTTCGGGCTTTTATATCTTTTTGTTAGACGCGCATAGATTTTTCCCTCACTTCTCCGAACTTTCCCTCTAAATCAATGTTTTTATATATTTTCCTATGTACATTTATTACAAAAACAAATATGACGGCGGTGCCATTTTTTCTTTCAGTGCTGTAGTATTTATTTATCGCAACCCCAATTATCTTTCATAGAATATGGAATAGTGAAATTTCTCGCCACACTCAGTAAGAGGAGATACCGCTGAGCCAAAAATATTGGAACTTCCATTTTGCTTCGAAAATCTTCTTAAATTTATATGTAGAGATAATACCCAGACTATGGTTTGGTATTCTATGCAATTCTTCACAACCGCAAGTAAATTAATCGCTATCCACCAATCTCCGTCTAGTTTACATGATATACGAGAAATCGCGCCACCTAGAGGTAATACCTTAAAACACGCATGCCTAGCAAGAGAACTTATATTTTAGCCAATCCCCACTTAAACTGTGTTGATTGGCAACGCCTTATATCAGAACATCTGTTTCACACACCACATTGTGTTTCCTTCTTTAACATCGATAATCGAGACACACAATTTCAGCTCAGAAATAAAAATTTCAATTTAAATGGCAAATCACCCAAAAAAATCTTGGGCCTACCGTACACGCAACAAAACTTCGTACTTTTCGAGAATTCGAAGAAAATTGCGATGTGCGTGTTATTATTGTGTGTAATTGAATGAACCACATCGTCACAATTGCAAAGTCACTCTCCGACATCCTATGTTGTTGTGATAGGCCAAAAAGAATGGTGCGTTCAAGTGGACCCTGGACGATATGGCCAATTGAACGCATTTGGACACATTTTCATGGAAGGTAAGTTTTACTATCAGTCTCTCCCTATTATTAATTTCACTTCTCTCTTTCTACCAACAGGACAGCTCCATATGCCTCAACATCGTGTGCAGTATCCCGATAGGGGTTTAACCATGAAGTAACAATAAGCATCAATGAAACCGCTCTATCCCATTACACTAATTGCTCCTTTATATATTTTCAGAATCCCTGCGCGACATGTGGTTGCTACCATCACCTCATTTGCTGTTTCCCTACCTGCTTTACCATCACATTCCTGGAGAATTTGTGATTTACAGCCAGTGCCCATCAACAATCATCTTCTACCTCGACTGATATTGCACCTGGTGAGTTACATCCATTATACTCTCCAGCGACCTCGGTCTTTGTGTCTTTTCTCATTTTCCCTGGACTATGCTCAGCAATATGCTTGGTCGACAATTCCTCCATGACATCTTTGGCTAGTTTGAATGATATATAGATACATCTGCATCTGCTGGCCGATTTCACTTATTTATAGACTATTGTATGACTGCGTGATCATTGCCCCAAACCATATGGCAAGAGCATGCAAATACATATTCACTATATGTTCCGTTTGTGTCCAATTAAGTTTGTATGTAGTTTGAACCTGGTATGTGGCTGAATGTATGGAACGAATAGGGCTTGGGGTTCCGGGAACACGGGAAATACGAAAAATATGTTATTGATTATTTTGAGCACCAATTTAGTTTTATTTTGCAAATGAAAAACTGCAGATCTATTTCAAATGCTTACATTCACATTTCCGTTTATAACACATTTGTTATCAATTTGGTTTTATATATTTTTATTACAAACAACAAACCTAGTTAAAAATCGCTGAGTCCCCGAATTCGCGAAACCTATCTACGGTTTCATTCCATCATAAAAAATAACGTCAATAGTCAATTTTTTTCTACCAATTTCGTTTAAATTGTTGCAATCCTCATCGTAGACCCATTTCTAAACTAGAGATTTAGAAATCTATTTAGAATCTATTATTAGAAATCTATTTAGTATTGTTCCAAGTATATTTAGTATTGTTCCAAAAATTTAGGTGGATTTAAATAATTTCTATATGTACATCCAAAGTAGCTGCTGTGATTGTTACTTGTACGTAGGGTTTGGGGTTTCCCGGACTTTTTTCATTTCCCGGGAAAACGAGAATGAAAAGTTTCATTCCCGGGAAAAAAGTAATTTATTTTAGGTATGTCCAATATGGTTTAAAATAACAATATTTAGTAACGGATGTGCTTTTTAAAAATACAGTCATATTACAAATTAAAAGCGAATGTGTTTGTCAAAATATTTTACATTTTACAAATATTTTATTCTAGACTAATTGTCGTCATAAAACTGGACATTTAAATCATAGGCACAAGTGCCTGACAACAAAAACTCATATGGCTGAGAACTTCTTTAATTTAGAAGTTTCATTCGTCTAGAGACGAAAATATTTAACAGCAACGGGGGAAAATATACTAAACTGTAAAAGGAATAGAATCATTATATAAAATTAATATTATTTAAATAAATTCATAAAAAATTAAAACATTGAAATAGTCCAGTCATTAGTTCTTACAGAAGGGCATTTAAATATACCGTAGGATATACATATTTCTATTCCTATTAGATTTCTCTCGAAAGTTTCCAGGTGAACAATTTTAATGTTTTCCCAATTTTTATATCATTTCTTACTGGCTTCATATGTAAAATAAATTCTTCATTAAGAATATTTTCACCTTTTATCTCGTAGATTCTTCTGATAAAACAAGAAATTTAAAGTTAAACCAGATAGCACGAGGGGTTAAGTATGACACTATGTCAGCCATAGTATTGTCAGTATTATATTTTCGATTTATAAAGGGTGATTTTTTAGCTATTATCTTTTTGGCAACACTGGTTTAAACAGCTGACGCACGTTTCGTGTTTTGTTTCACTGTCAAACATCTTCAGTTTGGTCTATAATTTAACCATGAATCGTCTTACAAACGAACAACGCTTGCAAATTATTGAATTTTATTATCAAAATGCGTGCTCTGTTAAGAAAGTTCATCGCGCGCTTCCATTTTATGGTCAGTTTAATCGACCCACTGAAGCAGCCATTCGGGCTATTGTGACTACATTTCGCACCATATTTACATTGTTGGACATTAAACCACCAACACGCTTACGTAGAGTGCGAACTGAAGAAAATATCGCAGCTGTATCGGCCAGTGTTAATGATGACCATCAATTATCGATTCGTCGCCGTTCGCAGCAATTGGGCCTCTGTTACTCAAAAACGTGGAAATGCCAAAATTGGACTGTGCGGATGGACCATTTGAGGCGCAGTCAAGGTCAACACTTGCATGAAATAATCTTCAAACATTAAATTATATGGACAGTACTATCGATTCAAATAAAGAATTTTCTGAATTTTATGTGTTTTTTTTTAACTTTCCTATAGCTTTTTAAAAATCCTGCAAATATCCTAATAAAAAGTGTGTATTCCCCTAGCTAGCAAATAGCGACTTAGCGAATTTAAAAAGTTTTTTTTGCAGTAATATGATGTGAAGAAATGTTCATTACTATTGTCAATAATGTAAATATATGAATTTAAAATATAATTAAATATATAAAATATAATTAAATACATAAAAAATTATTTCCCAATTGTACAGTAAAACTAAATTAGTGCTCAAAATAATTAATAAAATATTTTTTAATATTTCCAGTATCCCCGGGAAATTTAAAATTTTTTCCCGGGAATTCCCGTCCAAATTTTTCCAAGAATTCCCGGACCCCAAACCCTACTTGTACGTAATGCTGCTTTCGCATATGCACTCAAAACCCTTTTGGACAGATTCATCAAACCCTACAAAAAACGAATAAAGTCCTTTTGAAACATTAATTTCATTCAAGGGATAGATTTTAAAAACTATTATTTTCCGAGGTATTATCAAACTAACAAACAAAATCAGTAATAAGGAACGCACAATTAAGCAGGACTGGGCATCAAAAAACGGAGTAATCCCGCGAAAAGTGAGATGGATGGTTACCTTATATTTGCTTTGTGAAACCAAAATATCATACTGACAATGCTATGGCTGACCTAGTAGCAAAAAATAACACTTCGTGCTACCTGGTCTGACGTCAAAATTCTCGTTTCTCTACATATTGAAAAATAAACCCGCCAAACATTCTCGTTGTTACCCTTCAATAATTTACATAAGTAAAACTGGTTAACTTATAAAACTTTTCGCAGGTGATTAGTAAAATAATTCTTTTAATTTCCCTAGAAGGAACCACGAAGTTTCTCGTAAAAATCTTTCAACGAATTTTCTCTCTATATATATGAACCAGCAATAAATGGTATTACAATGGTGATAACATTAAAGCTTTTCACTTGTAAACTATTTGCCCTATCGGGAACTCCCACAACCTGACGTCTCATCAGCCGGGCAAGTATATTGTCCCAAAAACCTTATCGGTTGTTAAATATTTTCTCGAGCAAATGCAAATATCTCTGTCGTATCAAATCCATTCACATTGGATCCACTTCGCTACACGAAATTTGTTGAAATTTGATCATTGCCCAGTGGACTAATGAATCCTAGCATGCGAGTCAAAGCACCATTCGCGGCAATCATGGATACGCCACTGATGGTGCCAATGTTTCCAGGTTCCATGTGCAACCGCTACAACCACGATGGCTTTCAAGTGGACCAATTTTGATGGGTAAAATATATGACTAGCGGTTCTGATCGGTTTGCCTTTATCTTTACGTTTACTTCGGATGTTGATATAAATCCGAAAAATGAGGACATTCTCCTACACTCCTTAACTAAATCATGCTAGGAGGAATTGATACTGATCTCATCAATTTGTATCATTTTTTTGATGCGCTTCGACCTATGCCTTTATATCCTTTGCGTGATGAATACCTAGAGCTTTGCCCTGAAGCGTCTCTAGCTCGTACATGTTATTTCCAATGGGCCTAACAATCCTACATTTCAAGAACTTTTTGCTAAGCTTAGCATTTATATTATTTTTGAAATCTTACAGTGTATGATTCCTACGATAAACTTCTTGACCTGGACAAAACTTTATGATTCGTGCCCTATGATTATACCTCTTGGCGCTTATTTGGTTGGTGCATATTATCCTTGATTTTTTCTCTCATCAGTTCTAACCTGTCACTTTTACTTAAATTCGGTATATGATGGTCAGTCAAAGATTGTATTTTTGTTGCTAATTTGTAGTCCTTTCCGCTGGTATACATATTAAATCCAAAAAGTGCGAAAAATGGGTTTACACCAGTTGCCGAATGTACTGCAGTCCTTAGTGCACATTCGATTTCAGAGAGATATAAATCCCAGTCGCGATGGTCATTTTCTATATAGGTTCTTATAGCATTTAGCACGGACTGATTAACCCTCTCTGAGGCGTTGGACTGCGAAGAGTAACAGGCTGTTTTGATGTGAGTTATTTTGTAGGTTTCTATCATATGTTCAAATGCTTTCGCTAAAAATTGCTTTCCATTGTTACTATGTATAATTTCCGGCACCCCAAATGTGTGGAAAATTTCTTGTATTAGAAATCTTATAACATTTTGTGTTGTGGCTTCCTTCATTGCATGCAAGCAGGTAAATTTGGTAAAATGGTCTACGACTATAAAAATATACGCATTTCCCTCCTTAGAACTAGGGTACTTACTTACTTACCTCCTATTATAAAACCCAAGTATTTTAATTCACGGAAACAAAACAAAGATTTCTTTAATCCTATTGTAAGGTTAGCTCTTTCTAAACATTCCGCTACTTCCCGAAGTAATTTTAGGTGAGTATCGAATTCATCGGATATTATCAATAAGTCGTCCAGATAAATAAAATCATTCGACTTTAATCGAGCCGGAATGACTTTATCCATAAGTCTACAAATCGTTGAGCCGCGTTACATAAGCCGAATGGCATTACCCTTGTATAGCCGGGATAAAGGGTAATGTTTATCCTTGACAGGGACAGCTCCTTCAAGTAACTTTATGGCATGTTTCTCAATAGTAGTACATCCCAATCCCCATTCTTCAAATGTAGGAAATTTCTTTACTTTATGTATATTTGTTCTGTCTTTTGCGGATTGTCCATGTATTTGTAACTGTAGTTCGACATATGTTTCCTCCGATACTATTATGTCCGGAGCCAAGTCGAACGATCTCCAAAAATCTATCCCTAAGTAAAGGTGTTGCTCTAAATCTCGACATTAATACAACCGAATGTCAGCCACTTTGTTGTTATATTCTATTTTTGTTTGAATTTTTCCTAAAATCCGATGCGGCTGTCCTGATGCCGTTCGTACAGTCGAGTAATAAGTATCTATTTCCAATCCTAATTTTTCAACTAGCTCCCGACATCCTTTCCTTAACACGCTAACTGAGGCACCAGTGTCTAAAAGACCTTTGATTTCTTGCTCGCCCAGTTTCACCATTGCATACGGCCTTGGGTCCTTTTTCGAATTAAATTTCATGACGGCTTCAATTACACTAGTCAACAGTCAAAATGTACTCGGGATGCGATAATTTTTTCTGTGTAGATAACCTTGACATGAGCTCGAAAAACGCAATAAAAATTTTTTTTTTCGTTTGGTTTTTTTTTTATTATTTTTTTTTTAAATTTTAAAAATTTTTTTTTGGTTAATTTGTTTCGTCCGGCATAACTCGGGAACCACTAGCCCGATTTAATTGAATTAAATTTTAAAAAATTTAAAATTACAATTCCCTTAATCTGTTCATATATTGTTTTCCTATACAAGCAACAGTTTCCAAGTTAAAAATGAATATATAAAGGAAAAAACTTATTTTTTGCCTAAAAATTTAAAATTTTTTTTTTTTAAAAAATCCATAAAAAATCCAAAATGAAAAAAAATGTCAAATCTTATTACTTTTACGTAAAGTCACATAACCTATGAGCAAAATGAGACAAAGATCATGAAAATCGATGCAAGCGTTTCGCTTTTATTCGCAATTGAGTAAAAGTATGAATTTCAAAAATTTAAAAATTTTTTTTTTGGTTAATTTGTTTCGTCCGGCATAACTCGGGAACCACTAGCCCGATTTAATTGAATTAAATTTTAAAAAATTTAAAATTACAATTCCCTTAATCTGTTCATATATTGTTTTCCTATACAAGCAACAGTTTCCAAGTTAAAAATGAATATATAAAGGAAAAAACTTATTTTTTGCCTAAAAATTTAAAATTTTTTTTTTTTTAAATCCATAAAAAATCCAAAATGAAAAAAAATGTCAAATCTTATTACTTTTACGTAAAGTCACATAACCTATGAGCAAAATGAGACAAAGATCATGAAAATCGATGCACGCGTTTCGCTTTTATTCGCAATTGAGTAAAGGTATGAATTTCAAAAATTTGCTCGACATATGCACAACTTTGTCTATGGTAAGGTTTTTTCTTTTTTTTGATTCTCAGAATTAACAAAACGGAATAAACAAAGGGTTATTTAATTTTTATGATTGCGTAAGCAAAGTAATAAACGCTAATAAATGTGCGTGAACAATTAAAAGGAAAAAAGGAAAGGGGACTTTTTTAATTATTTGGGTTTTCCGTTGGCTACCTGTATGATTTTTTTACAGAAATGCAACCCACATTTAAGGGTGGTCATTATTCGGAAAATTTAAGACTCACACATGGTGAAACAGGTATGTAGCCACCGTAAAAAAATATACACCCATTTATAAGTACCTGTCAGTAAAATACTAAACAATACACAGTATAAATAGGTCTTCATTGATCGATTTTACTCATTCAACAAGTGTCGACGAACGCGATAGTTAAAATGAGCAAACGTTCGCGAGTATTTGAATGCAATACCAATCCAAGTAATTTTTGTTACATGTGCGGAGAATACGTTTCTGAAAAAAACAAGCGTTGTTTTTCACCTAAATTGAGAGATTCATTTGAAGAGAGCTTCAATTTAAAGGTCTCAAACATAGATGAGCGGTGGACACCAAGTGCTCTATGTCCAAGGTGCTACGTACAGCTAGCTGACTCAAGGTAAGTGTAGATTATGAAATTCAAGAACATATATAACTTATTATTGAAATTCTTTCAGACGACAGCCGAGAATCATCATGCCAATGCTTTGGAGAGCTCCGCTTTGCCATGTAACAGATTGCTACTTCTGTCTTAGCAAAAAAACAGGCGTGGGAAAAAATATACGATGGACTTACGCTGCTGTTTCAACAGTGAATTTTCCAGTGCCATTTTGCGAAGAACCAGTGGACCCGCAACTGTCCGTTTCAAGATGGGCATCTAATAATGAGGCGATACATCCAACATCAGATCCGGAGACAGTAGAAACCACATCAGAATGCGAGTCAACATATACATTGCATGGAGGTCAACGCTTATGTTCCCAAGCAGAACTGAACGATTGGGTTAGAGAATTGAAACTCTCCAAGGAAGATGCAGAGTTGCATGCATCGCGCATGCAACAGTTCGGTTTCTTGGCTCCTGGTGTGGTGACAACAATCTACAGGAAGCGTCATGAACCATACGCAAGGTACTACACAAAAAAAGACAACATCTGTTTTTGTAAGGACATTCCCGGATTATTTGGTGAACTCGGGTACTCTTAAAAAACTTCGTGAAAGCTATCAAAAAAGATGGCGAAGCGTTCGCCTATTTAAAAACCATTTTTCCTCACCTTTCATCGGCAAAGATTAAGGAAGGCGTTTTCGACGGTCCGCAAATTAAAAAGTTGTTGCAAGATCAACAGTTTGAGCACATTTTATCACCAAATGAAGCTGCAGCTTGGAACTCATTTCGGCAAATTGTTTCCGGATTTCTTGGAAACAACAAAAGCTCAAATTACAGAGAGATCGTCGAACAACTACTCCAAAATTATAAAAAAATTAGAGCAAATATGTCGCTTAAGATACATTTTCTACACTCGCACTTGGACTTCTTTCCGGACAACCTGGGCGTTGTGAGTGACGAGCATGGTGAGCGTTTTCATCAGCAAATGAAAGAAATTGAGCACCGATACCAAGGATTTTGGAACGAAGCTATGATGGGGGACTATATCTGGTTCCTGATAAGAGAAACAGACCCACAACAATATAAAAGAAAGACAAAAGCACATAATTATTTTTAATTTGAAGGTTTTTATTTTTGTGTTTAGATATTTTTTTTTAAACTTTTTTATAATTAATTAATGTTGATATCCTTAGGATAATTTCTTGTACATATATCGAATTGTTTTTTAATTTAAAGTCATATATTTTTGTCACCCAAAAATTTTAATTTTTTTTTGTAATAAAAAAGAAAAAACCTTACCATAGACAAAGTTGTGCATATGTCGAGCAAATTTTTGAAATTCATACCTTTACTCAATTGCGAATAAAAGCGAAACGCGTGCATCGATTTTCATGATCTTTGTCTCATTTTGCTCACAGGTTATGTGACTTTACGTAAAAGTAATAAGATTTGACATTTTTTTTCATTTTGGATTTTTTATGGATTTTAAAAAAAAAAAAATTTAAATCTTTAGGCAAAAAATAAGTTTTTTCCTTTATATATTCATTTTTAACTTGGAAACTGTTGCTTGTATAGGAAAACAATATATGAACAGATTAAGGGAATTGTAATTTTAAATTTTTTAAAATTTAATTCAATTAAATCGGGCTAGTGGTTCCCGAGTTATGCCGGACGAAACAAATTAACCAAAAAAAAATTTTTTAAATTTTTGAAATTCATACCTTTACTCAATTGCGAATAAAAGCGAAACGCGTGCATCGATTTTCATGATCTTTGTCTCATTTTGCTCATAGGTTATGTGACTTTACGTAAAAGTAATAAGATTTGACATTTTTTTTCATTTTGGATTTTTTATGGATTTTTTAAAAAAAAAAATTTTAAATTTTTAGGCAAAAAATAAGTTTTTTCCTTTATATATTCATTTTTAACTTGGAAACTGTTGCTTGTATAGGAAAACAATATATGAACAGATTAAGGGAATTGTAATTTTAAATTTTTTAAAATTTAATTCAATTAAATCGGGCTAGTGGTTCCCGAGTTATGCCGGACGAAACAAATTAACCAAAAAAAAATTTTTAAAATTTAAAAAAAAAATAATAAAAAAAAAACCAAACGAAAAAAAAATTTTTTATTGCGTTTTTCGAGCTCATGTCAAGGTTATCTACACAGAAAAAATTATCGCATCCCGAGTACATGAAATTTTTTTCAATTTGTTGACTAGTGTTATTGCTATATTCAGAAGCTTATTCTCTTTCTGTTTTTTTCTTAATTTTATAATTCTTTCCTTTGATTTTTGCGATCTATCTTGTTTATCAGTAAGACTATTGTTCTCTCGGGAAGTACAGCCTCTATAGACACTTTATCCTGAGCTACTTCGCCACCAAATATTCTGTTTCTCACAATTTCATAGTTTCGTTCCCTGACTTCTAGTGGTAGATAATGACTTATGGTAGAGTAATTCGTATTTACTTGTTCCACATTATTTATGCGTTCGGTTGTATCGTTGTGGCGTGTTTCACAGAACTTTGTTTACCCGCTGCAACTACGTTCTTCCTGACGTTTCCCGACCGACAATTTGCGCATTTAGGACTAATGGTGTTTGGCTTTCCCCATTTAAAGCAAAATAGATTTCGTTGTGACGGCGTACAGTCCCTTAATCCATGGCCAGTGTTCTGACAGTTCCAGCAAACTAATACTCCACTTACTGCAGGACTCAATCGGCACTTCGAAAACATCATAATCTTCTCTTTTCTCCTGTATTGCACTCACGCGCACTGCCTTAGACGCCATTGGAATAGCCGAACTTTGGTCCCGTCTAAAAAAGTTTTCTCGACAGGCACTCTATCCGAAGTTGTTCTAAAGACGAAACCGGCATTGAATATACGATGCTAGACAGAGATTTCCTCAAAATCTTCTTTGACAAACCAATCATTTCAAATTCCGATACTGGACGATCAAGTTTCGAACGCATCAGATTAAGGTGATGGAAGAAAGAATCGATACTTTCTCCTGGCATTTGCTTTCTCTCTAAAATGTCCTTCATCTCCTCAAAACACGAACGTCTAGTTTTATATTGCTTCATAAGAGCGTGCTTTAGGGACGGCCAATTTGTCACGTTATTATTTCGTTGCTGTAGCCAGAACCATTTATAAGCCGAACCAGATAACAAGATGTGGAACTCGTCGAGAATATCTTCCCAAGCTAATTTATAGTGTTTCTGGAAGTACTCCAGTCTATAGATGAAGTATTCTACCAATAGGCTATTGGGATTGCCGGTAAAGTTTAATCCGAACCTTTCCACTTTTATTCCCCTGGATCCTCCTGTCTGGCTGATACTGGATATAAAATGGTTCCTTGGGGTCTCTGTGGCCCTATTCGTATGGTATGTTGGAGGGGGAGATGAGGATAATCGGCTAGATCCAGGTCCCGTCTGCTCAGTATGGTTAATGTCATTTACCTGCACATTTACTCGGCCGTTGGCCAAAACCGAAAAAGACTCGCTCAACTTCCCTATGGCAGCATAGACTTTTTCTAACTCTTTACTAACACTATCCTGTACCATATTCCTCATATCCCTGATAATAGGATCTACCTCACACGGTTCATTCAAAGTGCCCGCTGGATTCGGTTGATTTCCCGACATTCTTGTCGACCCATAGTGCTGGGATTTGGGGCATTAATCGTATGGGACATATCTATGATAGCCGGATGCATTACTTGCATAGAGTTTTGCATTCTATATCCATCCTTTTTTATTGTATTTTGGCTGAGTTTGTACCGATATCCTACTTAAATCAAATGCAGATAAGCGATTTCTTTTGCTTCTTCTTTTACCTTCCGTTAACTAACTCATCTATATGAAGCTCTTAAAATGGACAGTATCAGTTTTAGTAATTACGGCCAGAAATCCAGTATTCACTAAAAATTTAAAATTTCACTAAATATTTCGCAAAAAAAAACTTCTGTCTCAAAATCAAATCAAAGCAAAAATCTTAAAACCAAACATAAAAATAATAACAAATATAAAATAAATTTAATATTGAATTACGGCTAAAGATAAAGAAGTGATAATAAAATAAACAACAATAGATAAAACAACAAAGTTGGTAAAAAAGTAAAAAAATGTTCAAACATAAATTATAAAAAAGGTTTATTTCTCAAGTACTTCACATTCGAGGGGTTTGCTAAATGCATTCTCAAGGTTTTGTAGAATGAAGTGTGTGGATATTTATATATATTTTTTTACTTTCTATTCTCAACTTATAAGTGTCCATACAGGTTGTCAACAAGGTGAATCAAATGACTGGACATTTGACACAAATTAACAATTAACGTTGACTAGAGTCAGTCCCACGGCATTTTCTTCAAATACTTAAGGAAAAAGATCTCATGTTTGAGCAGTTTGGACAATCCAGGCTGCATTTTGTTAGAATCAAGCCAGTTATTGCCTTTTCTCGTGCTGTCTCTAATCATATTAAAACTTCTTAAAAAACAAGTAGGGAAAGGCTAAAGTCGGGCGGGGCCGACTATATGATACACTCCACTTTCTATCCGAATACAATTCAATTCGGTAAAAAATTGAAAACGGGAAGAATTTTTGTATGTTTCCTAATCATAGGCGAATATGACCTGGTCCAATTTGTCAAATCGAAAAGAATATTTGTATCGTGAATATATCCAAACATGGAATAAAGTGACTAACTTTCACAATAAGTGCTTCCAGTTCAAATATAACGTGTTATGCTCACTTTGAAGAAATTCCGTGAAAATTCGTGGTTTCTGGGGCGGAAAATGTCAAATCGAGAGATCAATTTGTATGGGAGCTATATATAAATCTGAACCGATCTACCACATTTTTACAACAGGTGTTTCTAGTTGAAATATAAGTTATTTTGCAAAATTTGAAGAGGATATGTTAAAATATTTGGTTTCTAGAGCAGAAAAAGTCAAATCGGGAGCGAATTTTTAATGGGAGTTATATATAACTCTGAACCGACCTTACCTATTTTCAACATAGTTGTTCCTAGTTATACCCTACACCACTTCGTGGTCTTATAAGTTAGTTTCGCGCCAAATGTTTGTAACACCAAGAAATAATCGAGCTAGACCCACCTTTAAGTATACCGATCGGCTTAGAATCACCAGCTGAGTCGATTTAACGATGTCTGTCTGTCCGTCCGTCCGTCCGTCTGCTGTCCATCTAAGCTTGTTCGCATTCTACAGGTCGCAATTGTTGTCCGATTGTCATGAAACTTGGCAGTAGTTATTTTTTCTGGCCAAGGACCATCGGTATTGAATTTGGAGGAAATCGGTTCAGATTTAGATATAGCCCCCATACAAATGTCGCTCCCGATTTGACATTTTCCACTTTAGAAACCACATATTGTACCCGATTTTCTTTAAATTTTGCAGAACATCTTATAATCGAACTAGAAATACCTATGCAAAAATTGGGTAAGATCGGTTCAGATTTAGATATAGCCCCCATACAAATGTCGCTCCGATTTGACATTTTCCGCTCTAGAAACGACATATTGTACCCGATTTTCTTTAAATTTTGCAGAACATCTTATAATCGAACTAGAAACACCTATGCTGAAACTGGGTATGATCGGTACAGATTTAGATATAGCCCACATACAAATTTCGCTCCCGAATGTTTCACCGATTTTGGCCAAATACAAAAATCCTTCCCGATTTCACTTTTTTACCGAATTGAATTGTAATGAGATAGAAAGTCCGTCCGTCTTTAGCCTTTCCTTACTTGTTTGGGAGATGCCCATATGTCCATACTTTGGTATAACCCAAATGGGGTCCCATTCTGATATTTTACAGCTCTAGAAACTACATCTTACATCGGATCTTCATCAAATTTTGCAGATCATGGTATTTTTCAACCAGGAATACCTACCGTGAATGAGAAATAGGTCCATGTTTTGGACCAGGCCCAAAATGTAGTTATTGGCCCCCTTTTGAAATGTCGGTCCGATTCATCCTATTACTACTGTATAATTTGTATTTGTCTGTTGGATAATTGGATCAATTACCATATTATTAACCATATTCATTAAATATGACTAAAAGTATAATTTATACTGTATAATTTATATGAACTACATAAAATTGCTCCCATGAAATAAATGGGTTTAGTAATCAAAGCGAGGTACATACGCAGGGAGTGGTGTAGGGTATTATATAGTCGGCCCCGCCCGACTTTAGCCTTTCCTTACTTATTTTAATATAAGATGTTTTGCCAAATCTGAAGACAATCTGATACAATAGGTGGTTTCTAGAGCTGTCAAATCGGGAGCGAATTTTGTATGGGAGCTATATATAAATCTGAACCTATCTAACACATTTTTACCACAGATGTTTTTAGTTGAAACATAAGATGTTTCGCCAAGTTTGAAGAAAATCTGTTGTAATATGTGGTATCTAGAGTGAAAAGAGTCAATCGGGATTGAAATTCGTATGGGGGCTATATCTAAATCTGAACCGATTTTCTTCAAAATAAATAGCATTCGTCCTTGTACTGAAAAACTTCGTTGTGCTAAGTTTCATTTGCGACCTGTATGTTAAATCGATTCAAAAAGTGATTCTAAGTCGATCGGTATAATTAACAATGGGTCTATCTCCCTTTCTTTTGGGTGTTACAAACAAATGCACAAAGACATAAAACTCTCGTGGAGTGTATAAAAAACATGGAAACATACTTGCATAGGTCGTCGATAATACAAACATTGTTACACATTAAACGAACGAGCTATTGCACTGACCCTAAGGTAAATGGTGAGAATATCCTAATTTTCAATTTTTCTATTACTAATAACATTAAACACGATTCTACTAAAAATCATGGCTGCAACATGAGAAAGAATATTGAAAATGCCATATCTCGTATAAACTATTAATTCTTATTGTCATTGCACAGTTCCTATATGTTATTGCACATATTTTACATTTGCCTGCGCCATTTTCGCCCCGCCATTTATTGTTTGATGCGCCATATAAGGCCCGAAAAATACGCGGTATGTTTTTGGCGTTATGGCATCTTCATTTTGATTGGCACTAAGGTGGCTTCCGGCAGCTCATAGACTCTCAGACGGTTCCAACTCTTTCTACCTTAGGACGAACAAATAATGAAATAAAAAAACGGATATTCTACGATGAACAAAAAACTATCACAGCACAACGACTGATCACATTTTGACAGAGGAGCTTGTTGGTAACGCCTCTACACTTTGCCCGCCCTTCCATGGTCCTTGATATCCATAATATGTGTTTGTTAAGGTCCCCATGTTCCACGCACACTCATCTCACAAAACCATTCATTCAGGTTCCCCCTCTAACACAAACAATTCAGCAAGACATATTTTCTTCTTTTTTAAACAAGTCACACAAAAAACTATATTTATTGATTCTTTTCTTTTCTTTCTTACTTTCAACATCTAACGATTCATACAAACTACACTTAATCCTATTAAAAAACAATTAACCTGACAAATCATTAACACCAGAAAATCGTATTATTTCTTTCCCTCTAAATCAATGTTTTTATATATTTTCCTGTACATTTATTATAAAAACAAATCTGTCGGCGGTGCCATTTTTTTTCAGTGCTGTATTATTTAGTATGCTATGGCAACCCCAATTATCTTTCATAGAACAGGGAATAGTGAAATTTCTCGCCACACTCAGTAAGTGGAGTAGTGCCAGGGAAGTTCTTCAGATACCGCTGAGCCAAAAAAAATTGGAACTTCCTTTTTTCTTCGAAAATCTTCTTAAATTGATATGTACAGATAATACCCAGACTAAGCTTTGGTATTCTATGCAATTCTTCACAACCGCAAGTAAATTAATCGCTATCCATCAATCTCCGTCTAGTTTACACGATATACGAGAAATCGCGCCACCTAGAGGTAATACCTTAAACCACGCATGCCTTACAAGAGAACTTATATTTTGGGCAATCCCCACTTCAACTGTGTTGATTGGCAACGCCTTATATCTAAACATCTGTTTCACACACCACATTGTGTTTCCTTCATTAACATCGATAATCGAAACACACAATTTTAGCTCAGAAATAAAAATTTCAATTTAAATGGCAAATCACCCAAAAAAAATCTTGGGCCTACCGTACACGAAACAACCGAAAAAATAATTGTTTACAGAAAGTTAATAATCTTATTTCAGAGATATTAAAACCTTATCGTAACCTTATATTAACTTTTGAAACATTTAAAAATATGTATCTTTTATTTTTATTACATTACATTATTATTTTTTATTATATATTGAATTATTATTTCATTTTTATTTAATATACATATTATGTATTTTTTTTTAATTGTAATAAAATATTCTTTTTTGAAACTATAACATTCTTCTTCATTTTTAGACAGTGACTGTGGAAATTTATAATTACACATTAAAAAAGTAAAATTAATGTAAACATTAAAATTTGACCTTTTATGTCTACATATCTGATGTATAAATGGTTCTACAAAAAGGTCTTCGTATATTTCCGTCCCCATCAACTGTGGATGGTAAACACAGGCAAGATACCAGTATACGCCGTTTCCACTTCCCAAGTCTCTCCATCTGGGCGGATAAGATTTCAAACCAGACAGAGAAAGCGCAGGACAATATTGGCCTTATGATCTGATTATAGATCAGCAGCCTAACTTCAGTACTAAGATGTGGTCTAAATGCATATAGAATTCAAAATTGTTTTAGAAAATTACCCCAAGGTACTTAATTGAGTCCGAGGTCCTAATCGTATTATTCCCTATCCGGATATCAGGAACATACCTCCTGACATTTGGGTAAATAAATCGCCGTTTCCCCTTAAAAATATGCTGGATGGATGTCTGACGTTCGATACAAAACGACAGTTGTAAGCCATGTGCCGTCTAGTTTCTTATTCCTAACACATGTATTTTTTATGTTCCCGAGGTTTAGAGTAACCCTATGCCCTCTTTAACTATAACCGCGGCAACCATACCAGGAATTTGCCTATTTGGTATATTCTTACGCTTATATGCACGTCGGTTTATGAATCAGGAATTTGAAGAATTTAAAGCAATCCCATCAAAAGAAAATCGGATATATGCAGCTCCAATTTCTTTGATTTTTTTGAAAAAATTATTTCCTAATGATATCTCTTAACTATACCCTCCACCTCCAGGATGGGGGTATACTAACTTTGTCATTCCTTTTGTAACACCTTGAAATATCGACCTGAGACCCTATAAAGTATATATATTCTTGATCGTCATAAAATTCTAAGACGATCTAGCCATGTCCGTCCGTCCACTGTCCATCTGTTGAAAGCACGCTAGCATCTAAACAAAAGGAGCTAGAAAGTTCAAATTTTCCATAAATGCGTCTTCTAGTCGTAGATCGGTTGGGATTGAAATGGGGCGAAATCGGTCCAAAGGGAAAAATTTTTCCCTCAGCCGTTTGGTTGGTACCATTTTGATCCCTCTATTCCTATTTTCCCCTTAAAAGTACGAATTTGGAAAAAATGCTTTTATATTATGTATCTACTCAATTAGAGGAATGTACACACCGAATTTCGTGTTTCTAGCTGTTGTCGTTTAATATGTACCATTTTTATCCCTTTTTTGCCCCATTTCACCCCCTACAAATATCACTTTATGGTGCACATTTTTGCTATAAGGGGAATGCGCATACCAAATATCAAGCAAATATAAACAACATATTCAAAAAACATGCTTAAATACGCTAAAATATTAGGGATTATTATGGGTATTTTTAGTCCTTGTGAGGGAACAATTTTTCCCTTTGCGCCAATTTCACCCCATTTCAATCCCAACCGATCTACGACTATAAGACGCATTTATGGAAAATTTGAACGTTCTAGTTAAATATGAAAGTGAATAATGAAATTCGGTGTATACATTCCTCTGATTGCATAGATAAGTAAAATAGACGAATTTTTCGAAATTAGTACTTTCAAGGGATACAATGGTACAGAGGGATAAGAATAGTACCAACTAAACGACTACAGCTAGAATGATAAAATTCTAATTGCTTAGAAACGTCTAGGGGGTAAAAATGGTACCAACCAAATGGGCGCAGCTGGAGTCATGGAATTCGGTGTATACTTTCCTCTGACTGCATAGACACGCAAAATAAAAAGTTTTTTCCAAATTCGTACTATTTCTTTTACGGCAAAAATTGGTTGAATCATGAAGTTAGGTTATTTTGCACTATGTAGTGGATTTTCAAAGTTTGTACTTTTGGAATTCCAAAAGTAAAAAAAACAAAAATTCACCCACTATCTACCAATATTTATGGCTTTGAATATATTTTTGAAAATATAAATATAAGAATATTTATTTTTTGAATTGACGTATTGGTAGCATTACCTTATAAGCGTGGTTTGAAATAATTAAAATATTATATTTATTTATAAAATTAATTTTTCAATATTTGTATTTGTTTTGGTTTGGCTATATTAACACAATTATATTTTCCTGTAATATTACTGCAGTTCTACGAAAACCGACAACCTCTGTGGAATGCAATCCATGGTGGAGGGTATATAAAGTTCGGCCCGGCCGAACTTAACGCCGTTTTTACTTGTTTTCATTGTAACACCGAAAAGGAAGCGAGGTAGACCCATTGCTTAACACAGTGCAACACGAAAAAAATAACCATATACGGACACCGCTACATGATAAAAGACCAAAAAAAAAGACCCGTGTTTTTTTTCCCCCCAAAGTCATGCACTTTTTTTTTATGGGCCCCCAGAGATTTGAGGCCTCGGTGTAATTTTTGGAAAAAAGTGATCATATTCTCAGGCTCATATCTTGCAAACCGTTTGGAATTTTGATTTACTCTCTGAGGCAAAGTTCTAGCTCTTGTCATGTGAACATATAAAATCAAAAAAACTTCATCTTCAAGGTCAAAATCGCAAAAAACTTAAAAAAAATCGATTTTTTTTAACCTTTTTTCCCCTGTTCAGGTCCATAGGTAGCAAACCGTTGAAAATTCAGGGAAACAATCAACTACAAAAATGTACCTAAGATCTCAATAAACAACTTTCTAGAACTTATTAAATCCCTAGGAATGATTCTTAACACCGTTTAGGTAGGAAGAATATGTCTTGCAGGACTGTTTCTGTTAATGGTCAGACCGACTACAGTGCGTATGAGTGTTATTATCGTTAAGCAACAGCACGTATACGCTACCTACACACACTACAGCCTATAAGATTTCTTCGGCGACATTTGCGATTTTGACGTTGAAGATGAAGTTTTTTTGATTTTATATGTTCTTTATGACAAGAGCTAGAACTTTGCCTCAGAGAGTAAATCAAAATTCCGAACGGTTTGCAAGATATGAGCCTGAGAATATGATCACTTTTTTCCAAAAATTACACCGAGGCCTCAAATCTCTGGGGACCCATAAAAAAAAGTGCATGACTTTGGGGGAAAAAAAACACGGGTCTTTTTTTTTTTGGTCTTTTATCATGTAGCGGTGTCCGTATATGGTTATTTTGAAATGACTTCAAAAATGTTGCACAGTGTAATATACCGATTAACTAAGAATCACTTTCTGAATCGATTTAGCCGCTGACGTTTCAAAATACAGCCTATATATTTCTCATTCACGGTAGGTATTCCTGGTTGAAAAATACCATGATCTGCAAAATTTGATGAAGATCCGATGTAAGATGTAGTTTCTAGAGCTGTAATATATCAGAATGGGACCCCATTTGGGTTATACCAAAGTATGGACATATGGGCATCTCCCAAACAAGTAAGGAAAGGCTAAAGACGGACGGACTTTCTATCTCATTACAATTCAATTCGGTAAAAAAGTGAAATCGGGAAGGATTTTTGCATTTGGTCAAAATCGGTGAAACATTCGGGAGCAACATTTGTATGAGGGCGATATCTAAATTTGAACCGATTTTACCCACTTTCACCATAGGTTGGGTTATAATATGTTGTGCCAATTTTAAAGAAAAACGGGTACAATGTGTGGATTTTAGAGCGGAAAAAGTCAAATCGGGAGCGAAATTTGTATGTGGGCTATATCTAAATCTGTACCGATCATACCCACTTTCAGCATATGTGTTTCCAGTTAGATTATAAGATGTTGTGCCAAATTTAAAGAAAATCGGGTGCAAGATGTGGTTTCTAGAGCGGAGGGAGTGACATTTGTATTGGAACTATATCTAAATCTGAACCGATCTTACCCAGTTTCAGCATAGGTGTTTCTAGTTGGATTATAAGACGTTCTGCAAAATTTAAAGAAAATCGGGTACAATATGTCTTTTCTAGAGCGGAAAATGTCAAATCGGGAGCGACTTTTGTATGGGGGCTATATCTAAATCTGAACCGATCTTACCCAATTTTTGCATACGTATTTCTAGTTGGATTATAAGATGTTCTGCAAAATTTAAAGAAAATCGGGTACAATATGTCGTTTCTAGAGCGGAAAATGTCAAATCGGGAGCGACATTTGTATGGGGGCTATATCTAAATCTGAACCGATCTTACCCAATTTTTGCATAGGTGTTTCTAGTTGGATTATAAGATGTTGTGCCAATTTTAATGAAAATTGGGTACAATATGTGGTTTCTAAAGTGGAAAATGTCAAATCGGGAGCGACATTTGTATGGGGGCTATATCTAAATCTGAACCGATTTCCTCCAAATTCAATACCGATGGTCCTTGGCCAGAAAAAATAACTACTGCCAAGTTTCATGACAATCGGACAACAATTGCGACCTGTAGAATGCGAACAAGCTTAGATGGACAGCAGACGGACGGACGGACGGACAGACAGACATCGTTAAATCGACTCAGCTGGTGATTCTAAGCCGATCGGTATACTTAAAGGTGGGTCTAGCTCGATTATTTCTTGGTGTTACAAACATTTGGCACGAAACTAATTTATAATACCCTAGACCACGAAGTGGTGTAGGGTATAAAAATCTAAAACTAAGGCCAAAAATGTTGGCAGGAATTGATAATGAGCTGTGGCAACATATTTGCCTAATGCTCCAATTTTGCTTTTAGTGTTCCCAACTGAAATATAACGTGGTGTAGAAAAATCGTATCGGAGGCCTATTGTCTACGTCTAAAATCGTATCGGAGGCCACTTCGGATGGTCCACTTCATCAGTAAGTGTTCCTATGTGAAATAATCTGATCTGGAAAAATTGATAAATCGGACGGACATTTATAAGCCGCCTATAACAACACTTGTACCATAGCTTGGACATATATAGCTCTCAGTCTGCAAAAATTGATCAAGATCCGATGTAATATGTACTTTCTACATATATTACATGATCTGCAAAATTGTTATCAAGATCCAATGTAAGATGTAGGTGTTAAAGCGATTATAATGTAAACTGGTCCCATTTGTATGGGGGCTATATCAAAACATGGAGCTATATACGTGGCTTTCGATGTAGGTGTTTCTAGTCTAAATGTTACAGGTCGCTGTCCGATGTAAAATGTACATTTTAGAGCAGTAATAGTGTAAAGAGGAGGTATATTTGTATGGGGGCTATATCAAAATCTGAACCGATTTCCTGCAAATTCAACACTGCAATTGGACAAGTAGCTTAGATGGGCAGCAGACGGACGGACAGACAGACATTGACATATGGATTCAGCTGGTGATTCTTGGTGTTACAAACATTTGGCGGAAAACTAACTTTCCACGAAGTTGTGTATGGTATAAAAACATCATTGGTTTGTGGCATGACTGCTTTGATACACACAAATAAGTTTATCCCGTTATTTCGAAATATGTATAGATCTATACGGCCACACACACATTTTAAACGAATATATTCCATACAACGGCAAAATGACAAGTTGGATTTGTTTTTTCTTTTTGTGTAAAATGTATGTGCCGATCATAACCAGGGTTGTCAGATATGGCGATTTCTCGCCAAACTTGGCGTATTTTAAATATGTTTGGCGACATGGCTTTTTTTGGTGATTTATGAAATAGATGGCGATTTTCTTGGCTAATTTTAGAAATTTTTAAATCTTTTATCCGATTTTATTATATTGGCGTTACTTTGTAGAGTGCGTTCATGTCTTGTGCGTTCATGTCAAACCGAACACTTTTTTAATTACCATTTCCGATTTCTTTGCAACTTTCTAACTGCACTGTATAAAATATTTGATTTATAGAGGGCGAAAAAAAAAGATTTTTTTATGATATGACCAATTGAGAATTAGTAAAATCAAGATAAAAGGTTCGAGGAAGGAACATTGAAAATGGTATTGTGTGAATACGCGTAGGTACAATTCAAATAATAAAGGTTTTCAGTTCGATACTAACTCTCTCTGAGAACGCTTGTGTTTCATTACGCTCTACAAAAATTCCTATAACTTTGTTATAAGTACATCGCGAATAAAAGCATAAATATCCGTGTTATTGTTATCTGTCGATGTTCGTATTGAACTCCGCGTTTTAGTGACAATAAACACTAGACTATTAAAATCAAACAACCGTGATGCCCCCCGGGGCTAAACCCCCGTTAACGACCATGAAAAGTTGCAAAAAAAATATTAATTGATAAAAATATTCCTTTTCACACTTTCCGCTCCAAAGAGGGCATATTATACACTACATTTCTCTACGGTTTACCCAAAATCAGCATAAGTGAAATAATAAATGACTTAAAGGGATACAACTTGACTCCAGAATCTGTCACCGAAATAGAAACACAGTAAAGTTCACGTGACAATGCTGTGTACAAAGTCCAATTTGTTAGAAAATCATTTAATCCCAAGTCATTGCAAAACGTAAAAAACATATGTAATGTAATAATCTCTTGGAGAAAATACAAACAGAGGAAGACCAACAACCCAACTCAATGCTGGAATTGCCTTACGTATGGCCACGGCGGTGAGCACTGTCATCGATTGCCGGCATGTAGATATGCGCAAAGAACCACCACACCAGTGTCTGCCCACTAAACAAAACAGAACGAAAACCGGCTGTATTCAAGTGTTTTAATTGCAAGAAAGTTGGGAGAGAATGCACCGATCATTCTGCCAACGACGTAAACTGTCCGTCCAGATCTACTTACTTGGAGAATAGAGCAAAAGCGACAAACAACTCTCAAAGAAACGGTATTCGAATACAAGCAATGCGTGGTACCCAACTCCCCCTTTTTCACAATTCGCAACCAATCAACGAAAACATGCAGAGTGTTGTAAACGGTAACTCTTACGCATCGTGCTTAAGAGAAAATAATGATCTTTTCAGCATCGACGAACTCTTTCAAATAGCAGCTTCAGCAGTGCACTAACAAAATACAACAGATACAGGTTGTCATGTCAATGGTGAAAATGCCCATGGTTTGCGATAATGCAAACGTTTTTAAAATGATTCATTGGAATGCCCACGGTATTTCTAACTATTGTCATCTCAAACAATTTGAATATTTGATTGAGAAAGAATCTGTTCATATCGCTTCGTTAAATGAAACCCATTTAAATGATAGCCATAAACCATATTTACGTAACTATTTTATATATAGAAACGATAGAGAAGACGCTAGAGGTGGTGGCGTTGCTCTTATAGTTAGGAAAAACATTCAACATAAGCTTTTATCAGTTATAAATACGAAGACGATAGAAAATTTGTCAGTAGAAGTTACTATCAACAATAGAAAAATTATAATTACAACTGCTTATTCGCCAAGACATACCCCAGATTTCAAAAACAATATTCTACTACTCACATCACATGATAAGGAATTCTTCATACTAGGAAACTTAAACGCTAAGCATATGTCATGGAATTGCTACTCCCATAACACAGCTGGAAACGAGCTTAATGCTTTACAACAGAACAACAATTTTTTCATTCACCACACGGTGGAACCTACTTACTATCCGTACCAACAAAATCGTAATCCGTCCGTCATCGACATCATTCTCTCAAACTCCAGATTTTCCACGTCCTTGAATGTTCTTGGGTACAACATTCCTTCTGACCACCGCCCGGTAGTATGTACACTAGAGCGTACCAGGTTACAAGTAAAAAAAAAGTTCGCCGTACACCTTCGAATATGAAGTATTATTGAAAGGTAGTTTCAAAAAAAATTTTTTTATTTTTTTATGCCGAACGTAGGGGTCGCGCTTTTACATTTTTCTATATAACTTCTGCATTTATAAACGGATTTTAAAGTGTGATACATCGATGTTTTTGTCCGATTTTTTTGTCTTTGAAGTCATTGAGCTCAAACATGATTCATGATTTTATGCGAGCTTTAATTTTCGATTATTAGAGTGGTACATAAGGGTAGTAGCAACTGAGAAATGATGGGTAAGTACCAGAAGGGGGTGCTTGAGCTCAATGACTTCAAAGACAAAAAAATCGGCCTCGTCGAGACAAAAACATCGATGTATCACACTTTAAAATCCGTTTATAAATACAAGTTATATAGAAAAATGTAAAAGCGCGACCCCTACGTTCGGCATAAAAAAATAAAATTTTTTTTTTGAAACTACCTTTCAATAATACTTCATATTCGAAGGTGTACGGCGAACTTTTTTTTTGAGGTACGCCCTAATGTACACTTCATCATTCAACTACGAATACAGTAGACACTAGTCACTTCGATTTCAAGTCAACGAACTGGCCGCTATTCCAAAACTACATCGAAAGTCGAATAAACAATCACAATGCAATGTATTCCACCAGTGATTCTATTGAGCGTGATATTAAAAAACTGATTACAATTATTTTAGAAGCGTGAAACATTTCTAAACCGATGGTTAGTCCAAACAGTAATTATGTTTTCTTAAATGATACAATCAAACTCATAAAGACAAGACGATATCTCGATAGAAGAATGAAAAGGGCATCCAACCAAAACGAATTTAATATGTACAAGAAATGCATTAAACTCATTAGTACAATTATCGACAACAAAATTAGCATTGAACGAAATGAAAAGTGGAATAAATTTGTATCAAAATTAAAGCCAGGTGATAAATCGTTTTGGAAGATAAGCAGAAGCTTGAGAAGTAAATCAAACAAAACAATCCCATATTTACAAAAAGACAATCGGCAAATCTGCGCAGATGATGATACAAGCACTCCATTGACAAAACAGTTAATAGTAAAGTAAACCGCTTTAAAAAGGAAATTAGCAGTTCTTCTGGTGCTATTTTTGTTACATTAGATGAACTATGCATAATAATTTAAAATCTAAAGGCTTCGAAGTCACCCGGGTTGGATAATATATCCAACTTGCTATTAAAAAAGTTACCATCAAAGGCGCTGAAGTTATTGGTGGCTATATTTAACAGTTGCATTCAATTTAACTACTTTCCAAAGCACTTCAAAACAGCTAAAGTTGTTGCAGTCCTAAAACTTACCAAACCTAAAAACGATCCTAACAGCTACAGGCCGATAAGCCTCCTCAGTAACTTAGGAAAATTGTACGAGAAAATAATTCATACAGGATAAATGAATTTGCAATAGACAACAACTTAGTTGTTGACGAGCAATTTGGATTTAAACAACAACATAGCTGTATTCAAGGAGTTAACAGGGTGATAAATATAATACGGGAGAATAGAAGTAAAAATCTTTCAACTGGGTTTATTCTTTTGGATATAGAAAAAGCCTTCGACATCGTTTGGCATAACGGTTTAATCTACAAGATGCTACAAGCAGATATACCTAAATACTTGTGCAAAATAATAATCGATTTCCTGGATAGGAGAAACTTTGTTGTATGTGTAAATACAGTCTTTTCATCACCAAAAAGGACTACTGCAGGCCTGCCCCAAGGATCGGTACTATCGCCATTGCTTTACTCGCTGTATACGTCTGATTTCTCTCCACCTCGATACGTTTCAACAGCATATTATGCAGATGACACTGCCCTAATTACCTCAAGCAAATTGGCGCTACTTAAGAAAATGGAAAATGGCCTTAAAAGCTGTAATAAATATTTCCATAAATGGAAAGTAAAAATCAATCCTTCAAAGACTCAAGCAATCATTTTCCCATATAACAAGTCTCCAAAAGCGGCTGCCTAATCGTAACTTGAAATTTGGAAATGACGATATACCCATTCTCAGTGAGGTTAAATACCTAGGTGTCCTAATTGATAAGAAACTAAATTTCAGCAAACATATCGACGAAACTTCCAAGAAAAGTACAAGAGTGTTAAAAGCTCTTTGGCCCCTGATTACTTATCGATCCTCTCTTAACTTAAAAAACAAAAATCTAAGTTTTAGAACGGTTATAAGAACTACACTTACCTTTGCTTGTCCTATATGGTATAAAGCAGCCAAAACGCATATCAAAAAATTACAAGTAATCCAAAATAAATGCCAAACCCTACGGACCTTCTTCACAATAGATATGGTTACGAAAAAATTCATGTAGTCATGTGCAGACTTAGCCAAAACTATATCAACAGAAACACACATTCTACTTATCATATGATAAGAGCATGTCGAGAATTATCATTATAATTTTTATAAAAAAGAAATTACCAAATTGAAAATTGTATGTATAATTTTGTTTACTTTTTTGTAAATTTTCTTGTATACGATATTTGCAATTGTAAAAAATTCAAAATAAGGTTTTTCCTATTTTCCTTGAAATGTTCAAGTAATAAAAACGTTATAATTAAAAAACTGATCTCATTTGCTGTAATATCTAGAATAATATCTCAAACAATGTAAATAATGTATATAAACGAGAAAAAAAGAATAAAGGTTTATTTTTAAGATAATTGTATTTTTGTTATCATTTGTGATTTTCTTAAAAAGCCAAAAAATAGGCGTACATGGTTTGTTTACGTCGACTATAAACAAGCCATGTACATTTAGAATTGAGAAAAAAACTGCAACAAACGTAGACGACCGAAAACGCAATTTTTGAACGAAAGTATGCATTGACTTTTCTATGCTTTTATTGAGATTTGTTTCTTTTTCGTTCCGTTAAATATACATAAAATAATATTTAGTAGACATTGGTCCATGAAAACTGGAGAAAGAAATCAACTCAATATTACAAACTGCTTCATAAAGGAGAACAAGTATATTTTTTAATGTTAATTTTTTTTAACCAGTAATCACTGCGTTGAAAGTGTATTCTGTATTATTAATACTACAAAGTTCCAAAGGGTACAATTTTTCAAAATTTACCTGCATTAGTTTAGTATTAAAAACTATTTAAAGTTTTGTCTCTGAATAAACTAGAAAAACTAAGGGGTAAACATGAAATATGTGTTAATGCTGAACTAATACAGATATTTGAATATTTTAAATAGACATTCTCCTGAAACTAATACCGTTATCGAAAAATTGTATCCTGTGGAACTTTGCAGTCCTGTGAAGGGCAACAGGATGAGGAAATGTAAAAATAAAAACGCCGAGTGACTCCATTTTGCTTTTAGTTTCATACGTTTTTAATCCGGTTCAAGTGTAACTACTTTTTTTTTAAAATTTTCGTACGGCGTAATATACGAATTCCATATATTTTTTACAAAAACTAAATATAAAATGGAATTTGTCGATTTTTAAAAAAACTGAAGTTTTTAAATTTAGCGGTTTTGGCGATGTCTGACAATTGATTTGGGGATAGAGGAACAAAATAATCTTACAACCCTGGTCATAACAATCAAACTGATAGCATGGAACAGTGGTCGAGTTGGTAAAGGTTTGCAAGTTCAACTCCTCGGTCGATGTTTGTGCATTTTATTTTTACTTTGGCCATATTTGTTTTTAAAACTCTTCCTCCACTGGCCATTTCCGAATGGGACCAAGTGAATAGAGTAGATTTTAATGCACGTAAGACCCAGCGATCCTTGTTGTCTCACAAGCGATTCACAGATCCAACGGTGTCGTCGATTTCTATGAACGGTGAAGATATTGAGCAATCGGACACTTGATGTACTGGGCATGAAGATACATTGCGATGTTCATTGGACAAAACATCTATTTGATGTGTCGAAAGAGGCATTCAAGTGTCTTGGCTTTTTAAAGCGGTGTAAAATATACTTCTCTCAATATCTACATTACGGACATCAGACCTAAGATGGAATACAACTCCCATATATGGCCAGGTGCTCCAAGATCTTCCTTGGAGCTACTTGACCGTGTTCAGAGGAGGGCGATGGTGTTGAACACCGTCGTAAGGTGGGATGTGTGTCGCTGTTTTAACGATACTTTTTTGGTGTTTGTTTCACGTGATATATATTCATGATCTCATACCTGACGTGAGGACAATCGGTAGAGATACGCGACTTTTAAGGAACTCTCATCCATTTGTTGTCGATTGGACAGCTGGCTGCACTACACATTACAGAATGAATTCATTCTTTGCTCGCGCAACTCGTATGTGGAATCGACTTCCGCCAAATATATTTTCCGCCAATTAAAATGGTTTGGTTGGTTTGGTTTAAAGGACCAGAATGCTCCTGCACTCTGAACACTCGGAGACCCAGTCGGGTCCATTGTGCAAATCCTTTCGTTATCTGAAAAATAAGATTGTAGTTTATAGGAGGGGGTAGGGAGTGATAGGATTTAGGAAGGGGTGATAAATGATATATGGAGTGTGAGGGAAATAAGAGGATTTTGGAAAGGGGATATGGGGGTAGGAGAATATGAAGTTGTGTTATTAGTTTTTTCCAATGGTTGACGACTAGGTAAGAAATTTTGTTGAGAGTCATCCGGTATACCTATGGTGGTGGTAAGCCTTTATGGCTCTCTTTCTTTGTTAGTCGCCAACTGTCTATGCGGTTACATCCATGTTCCTTACTAGCCACCCCTAATCCGATTTAGTCCTTTTGAGAATCCCAAAAGGTCATAAACGGTGCGGGTTGCAATATCCTCTATGTTGTTAATAAAATAACTTCCTAGGTATTTGTTTCTACGTATACAAAGCGCTGGACATCTGCAGATTATGTGCTCGATAGATTCTAACTCCTCCTCATCCTCACATAATCGACAGTTATCCTCAATGTCCAACTGCCATCTTGAGATCCTACTCCTAGTGCAGTAATGTCCTGTGTAGATACCTATCAAAGTTCGAATTTCTGCCTTGTTTAGCTCTAGTAGAGTTCTGGTTTTGCCCCTATCGATCTTTGGCCATGTGGCCCTGGCGATCCTACAGGTTGACAAACTATTCCATGCTGCGTTCATCTGTGACCATTTCCTTGATTCAATCAGTCTATAAAACGTGCCAATCGGTGGTTTTACTAGGTTGTCAGCTCTATTGATTTCCAAGGACGAACCATTTCTAGCCAGTTCATCTGCTATCTCGTTTCCTTTGACATTGCTATGTCCGGGAACCCAGCAGAGACGGACGGTATGGTCGTTGAGGTTATCTAGTGAGCGTTTACAACTCAGTACAAGCCTTGATTTGACAGTGTGTGACATGATTGATTTCATTGCTGCCTGACTATCTACGTAGAAATTTATATCCGTGGTTACCGGAATGTTCTCGCTTGATAGAAATCTTGCTGCCCTTTCTATTGCCAGTAATTCTGCTTGGAAAACATTACAGTTGTCGTCGAGTCGGAGAGACTTGCGTATCTGTAGTGATTCAATGTAGAATCCCGCTCCTGTGCCCTGTTCCATCTTTGAACCATCAGTGTAGACCGAAAGCCCTGTGAAGGGCTCACCATTGTCCCAATCTGATCTCTTTGGTATAAACATCTGTGGTAAGGGTGAGAAGTCCAGAATCGGCACCATGTAGTCTGTACCTCCATTGATGACCGATTCGTGAACACCCAGTATTCCTCCTTGAACTATCCTTGCGTGACCATAAGGTCTATTTTTCCAGCATCCTGATTCTTTGAGTCTTATAGCACTCCTGGCAGCAATCATCTCTGTGAAGTGGTCCAGAGATGGGTGATGTAGAATTACATCCATCGCTGCTTGTGGAGTGCTTTTTATGGCTCCCGTAATGCTCAGTCCTGCTAGCCTTTGCGTTTTCATTAATTTTGCCCGGAGTTTACTCACTCTCATTGCGCTCCACCATACCAGACAACCATAAGTAGTAATGGGTCTAACAACCGATCGGTAGATCCAGTCTACAACTTTTGGTTTCAGACCCCAGCTCTTACCAATGGAGTTCCTGCACATGTAGAGTGCATTTAGACCCTTTTTATACCTTTCCTCTGTGTTCCTATTCCAGTTCAACTTCCGGTCTAGGATGACACCAAGGTATTTGGCCTCCTGAGAGAGGTTGAGCTCCGTTCCATCAAGGATTGGCTTCCTAGTTTTCCAGTTTTCCTAGGATTAATGCCCAGGCCACTGTCTCTGGCCCAATCAGATAATTTCTTCAGTGCTCCTTGCAACAGATCGCTGATTGTTGGTAGGAATTTTCCACCTACCAATATAACAACGTCATCTGCATATTCAACTACTTTGTTACCCTCATCAGAAAGGGATCTGAGGATATTATTGACAGCAAGAAGCCACAGAAGAGGAGATAAAACTCCCCCCTGTGGCGTTCCCCTGGTCACCAATTTCCTTATAGTTCCAGCTCCCAAGGTTGAATTTATTACTCGATGTCGTAGCATCGAGTCAATCCAGTCAGTCAGGAAGTTAGGAACATGTAGATCCTTTAATGAATTAGTTATTGTGTTGGCCTCAATGTTATTGAAAGCTCCTTCTATGTCTAGAAACGCTGCAAGAGTGTAATCTTTACTTTCCAGGTTTCTCTCTATGTAACCAACGACCTCATGAAGAGCGCTCTCAGTAGATTTGCCTTTGAGATAGGCATGCTGAGCGTCGCTTATGAGATTGTTGTCTATGCTTCCTCTTAGATAAATGTCTAAGATTCGTTCCATTGTCTTAAGGAGGAAGGATGACAGACTGATTGGTCTAAAATCCTTGGTGGATGAATGACTTGGTTTGCCTGCTTTGGGTATGAAGACTACCCGCACCTCCCTCCAGCTCGTTGGTATAAATTTTAGGCGCAGACATGCTTTGAACACACGGACTAGATGTGAAGCAATTACATCTTTTGTATGTTGTAGCATGGCTGGGAATACACCGTCCATACCCGGAGATTTGTAGGGTTGGAATGTATCAATTGCCCATTTAACTTTATCTTCACTGACTATGTTATCTATGCTAACTTCATCAAAAAGGGAAGAATTGGATGCTGTGGTCATGTTGACCTCGCCTTCAATATCCTCACAATTTGGGAAGTGGGTCTCTGCTAAGAGGCTAAGTGTCTCTAGGCCCGATGCGGTCCAGGTGCCATCCGTTTTCTGGATGTGTCCTAGAGGTTTCGGATCCTTCGACAAGACTCTTCTAAATCTGGCGCAATCATTTACGTTATCTATTGTCTCGCAATAGGCAACCCATGACGTTCTCTTTGCCTTTTTTAAGTCTGCTTTGTTTTTGTTAAAATTAATCTTATAGTTTTCCCAATCATCATTGCTCCTAGTACAATGAGCCCTATTGTACAGTTTCCTAGTAACCTTTCTGAGTTCCCTTAGCTCATTTGTCTACCAGGACGGTTGTGTTCTTTTTCCTGGAAAGGTTTTCGGACAAGACTTAGTGAAACTGTTTGACAGTGCTGATGTTAGGTTGTTGACGTACTTGTCAATATCTTTGCCTGTGAACGTACTAGTTTGTAGATCAGTAAGATCTGTTTCCACTTGATGGTGGAAAGCTGACCAGTTTGTTCTCTTTGGGTTCCTATATGGTTTTGTATTACTGTGTTCTACATTAACTGTGAAGAGTATTCTTTTGTGATCAGAAAAGGAGTGATCACTAGTTACTCGCCAATCTGTAATGAAGGTACTATCCATGTTTGTCAGAGTCAAATCTAGAACTTCTGACCTGACCTTAGTACTGAAGGTTGGGGTATTACCTACGTTACATATTCTAAGGCAGGATAATGTAATAAATTCAAAAACTGACTCACCTCTGTCGTTTATATCTTTGCTGCCCCATTGTGTGTGGTGAGCATTGGCATCACAACCCAGAATCAGCTTCCATTTGTTGCTTGATGCGTATGCTATGAGTTCTTCCGTGTTGATTCCCGGCGGGTTTTGTCGTTCGTAGGGCATGTAAATGGAGGCAAAAGTCAAGGTTTCCCCGATGGTTGTCTCCAGATACGCCACTGTCGCATCACCAGAACTAAAGCTCGTAGATAAGATTAGACCAAGACTTTTCTTAGCTACTATGCATGTTCTTACCTTTTCATCCGTGCTTGGTGTTATGACCGTGTAGTTGGTGTTAGCCGCTAGTCCCCTCACTTTATTGTGAACGATCCACGGTTCCTGGACTAGGGCTATGTCTGTGTCGTGTTCGGCTATATTAAGTAAAAGATCGGCAGCAGCGGCTTGGCAGTGATGCAGATTAATCTGCACCACGCTGATCCTCTTCCTTTTCGGCTTTTTTGCCCTCAGCGTCAGGTATGCGCAATCTGACGGAGCCAAGCCCGAAATTTATGTTGCCTTTCTTTTCCTTAATATCACCTAATCACCAGGCGGAGATCTTTGCCGAAGTCTCTTTTACTGGTGGAAGGCAGAACCTCCCAGGACCCAGTATCGAGACCTCTGTTTTGTTTGGCTAATAGTCGCAGTATCATCTCATCCTCCAGTACTGGCGGGGAAACCATACTACGACTATTGTACGGAGTGGCAGTGCTGACGTTGGTACCACTTCGAGGGCGGCGTTCGGCCATGGGGAGACAAGACTGTGAATCACAGATTTTAGAAATGTCAGAGACTTTTCATTTCCGCAATTCACAATCTTGGTTCCCTTGATCCATTCGGCTCCCTTGAAGGATATCTCGTCATCACACCACTTCTCCGCTAGCATCTCGATTAGAAGCAGCCTATCCAGCAGCAGCCATCTCTCAGCGTTAATCCTGCCATCAGGATCCGATGACTGATGTATGATGTCGATGACTGCTACTTGTAGTTCCGACGGAACTTGGAAGCTGCCCGTGTTCTTCTGCCTCTTCTTTTCCTTCACTTGAGGTTCATCCCCTGATCTAGCTCTTTTGAGAGCCACTCCAGCATCCGAGGACTTGAGAGCCGCTTGGCTGGTGGAGGGTCCCACAACTGAGCTACAGGCCTTGATCACTCCAGTGGAGGAAGGAGTAGAGGCAGGTTCTTTGCCGTCGTTTCGTGTAGTTGTGCTGTTTTTGTCAGTTTCGTTGCCGTTTGTGTCGTTTCCATGTGCGTTTTTTGTTGGGTCCACCCCAACCCTGGATTGGGTCGAGGTCTTGTCCGTCGCGTGCGAGGGAAGGATGCTAATCAAGAGACGATCAACAGTGATGTGTGGATAACTTCTTTCGATCTTAGCCACACACTGACGATGTCTCCTGAGTACCGCTTTTTCCCTGTCTGTGAGCAGAGCAAAGTCACGTCCTACGAATTTACGTAAAATACCGCAGGAGCGCCTTAAGCCGCTTCTGGCCTTCTGCTCTGCTCAGACTTGCCCGTGGACTTCGCATCATCTGTGTTCGTCTTAGTTTCACCATCTTCAGGTTCCAACTGTAGTAGAGCTTTTGGCTCTTTAGAGGAACCTCCGGTGGTTACGCTAAGATCCTTTCCATCTGATCCTAGGTCCATGGCGTCTTGTCTTAGCAGAGTGGCCACTGCTTCTGTCCGTGACGGCTCGTGCCGACTCATTGACCTCCGGTAGAATGAGAGTCGTCTGTTGGATCTCACTGGCCTCAACGACTCCGCCAGAAGGTTCCGACCTTTCCTGGAACTCTTTTGGAGATTGTGTCAGCGTGACATCAAGCTCCTCCGAGAGTATCCAGAGCTGGTCGAAACCCCCTATGGTGGTGTCGCTGAGATCACTGAGCGATCCCAGAGAGGACTCCCGTTCAGCCTCTAGTTGGTGCTGGAGTTCAGACTGCTGCTCCAAAATGGCACCTGCTACCTGTTCGAAAGCTAGAGTCGTCCGTTCGTCCGTTCCCTCAATGGAAGTCATGTTTCGTTCGTTGTCAAGAGTGATCCGTGGGCATTCCGTAGTCAATTTACCTAAACCAGTAAGGCCGCTGGCGACACGTAGTGGAGACCCGACGTCTCCAATTAAAATACTTCGCCCGTTTTTCTCCAACCTACCCCTTATCTTCCTTTATCCAACGCAATGCACTGCATTTATAGACATCCCCTGAGTGTTGGTTCAGTGGAAAAAAGCTTATGCTCGTTCAGAAGCAAAGTGTTATAAATTTCAGTATTTTGTCCAAAGGCCCTTGACTTTAATTGCGCTTTTAACTCGTTTGGGCATACTTTCAACCAGATTCTCGATGTGTTGGCGCGGAATATTGGACCATTCTGTTTGAACTCGGGTCCAAAGTTCGTTTCAATTATGAGGTGCGTAACGCGCCATTCGCTTTTTAAACAAAAGCCACAAATTTTCGATTTGGTTCAGATCCGGGCTTTGAGCTGGCCACTGCATCGTTTGAAATTTTTGGATAAAAACCCAATTTTTCACTATTTTAGCCGTGTGTTTAGGGTCTCCGTCCAGTTGAAAAACAACTTCTGATAAATTGACCTCCAAAACACGAAGGTAATCTTATTTTTTCATTATACCAATAGATAAAATCGATTTTTACTAAAGGTGCGAGATGCCATCAAGTGATGCGTGCGCTCACCATCAAGTTACCTTCTCCATGTTTCATGGTTTCTTTTACTTCATGTTATTTTACTGATTCGGTGGGCGGTGCCTATAGTACTGCTTTCCATCAAACTAAAAACAATTAATCTTAGTCACGTCGGACTATATGACGCTCTTCCAGTCATCGATGGTCCAATTGGTTTATTTAGCTTTGCAGCCGATGTCTGGCCAATTTTCTGAAGTTCCTTGTGTGCTGTCCACTCACTAACGGGTTTATTTATGGCGGCTGCAGCTTCTTTTGGTGTTATAGTCTACGTAGTGGTCATTAAGCGCTCCATAGCACGAGCATCCTTGTTAGGAAGTAGTTTTGGTCGCTATTTTTTAACTTCTAGCACCTTTACATTGCGTCTTTTTCTAACCTGAAGCACTGTTCTGTGACAAATCATTACACCGTACGACAATTTTTAAAGAAAGTCTGTTGGTAAAATGGAGATACTTGTCGTTTTTATTTCCTCATTCTGTTACCCCTTCGCAGGACTACAAAGTTACAAAGGATGCAATTTTTCAAAAAAATATTTTATATACTTGTTCGCACAGGATGAGAAAATGAAAAACGTCAATAAACTCTATTTCACCTTTAGTTTCATATGTGTATCATTTGGTTCAAGTGTAATATGGACTGCCGGACAGTGTTATTTATGGTCATTTCGATGTCTTGGTTTTCCAAGTTTTCATATATTTTTCTCGAAAATTTTTATTTTTATAGAAAATTCAACAAACTGCTAATAAATCAGTTAATATATGCCGCGAAGTATTTGTTTTGTTGAATTTCACAATAATTCCAATAACGGTAAATTTTTACATTTACTTTAGATCCAAATATTAGTGTTGATTGGTAAAACTATACATTATGCCTGTTCGATTGGGCTTACTAGCTTAATTTTTGTATAGAATTTACTCGCTTATCAAGAAAGCGAGCTCTTAGTTGTGTTGCCAGATTTTTCCTGTTAATTCATTTAAACAAAACCAATGTGTAACTACTTTGCCACCTTATCAAGTCTCTTAATTGTAAGCTAGTAAGCCCAATCGGACAGGCCTACTGGGCTTTTTCATTAAATATTCTAGAACAAAATTTTTCTTGAAAAATCGAAGGATTTCGGTTTTTTTACCTTTTTAGGATTCACAAGGAACTTAATTTAAACAAGATCGGTTGCAATTGATGTACTTTTAAGGATTTTATACATATTTAAAGCCAAATATTCTAATTATCTGCTCTCCACTGTATATTAATCATCGTCATCAAATTCTAAAACGTTTTAGACATGAAAGGAGATACGTCGGGTTTTGGTTGATTTCGATTTTGAGCCACTGTGTGACAGTGAAAACTTTACTTTATCACATTAAATTTCGTAAATTGGTAGATATTCAAAAACAAATATGGCGAAATATGAACCCGTGAACCTTAAAACTGCGGTTGCAAAAGTTGAGTAACCGCTTTACCAATTCGACCACGGCGCCAAGGTATTGGTGTGAACAATAAATGTTTGTGATCATCTCCACATACATTTTACAAAAAAAGAAAAAAACAAAGCCAACTTGTCATTTTGCAATTGCATGGAATGTATTCGTTTAAGATGTGTGTGTGTGGCTGTTACAAATAACGGGATAAACTTGTGCGAATCAAAGCAGCCATGCCATAAATCAATGATATTTTTAATTTACAAGATATTAGGCCTGTTCGATTTGTCTTACTTGCTTATGATTCAGAGACTTGATAATGTGGCAACTTTGTTATCCATTGGTTTTTCTGAAATGAATCAACAAGAAAAATCTGGCAACAATGCTAAGAGTGAATTCCATACAAAAATTAAGCTAGTAAGCCCAATCGAACAGGCATATTTTCTTGTTCTTTGACTAAAGAAAACAAAATACAAGAATATTAATATGCAGCGAGTAGGCGAAGAAATGATAAAAATTATGATGAAGATATAGCAGTTTTTCTGATCAAAAATGTGGTTGGGCTAATAGTGTTTAGACACTAATGAAAAAGTCAACAATCCAACATTGTATTCGTGAGTTTATTACTGAGAGCTACAATTAATATATTTCACCGTTGAACAAAAATGAAAAAAAATGTAATGCACATCAACCAAACCATATTTTTATGAAAGTAGTGACCCACAATGCCAAAACCTCACTCTCAGTTTTTCATTCTCTGGTCGAATTTTCCTTTAAAAGGACTTCGAAGTTGCAAAGGATATGTCCTCTTCCATGCATTTTCGCCGTTTTTGTGCAAGTCGTATTATCACAACATGGGTATTAAATGAAAGGTGATATTTTGAACTTTCTTCCTATATTTTTTTATTTTTACCATATGGACCAAAAAGGACAAAAAAAGTCCTTTCAAATTTTTATCCTTTATAATCCTTGAAAATCCGCTCTTGTCTTCTTTTACGCTCTTCCAAAATACATAGGTCTACTGCATACAGTTTAGTCTCCAGAAATATTTTAAAATTTTCTTCACAAAATTTCTAACACAATCTATGTTATCAGATATATTAATTCTCGTTTTCTATTAATCGAGACCCGAATGCTCGAGTTATTTAACATGTGCATTTTGTTATTGTTTGAAGCAACAAATAATAGAAACGTGAGTTTCGTTTTTGCAGTATTAGATGATATTCATTTAGATTTGTTTTACACACTTGTAATTATTTGGAATTTTGAACATATTTTAATCTAGTTTTCTTTGATATGTTCTACAAAATAGATTTATATTTAGTCCCCGTGCCATCTCCAAATCAACAGTATGCTTCGCAAAACAAAAAAATGTTCTTTGTCCGAATCGCAATAAGTTTTGTTTAGTTTGTGGATTGTTTGTTCCTAAAATTAATCGCCTAAATTTCAAAACGAGCGGTTGAATGTTATCAAAATTGTGTTATAATTAAGTAGGAAAACATCAAATAGTATGGGCCAGATGATATGTGTATTTCTTGTTACACTGGAATACTAAGGTCTAGGAAAGGTAAAAACAATGCATCAATAAAATACGCACATCCAGTTATTTGGTTGCATCGCAGAGGAAATTCCGCGGAATCGTTTTATTTTTGTCTGTCACTTCCGCATATAAAGGTTAAATATCAAAACCGAGATACAATCCCGCACCTAACTTGCAAATCTTTGAATCCTGTTGTATTACGCTCATCACTTCCTGAAAACAGAGATGATATTCTTGATATGACTGCGGAAGAATACTGTGTGTCGGATGATGCTGTTAGTATCTATTCTGATAAAAATTTTGAAAATGCAATGGATATGGCCCACATCTGATAACCCAAGATGATTTTAAAGACCTGGTCCGAGATACAGGTATATCACGAGTTAGTGCTGAATTGACAGGATCTCGTTTACAACAGTGGGGGGAAGAGAAAGCGAGAATGCATGCCATCTTTCGACGAATGCTTTAAAACCGATTTGGAATAACCTGCTTTAAAACCGAAATGGAATAACGTACGCAGAAGATATTCAAAACTTTTTCGACGCCATTGGTCGTATTCAATTTTCTTAGCATAATTTAGGACAATATTTACTATATACTGAAATGTTGAGTAATCCAATAAACATTAAAATTAATAACAATATTATTTGCTCCAATACACTACTAAGAAATAATTATGAAACATAACATACATAAACTTTGTGACGAATTTTGTGAAAAAAAAATAAAATATTTCTGGAGACTAAAAAGTCTTTTCATTGTGACATCAAAACTATGTTTGTGCCAAATATTGTTCGTTTGTAATAAATATTTTAAAAAATATCGTTTTTGAGCAAATGTCTGAATTTGGACCAATACAACTTTTTTCCTTCAAAAGCCTTTAACGTAATATATACATATTTTGAAAGTCTGAATGGTTCCCTACTTTCGTAAAGTAACTTTTGCCTTTGGAATTTAGGATACATTTAGTGCAAAAAGTCAGATTTTTTAGTTCCAAAACGCAATTTAGTCATTTTTTTCTCATTAAATTCTGAAAAGTAGCTACGCAGATAAAAAAGTTAAAAACGGGGAACTCAGCCTTTCAAAATAATAATAAAAATACGTATACGTATTCTTATACATATAAATGTATAAGAAGAGGTTGAAAATTCAGACAAAATACAAAAAAAGTCGTAATATTTTTTTGTCATTTTTTTGTGGCTTATTGGAATTATACCAACGCAGATGATATGATTCCGTCAATCTATCTCAAAATGTCTTCATTCAATGAGGCATTGCATGAAGACATGTGATCAATATTAGTTCAACTAGAAATGAAAACAATGTGATGAGAAACTGCTGTTGAATCGGCAACAAAAATATGCGTAAGGAACACGAATGCGGCTTTTGAGAGATTGAACTATAGTGATTTTCTTCCTGGACGCTCCCGGTGGAACCGAAAATACAAAAAGAACAAAAATTCGCTCGAAAAATGAAAGTGATACTTGCTTCATCGGATATATCAGCTGCGGTATTGGAATACTATTGAAAAGCTCTCAGATTGAGATAAATATGCAAATTAACTAAACTATTTTTCGCTATAGAAAAAATGCTGTTGGTATTGTGAATGAAGCATTATATTTAGATTTTTGTCAGTTCGTGTTCCCATACGTTGCTCAAAATCGTGTTTGGTTTAGCGAACGTGCTATATTAACTGCGAAAAACATTGATTCGGAGGACATATTTGCGAATTTTTAAATCAACTGCCTGCGCAGGACTATCGCCTCAATGACACTGGGCATTACAGAGACTACAGGAAATCTCTATGATTCCGAACGACATACCATGTCGACAATCAGCAATAACGACACTCGCAAATGATGTGAATGATAGAATTGGAATGAGTCTCCTCTTGGACGCCCAAATTGAAACCGCAAGACTATTTTGATCCGTTGGCTACGATTCTCTCACAGATTTGAAATGTACGGGGAATTGCAGTAGAAAAAGGTCGAACAACAAACAATAAAATTGCCGCTGAATATGCAGATTAAAGAAATTCCGAAGTGCTAACTGTCGAAGACTGTGCCGATGGTCAAGGTTGTGCAGTAATGTATATTGATCGCTATTGATAGATTGAATAATGTCTAGACAGAAGAGTTTTGTGCAAAAGTATATATTGATTGGATGTTTATAATTGAATGACGATTTCACACAAATGATTCTCGCTATTAATATTATAAAATCTATATAACCAATAAGCTAGAATATTTTACACAGCGAAATGTTTATTTTATGTAAACATGGTTTAAAAATAGTATTTGCATAAAAATCCGATGTCTATGAAACACTCGAAACTGGACCGGTGCACACTGGTCCCAAATTCATTTTTTATGGCATAAAGTCGAAAAATAAAGATACAATCTTGTAATTTTGCACATTTGCTAGTCATACTTAAAAAATAAAAAAATAAATTGGACCGATAGGACCACGCCCACTAACACCGCCCACATAAACTCAATATATAACCAATATAATAATCACCCAGTGTTAGTACAGGGTGACCAAAAACAAAATTTTATGAAAGCTTAAAAGAATAAAACATACTTCACTTTGACGAACAACGTTTTTCTGAACATTATTACAAAAGGAAAATATAGCATACAAATTTTCTACTAGACACTGCAATTTAAATAATTATTTCAGGAAATAATATAAAATATCTACATGTGTACAGAAAAGTGAATGACTTTATATACCATTTTAGAGGTACTTACAATACCTTTAAATGTTGATGGGTCTCATACACAAATCTGATTCAGAGATATGATCAAATGTGTGTACTATGGCTAATCGAAATTGTGCTAAAATAAAGTGACAATTGTAGGAGAGAGAATTTGTAGGAGTGCCGAAAAATGCTGACGAGATATTAATTCTACCATAAACTACACACTCTTTCACATTTACACTATGAGTCAAGTTGAGTCATACATATATCTTTTGGTCCACGACATTTATAGGTTATGCTCACTACGAGCCACAAAATTAGGAAAACTGACAAGACTACAGTAATCACAACATGTTAAATATAATTTTTAATCTCCTGACGCCGGCCTTCAATATCAATAATATAGTCACTTCATTATTTTCTTTTAACGCCGCAATTTAAAGTGTTTTGTATAACTGCTTTAGACTCTAATTAATCCCACGGCAAACTTTAAATGCTTCTTAGGCTTGCGGTGTTGCCACCTAGTTTTCTCCAGTACATTTTCTTGATAGCTTGGAATGTTGCCATTAAGAAAATATATAAACAATTTAAATGTTTTTGAATTTCTGCCAAAAAATATGGATTTGGGACCATAGTGGCGGTGGTTCAATAATTATTTTGGTGAATTTTACCAGTGCTACACGGTCTACTCCACCCAATAATCTAAATTAATTCCAGCAATCATTTGTCCTTTTGGTGGATCACGTCACGACATTCAAATTGAGGACGATTGTTTTAAATTGTCAATGCCAAAATCACCGTTTACATTTCGACTTTCTGCATTGTATTCCCAATCGAGTACAACGTACGAAAATGTAGCTCATGTGAGAGGTGTTCCTAAACATTGTTTAAAATCCACTTAAGCGAACCTGCAGGTATTGCAGCAGCGTACTGCCGACAGAATTCTTCTTGCATATAAAGAAATTCAAAGAATCAATAAAGAAATTTGTAAGCCGTTTATTGAAAATATTTTTAATATTCAGTCATAAAGAAATTCACATATTGATTAAAAGAGTTGTTATTCGTTTTTTGAAAAAATAAAATTGTAGCCGAAGCAAGTATCGAACCGGGGATGTTAGATTTGTAGTCGCGCATTCCTACCATCGCACCACGCTCTGTTTACGGAGAATTAAGTTAAAATTGAATATTAGGCGTTGACGCACATGTCGTTACGATTTTGTCAATTTCATGAAGTACCAGAAAATAATTTCAAATTTAATTTGTATTTATAAAGTGTTGTGTTTTTGATTAAAGTTTTAAAGTTTTAGTCTAATGTTTTAATTGAGTGTTTCTACTTTTGGCTAATCTTTTCAACAATTCAAATAAATAATTGTTCGAATATTTTTTCCTTGAAATTATTAGGTGCACTTTTATTCTGTGTACTGCATCCTTAAATTTAATATCTATGACAGCAAACGTTAATCGATACAATAATCACTGGGAACTATTTTTTTCTCATTTCAGTATTGTTTAAACATTGAAATAGCTTCCTAACAATTCAAACAACGATCACAAACAATCTCATTGAAATATGGACAGGAAAATTTCTGTCGGGCCAGCTAGTTGCTAAATAAACAACTAAATGCTAACTGCCACGAGCATTCGACAAAGATAATATTTGTAATCGATACGCGGCACTCAGCCAACGCTGCTATAACACCACTGTAGTTTGTCGAACCAATTCATTGTATTATACATATGTTACTAACAATAAGGCTGTTTTTCTTTAAGCCGGGATAACAAGCTGCGATAACAAAAACGGTAATAAATTTTTTTTTTTTCAAAATAAAAAATTATTTTTTCACATTGTCGCCAACTACAATATAAATATTTGTATCAAAACAAATTTCCAAAAAATTATTTTGTGTTACACTTTTTTGGACTTAGCCTCGATAACCATTAATTTGACTTATACTGTATAATTATCTAGGCTAAGTCCAATATTTTTAATATAAAATATTTTTTTCAAAAATTGTTTTCATACACACATTTATATTGCTGTTGGCGATAATTTAAAAAATAAGTTTTTATTTTGAGTGAAATTTAAACTTTTTATTTAGATTTTTCTTATCGCAGCTTGGTTATCCAGTCTTAAAGAAAAACAGCCTTAATGTCGAAGTGAGCTGCACAATTCACAGCATTTTCTTGATCAAAGCAAATGTTTCTCCTTTTAATTTTTTGTCTGAGCGCATGCGTGTCAAAAGCATTTAAAAAAATAAAATAGAAAGTATATCAATTGTAGTTCTCAGTACAATGTTGGAATATATATATATAGGAATTAAGAAATTCCCAATTCCGGGACGATGTCGTGAATTTCTACAATTACATTCAGTGCAAATTGGCATTGCTTAATTAGCGGCATAACTCACTACAACACGGCAGCACTCAAAGTTTTCATAAATAAACTCCCTATACATCAATGGACAGTACTATGTGCCCTGAAACCTGGATCTTTGGAAGTGGCATTGCATGAATTGGCAATGGCACGCTGACTTCATGCAAACTTCCGAATAATCAGAAATCACAAAACAAACAAAATCCAAATCAGCAACAACCTCAAGGGCAGCCTCAACAAACTCAGCGGTACTCTCAGCAAGTCTATCAACAAAGGCAACAGCAACAACGGCAGCCTCAACAACATCAGTGGAACACTCAGCAAAACTATCAACAAAGACAACAGCGACAGTGGCAGTGGCAGCCAAGACAACAAGCATTACCTGCAAAATCCGGATGAGTACAGATAAGAAGAAGAAGAAAAATTGTGAACACTGTTAAAAGTGCTTGTGTGACAAGTATTTCTACCTGTTAACAAAGCAATAAAAGTGAAGTGAAAAGTGCAAGTGATGGCGAATCCTCCGAACATTGCCATGAAGAGGTCGCTGGAGAAAGAGATGGTTACAATTCCTACTCAAGAATTGGACACTCTTCGTGCTATGGTCCGCATCCTCAAGGACCGAGAACGTGACTGGAACCAGAAGTTTCTGTTCCTAAAGGCCAAGCTCAAGCGATTGTTTGATAGTGGAAATTACACGCTATCAGAGAGTGAAAGTGATAGTGATTGTGATATGGAGACTGCTGACACACCGCCGGTGCAGCAGACCGTGAGCACACTGCCGGTGCCACGGGAGAAGATTGTGAGCACAAAGCCAGCCTCACAAGCGGTTGGCACAACCGCAGAAGGATGTCGGCAACCTGCCCAGCCCTGCAGCCAGCACCTCATCAGCTGCAGCGATGGACCAAGGGGCCAGGAAGACGGTCACGGCCAAGAAGAGGACCAGCGGAACCAAGGCGACTGCTGCTCCTAGAAATATGAATAGCCTTAAAAATGTTAATAGTGATAAGAAAAATAAAGACTCTAAGAGTCCTAATTTAAGTAGCGATAAGAGTTGTAATCGGCTTACAACGTTAATGTTAAGAGTTTATGCGACAAGCTTCGTGTGAAGCTTGGCAATAATAATTTTACAATAAAATTGGGTAATAAGTCAGAGAAGAACATTTCTGTTCTCACCATGTCTGAGCACGATGTGGTCAGAAAGTTTTTTGCTGAAGAGGGCATCTAGTACTATACGTACACGGCCAGGAATATGACTCCATACTCCTGTGTCATGGAGGGGTTATCGAGCTCCTATGAGGTCGATGATGTCAAGGCAGGGCTAGCTGAGACCCAGGTTAACTTGGAAGTTAAGCGGGTCTCAAAGCTAGGCAACGACAAATGGCTTAACCACTTGTCTAGAGGCTCGGATATAACCGGCCTCTACAACATCCGTCGCTTCCTTAGCTGTAAGGTTACGCTAAGGAAGGACAAGAGGAAAGGGCTGACGCAATGTCACAATTGCCAAAGATACGGTTACATATCAGCAAATTGTGGCATGACATACCGTTGCGTCAAATACAGTGATACACATGGCCCCGGAAAGTGTATCATTCCTGCAGGACTGGAAGGACGTCGTGAAATTGCGGCTACTGATCCAGTAACTGGCGAGGTACAAATGCAGGCTGCTTTTGTACTGAAATGTGCCAACTGCAACGCAGAAGGGCACTCTGCCAACTCCCAGGATTGCCCTAAGCGGAAGGCGCTGCTTGCCAAGAGGACGGAGCAGAAGAAGGAGAAGACCGAGGTGGTGAAGACGACCATGCAACGGAGGAACAGCACTGTTCGCCCTGGAGTGTCGTACTCTGGTGCGGCCACCGGATCCCCTAATGTCCAGATGTCGTTGAAGGATGTCATGAGCGGGTGCTCTATCTTCAACGAAACGTGTCAGGACTTTGGAATGAGGACTTTTGGGATGAGACTCCGGCAGTACGCTGCTGAGTTCAACGCCATAGTCGACAAGGCAGATAAAGCTAACGCCGTCCTTGGCGTACTAACTGCTTTATTCCTGAATGCCTAATTCCTGACTATCAGGCATGTCACAGAAAATGAAATCGAAAATTTTTGAAACCAAAACGTATTTAGCTTCTCCAGAAAACATAAAACGAAAAAAAAAAAAAATCGATTAAAACCCATTACAAAATCTGAAGTGAAATTGATATTTTAAGTAAAATAAACCCTAAATTGAAATGAAATTCTGTTCAAAATTAATTATGAATATTGATTTTATTAAAAAATATACTAAATACGTTGAGTATGATAATTTTAACATCTATAAAGTAACAGGCATGTAAAAGAAAATTGTATGATCTTGTCACATAAACAAGTGGCAGCTTAATCAAAAACGAACCCTAAAACCAAAAAAAAAAAAATTCTGAAGGAAACTCCGCAAAGAAATGTAAGTATTTGTTTTAATAATAAAATTAATAGCTAATTTGCACATATTTAAAGGGGCAAGCACAAGAACATCGCTCAGGAAAAATTTTTTAAAAATTTTATGGAATGCCACCAAGATATTGCGAGAGGTTATGTGAAAGGAGACAAGGTGCTTGTGGAATCTCTTTGGAAAGAATTAACGGAGAAGGGATCCGATGCATCCCTTAGACTTCGGCGATGTAATTTAATTTGAGATTGTGCCCTTCTCTCTTCTTCTATCACAGCTACAATTGAAACACCAGGCATATTTTTTGATTTTTTGTTTGTTTATTTATTTTTTTTAATTATAATTACATTCAAAGTGTGGAGACGCAACGAAAGTTTTGACGGCGGTGGGTAAACCAGCTGTTTCTATTTTCAATGCTACCACATTTTTAATAGAAATATTCTATTTCCATTTTTTTCGATTTCATCAAACCCAAGAATTTTTGAAGAAGCAAAAGTAAAATGTTATGATTTGGAAATACGAAATCAAATCGTTTTCGTAAAATTTCTGTGACATGCCTGTATGTCTGATTTGGTTTTCAACACCCTAGATTTTAAGAATTGTAAATAGTATCATTAGTTAAGTGTTAGTTGTAATTCAAAACCAAACAAGTAAGGAAAGGCTAAAGTCGGGCGGGGCCGACTATATAATACCCTACACCACTCCCTGCGTATGTACCTCGCTTTGGTTACTAAACCCATTTATTTCATGGGAGCAATTTTATGTAGTTCATATAAATTATACAGTATAAATTATACTTTTAGTCATATTTAATGAATATGGTTAATAATATGGTAATTGATCCAATTATCCAACAGACAAATACAAATTATACAGTAGTAATAGGATGAATCGGACCGACATTTCAAAAGGGGGCCTATAACTACATTTTGGGCCTGGTCCAAAACATGGGCCTATATATTTCTCATTCACGGTAGGTATTCCTGGTTGAAAAATACCATGATCTGCAAAATTTGATGAAGATCCGATGTAAGATGTAGTTTCTAGAGCTGTAAGATGGGACCCCATTTGGGTTATACCAAAGTATGGACATATGGGCATCTCCCAAACAAGTAAGGAAAGGCTAAAGACGGACGGACTTTCTATCTCATTACAATTCAATTCGGTAAAAAAGTGAAATCGGGAAGGATTTTTGCATTTGGCCAAAATCGGTGAAACATTCGGGAGCAACATTTGTATGAGGGCGATATTTAAATCTGAACCGATTTTACCCACTTTCACCATAGGTTGGGTTATAATATGTTGTGCCAATTTTAAAGAAAAACGGGTACAATGTGTGGATTTTAGAGCGGAAAAAGTCAAATCGGGAGCGAAATTTGTATGTGGGCTATATCTAAATCTGTACCGATCATACCCACTTTCAGCATATGTGTTTCTAGTTAGATTATAAGATGTTGTGCCAAATTTAAAGAAAATCGGGTGCAAGATGTGGTTTCTAGAGCGGAGGGAGTGACATTTGTATGGGAGCTATATCTAAATCTGAACCGATCTTACCCAGTTTCAGCATAGGTGTTTCTAGTTGGATTATAAGATGTTCTGCAAAATTTAAAGAAAATCGGGTACAATATGTCTTTTCTAGAGCGGAAAATGTCAAATCGGGAGCGACTTTTGTATGGGGGCTATATCTAAATCTGAACCGATCTTGGCCAATTTTTGCATACGTGTTTCTAGTTCGATTATAAGATGTTCTGCAAAATTTAAAGAAAATCGGGTACAATATGTCGTTTCTAGAGCGGAAAATGTCAAATCGGGAGCGACATTTGTATGGGGGCTATATCTAAATCTGAACCGATCTTACCCAATTTTTGCATAGGTGTTTCTAGTTGGATTATAAGATGTTGTGCCAATTTGAATGAAAATTGGGTACAATATGTGGTTTCCACGGCGGAAAAAGTGAAATAGGGAGCGACATTTGTATGGGGGCTATATCTAAATCTGAACCGATCTTACCCAATTTGAGCATACGTGTTTCTAGTTGGATTATAAGATGTTGTACCAAATGTAAAGAAAATCGGGTACAATATGTGGTTTCTAAAGTGGAAAATGTCAAATCGGGAGCGACATTTGTATGGGGGCTATATCTAAATCTGAACCGATTTCCTCCAAATTGTCCTTGGCCAGAAAAAATAACTTCTGCCAAGTTTCATGACAATCGGACAACAATTGCGACCTGTAGAGTGCGTACAAGCTTAGATGGACAGCAGACGGACGGACGGACAGACAGACATCGTTAAATCGACTCAGCTGGTGATTCTAAGCCGATCGGTATACTTAAAGGTGGGTCCAGCTCGATTATTTCATGGTGTTACAATTATTTGGCGCGAAACTAACTTATAATACCCTAGACCACGAAGTGGTGTAGGGTATAAAAATGTTAAGAAACTCCCTTTTTCTTGTCCTTTTTTGGGAGAACATATATGTATATAGACAAAAATGTATAATTGATACGTTGCAGTCCGCTGCAACATAGTATAAGTATTATTTACATAGTTCTTGAAATGTATCAGTATATACGCTAGAAATTAAGTACAAATGTTAGTCGTAAGATTATACTCAATTGTTTAAGTTTTTGGAATAAATAAAATCTGAATCCGGATGAGTACACTAGCTATAACAATTATAATAATCTAACTGATTATTCTAATTTCAGAAATAATAACAATATCTTATGTAACTGTCAGGCAAATTTAAATCAAGATGCAAATCTTAGTAGTTGCTTAAATAACAATGCTAATTATGAAAATAATGATAACCACCCTCAACGGGGACGCCCGATACGGGATCAAGCTGCCCTATGTTTTGTTCAGAAATGAATAACGCGCAACAAGAATGTTAGCGGGTTCCACAGAAAACATTTTGGCGGAATTATTTAGGGCCAATTATTTCACTACCCTTGATTTGACAAAGGGCTTTTATCAAATCGAGGTGAGTCCTGAACAACAAAGGATGATGCATGTACATTACCTCTATGGTAGGAGATTCAAACTTAATACTGACCATAAACCATTAATATGGTTATCATCGCTGAGGGAACCAAATTCGAAGTTGATAAAATGGAAAATAAAACTCAACGAATATGAGTTTAATATTTGTCATGTAGAGGGAAAGGAAAATAAAGTGGCGGATGCCCTTCAAGAATCGCTTGTGAGGTTAATATTTTCGAGAGTAGCGAATGTAATAAGAAATACACCCAGACGACTAACCTAGGAATTCATAAGAGAATAGTCCATCGGAATATGAGATTTGAATGTAATATCTGCAAGCGTCAATTTAAAATGAAAACATCCATAAAACAACATTTTGGCCGGAAACATCCAAGGGAAAAATTATCCTATAGGGAGGCCACCGCTGGTGATGATCAAAATAGTGAAACGGGACCTGCTGCTCAAGGCGAAAGGAATAGGAAAAGGAATCAATCACCGATACCTACGGTACATAGTGCTAGTGAGGATGGCAATGATCACATCCAAATAACCGTTAAACCCCTGCAGTATTATGAAAAGCAGATATTGATCAAAAATCGAAATGAAGACAGTTATGAATTAGTGGAAAAATATAATAAGAAGAGGCATGAATTCACTTACAAGGATAATGATGAAATAATTCAGAAGGTATTGAATATTATACAGAATGAGGAAGCTGTAACAATTTATTGCGAAAATGATTCGGTTTATCTGAGGATTCAGGATGAAGTAATAATGAAAAACAAAAAAAAATCAGGGTTCTTCGAACTTATAAGCTAGTAAAGGATATTAGCATCGAAGATCTTATATAGATTGTCATAAGACACCATAAATATTAAAACAATCACCCTGGGATAGAGAAAAGCTACCAGGAGTTGATATTGAGAGATTTCACAGTAGTTGGAACGAAAATATTCGGTTGTATAAGAAACGTGAAGAGGAAAACGATATCGCTTATAATATTGATTTGGTCATCAAATCAAATTATGCTTATAATAATACGATTCATCTCACTACAAAGAGGAAACCCATAGATATTCCCTTTTCGGCGAATGATGTTGACCTACAAGACGTTTAGAGACAGATCGAATAGGCTAAGGAAAATACATTTGAATACAGAAAGGACGAAGAGATTGATAGCAGGTTTAAGAAAACGCCTAACACGCAAAAAATGGAGACTCGACAAGAAAAGGTTGACGTTGAACGGGTTGACGACCGACTACAGGACTAGAAATGAACATTTGAATATTTATAAGCATCAACTCCTAAAACGAAAAACTTTTTTCAGGTCTAGAGACGTATTGGTGGATGATAGTGATTTTGCTAATGACCAACCCGGTACTAGCAAAGAAGCGGGAAATCACTGACCTTAACCACGGAAATGGCTTTACCCCGATCGAAATTGGACAGAAGAAACTTGTTTCTGGATATAACAACATTCTCCACATATTCAACGTGACGAAATATGAAGCCTTTATTGATGACATCGACAAAGGAAGTAGCAAACTTGGACAATTCTTATTCGAAATGATGGATGACGATGATAGAGTAGAAATAGAAGATAAATTAAGAACACTCGAGACTAATACCCATAATACCATAACCCAAAGCAATAATCAAATTCAAATAAATAAGCAGTATGATGAACAATTGGAGAAGCTAACCACATTTTATAATTCTCAAATGGAGAAAGTGACTGGACAATATTTAGAAATGAGAAATACTTCGGCTCGACAGTTGAAGGAGATAAAATTAGAACAAATCAGATATCATTTGACACATTTGGAAAAAATTATTTATAATGTAGAAGGAATTCTTTAAAACATCACGTTTAAGCCTTTTGAGCAGGAATATTCTCACAGATGAGGAAATTCGAATGAGTAATATGACTTTTGAGAAATTACAAGATATTAGTCTAGCGACTTCTGGCAGAAACATTATATTACATTATTCGTATCCCAATTATGTCCAATGAAATTTATAATAAAATATACATTCAACTAGTTCCTAATAAACACGGAATGGAAGTTAATTTAGAATATAAGGAATATTTAACCCACAATAATGTTATATACTTTGATGCAAATAAAACGAATGAGCATAAAAGATAATTGTATCGAGAATTTTTTTAAAGAAAATAAAATGCATTGTGCCTACAGGAAAAACAATAGAAAATTTGTAGTTGAACTAAATGCTCACATAATTTTTGCTATTAATATGATAAAATAAACTATTGAACAAGATTGTAACCAAATTCCGATATCATTAACTGGAAATTATTTGTTGAAAATTGAAAACTGTAAAGTAAAAATAATGAAAAATTGTATGATAGAAATTTGTATGGCGAAGATAATGTCTTTACCTAATCCATTAAGAATTATAAATTTAACAGAGGATAAAGATATCTCCCTTCAGGAACTTAAGTTTCATCATGTTAAAAACTTAGAACATATTGATGAATTAGAAATGAAACAAAGAACAACCAATATTGTAATGTATGTGGTTATGGCCACAATTATCGTGATAATAATGACTTACCTTTATGTCAAATTGAAATCTAGGAAAACTGTCACTAAGACGGTTATTTCTTTGGCCCCCATTCCTTCAGAATATGGGCGAAGATGCTCGTGTGGGGACTTATGGCAAAGACAAACAAACCCAACGGAAAGATGTCATTCGATCCGTAACGACTGCATTCCGTTGTGGTTTGTTTGTTGAGAATTGTGCTTGCTATGCACAATCTCACGCTTTGCCTTAGTTATGTCAAAGCCAAACAAACCCAACGGAAAGATGCCGTTCATCCGTAATGGACCGACAGTACTCGGTTGTGTGTTGTTTGTTGATAATTGTGCTTGATGTGCAAAATCTCACACTTTGCCTCCAACTCCATTCAACATCTAAATAGTATACATAGATCTCGTCTTTGTTCAGTAGTGTCGAACAAAGGCGATCATATTGCTAATAAGATTATGTAAACAACCGTACAACGGTTGGTGAACAAATATTATGAAATAAAACGGCAGACTTAATTTTACTACTCAAAAGTAAAGAAGTGTTATTCATTTCGTCTTCGTCCGAAATAAACGAAAATTATTTTCGAAGTTTATTCTAAAATTTATATATATCTATTTAAATAAAAGAGAGTGGCGTTAGTTACTACGCTTATAACTCAAGAACGCATGGGCCGATTTCAATAATTCGCACTAATTTGGATTGGTCGCCGGCAAAACAAAAAGAATACCCAAGAAAATTCACGAAATATCCCCGATTTTTATAGAGTGATTTTACGACGCCATCTTCATGATAGATGATGTTTATGTTTACGGTGCGTTGAAGCTTACTGTAGAAACGCCTGGATTGTCCTGTCTCAGTGGCAAGGTTAAATTACCAATGTCTTTACCACCAGTGCCATTACATTCTTTGCTTCATGGCGAAAGACCAGAATCACTTCATTTTCTATCGAACACTCAGAAATATAACGGATGCTTTCAAATGACTTCATTTGGAGCAGATATTATTGATGTAAGCAAATTCAATCCAAGAAGGTCGCCGCAATGAAATCACCAGCGCAATGAATTTTTACGCGTACCGGTTGATGATTCTCATTCTCTCATTTCCCATTTACGAACGCTATCCAACTGTAACTCATTTGGCATTGCATCTGGAGATCGGTCAACGAGTTTATTTCACTGCAGCAAACGCTGCTCAATGTGCTCAACACCCACCAGCGAAAACATTGTCCAGTTTCTTCTCGAAAATTTCAACGTCGAAAGCAAGGCGATGTAGTTCCTGGTCATTCGGATTTGCGTTCTACTGAAGCTCATGGCCGTATTTATACAGTTCATCCAAAGAATATGAATGTTTTTACTGGTGACTGATAATTTGAGTCACTTCGAAATAGTGTTGCCAACATTTCGTGCTGCGTGTCTGGAGCTCAATTTGCTTTAAAACTATACGCATTGGGATACGATAATCGCTGAAGCAACTGTTTCTGTATTCCCAATTAAAACACGCATATTATTTGCGATCATTATTGCCGCAGATTTCCATCAAATCCGTGAATTGTGGGACAAGTACAAAAATGATATGTCAGAAGACATTTTGCATCGAGTTCGTGTCCATTCAGAGAATCCCAGGCTTTGGGTTTGATAGAAGGCATGTGGATGTTACAATTATTACAATTTAAGGTTTTGCAATATCAATCAACCAAAATTATGCAACGGAACGCGTTTAGCGTTCACAAAACTCATGAGCAATGTGATTCACGCAAGAATACTAAAAGAAAAGTTCAAAGGTGGGAAAGTTCTCATTCCGAGAATTCCAATGATTCCAACCGATATGTCATTCGAGTTTAAGCGAATCAAATTTCCAATTCGTCTCGCATTCGCCATGACAATCAATAAATCACATTGAGTGTTTGTGGCCTCAGTCTGGAGAATGAATGTTTTTCACACGGTCAACTGATGTCGCATATTCCCGCTTTGATCGTTTTCGCACCTGACAACAAAACAAAATATTGTTTATCACAGAGTGATTCAATGTGGGAAAATACAATTTAAAATCGAAACCATCCATGTAATATTAACAATTGACCACAGATTTTCTGCAATTTGAAATGACGTAGGACAACGCCTGTGAGACGAAGTTCTCCGGGTCCACTATAATCAATAATACTAACCTTCTCTTAATTATGCATATACTTTTTATCATTTAATCCCTTCTCTATTAATACCATAAAACCTTAGTGTAAGTCTGTCTGTCTGTTTGTTCCACAATCACGAGTAAACGGCTGAACCGATGTTGTTGACATTTTCAGTACAGATATATGCAGGTTTGGAGGGAACTATAGGCTATAGAATTTTTAAAAAATTGCTCTGTGGGCGGAGGGGGCGTGACAATAGTGTTTAGTGTATGTTACTGACCACGAGAATGATAAATATGATGCTGAAATTTGGATTTTCATTTTATAGGCGGAGTGGGCGTAGCAATACTGTTTTTTGAACTAGAAGACTAAAAATTGGAATGTATACATTACTGACCACGAGAATGATAAATATGATGCCGAAATATGGATTTTCGTTTTGTGAGCGGAGTGGGCATGGTAATAGATTTTTTGAGCTAGAAGGCTGAAAATTGGAACGTATATATTACTGACCACGATAAAGTTCAATTTGATGCCGAAATTTTTATTTTCGTTTTGTGGGAGGAGTGGACGTGGCAAAAGTGTTTTTGAGCTAGAAGGCTGCAAATTGGAACGTAAATATTACTGACCACGAGAAAATCCATATGATGCCGTAATTTGGATTTTCGTTTTGTCCGTCATCCGATGTACAAGTGTTAATCTGTCGTCCGTGTTGTGTCTCGTCTCGTCTGTTAAAACAAATAAAACCTAATAGTTCAAAACAACACAATAACAAAACACAGCTTTAATATTGAAAAACAACCAACAATAAAACCAACCAAATATTACGAAAACCGCGCCGCGTGCCAAACTAAAACAAAACAACAACAAATAATAACAACAACAACAACAGTAGCATCAGCGGGTACAGCAACTGCAGCAAAGCAGACCAACAACAGCAGCCGCATTTCACTGACCGCACAAATGTTCTTCTTGTGGTGTGTGCGTTGCTCCCCTTCCCTTCCTTTCCCATTCCCTTACGTGTAATACAGTTGTCACTCTCCTCTTCTTGTCGTTGTTCACCCAATGCCTAAGGCATAAAACTAGGCATTGTGTATAAAGCAACGGTAGGGGGTGGTTTGAAAGTTTTAGGTACATATTTTGACTTTGTTTTTTTTTTTGTGTGTCCTACTGGTTGGTAAGTTTAAAATACAATTTGCCAACATACGAGGGCTGAGAGCGAACTTTGTTGCCGTGTACGCTCATGTACATTTTCATGGGCCTGATGTTTTTGCTCTTTGTGAGACTCAGGTGTGTGAGGGTTCGGATCCACAAGAGTTTCACGTACCTCGGTATCACACCCTGTCCCTCTTTATTCCACACTGAGGTCTTGTGGTTTACGTACTCAATGACATAGTGTTATAGAGCCAGCCAGACTTAAACTCGGAAAATCCAGAATTTAACACATACTACATTTCGGATTTGTGTATAGAAGTCCAAACGCGGAAAGGGAGGTATCCCTAAATGTCTTTGACGCCCTTTCCGATTCAATTACAAACATTTTAGAGGATTGTCCTGACAGTGAAATTGTGGTTGCTGGCGATTTCAATGTCCATAATTCCTCTTGGCTTGCCCATTCGAGTCACTCAACATCGGAGGGTCAATACGCCGAGCTTTTTGCCTTTTCGTATTCCGCTCTTCGTGTCGCTTCGACCCCAGCCCCAAAGCGGTCAATATATATGTACGAAAAGGCACGTTGGGCCGAACTCAACAACTTTTTCCAGCATTTCAATTGGAAACTTTATTTTCTAAATGGTGATATAAATGCTGCGGCTGAAATGATTGAAAATATTATCTTGATTGGAATGAAGTCATTTATTCCAATTATAGTTATTTTGGATAAACCATCTACTAAAAGTTGGTTTAACCAGACATGCAAGACTGCTGTCAGATCCAAAGAGGAAGAGTTCAGGAAATAGAGTTTAAATAAAAATGCCACCACTGATCTGCTACGCAAGCAGACAAGAACCATGTATGCCACAGTACATAGACGTGAAAAGTTTCTGTACGAACAACGTCTTCGTGCCAAAGTTCTTTCTTCTCCCAGGGGAAGTAAGAGCGTTTGGTCATTTGTAAAAAGAGTAAAGGATAACTCCTCATCAATCCCAACTCTTATTAAAGATGACCAAATATTCACCAACACGGTTGCCAAAGCTAACCTACTGGCTGAAATGTTTGCAAGGAATTCATCCTTACCGGAAAGCAATCAACCACTCCCCGTGATCGAAAATGTATTAAGTTCCATGCCTCAGATATTTTTTCGAACACGTGGAGTTAAAAGGGTTCTCGCAAATCTCGACGTAAATAAATCTCCAGGCCCGGATGGCATTTCAGCACTTGTCCTATGTAAGTGCACTTCGACGCTTGCCCGTCCCCTTCGCAATCTTTTCAACCTTGCATACCGTGCAGGAGTTTTCCCAGCGTGTTGGAAGATTGCGAACATCCAGCCCATCCCTAAAAAAGGTGAGGCTAATAACCCTGATAACTATCGACCGATCGCGATTTGCTCAGCGCTCTCGAAGTTTATGGAGAGTATGGTTAACCACCATCTTGTGAGGTATTTAGAAACTAATGACTTACTTAATGATCGACAGTATGGCTTCCGTAGGAATCGATCTACGATCTACTCCCTCTTTCCTCCTTCCAATACCTGATCTTCCTTCCGCCAACGCAATGCACTGCATTTATAGGGGTCATCCCCTGAGTGTTGGTTCAGTGAAAAAAAATCCCTTCCCTATTAATATTATAAAACCTTAGTGTAAGTCTGTTTGTCTGTCTGTTCCACAATCACGCGTAAGCGGTTGAACCGATGTTGTTGACATTTTTAGTAAGGATAGATACAGGTCTGGAGGGAACTATATAGAATTTTATAAATTTATATAGAATTTTTCAAAATTTGCTCTGTGGGCGAAGGGGGCGTGACAATAGTGTTTTTGAGAGCTAGAAGGATGAAAATTGGTACATATGAGAGAATGATAAATATGATGCTGAAATTTGGATTTTAATTTTATAGGCGAAGTGGGCGTGGCAATAGAGTTTTTTGAAATAGAAGACTAAAAATTGGAATGTATATATTACTGACCACGAGAATGATAAATATGATGCCGAAATTTGGATTTTCGTTTTGTGGGCGGAGTGGGCGTGGTAATAGTGTTTTTGGAGCTAGAAGGCTGAAAATTGGAACGAATATATTACTGACCACGATAAAGTTCAATTTGATGCCGAAATTTGGATTTTCGTTTTGTGGGAGGAGTGGACGTGGCAATAGTGTTTTTTGATCAAGAAGGCTGAAAATTGGAACGTATATATTACTGACCACGATAAAGTTAAATTTAATGCCGAAATTTGGATTTTCGTTTTGTGGGCGGAGTGGGCGTGACAGTAGTGTTTCTTTATCTAGAAGGCTGAAAATTGGAACGTATATATTACTGACCACGAGAAAGTTCATATGATGCCAAAATTTGGATTTTCGTTTTGTGGACGGACTCGGCGTGGCAATAGTGTTTTTTGAGCTGGAAGGTTGAAAATGGATACATATATATTACTGAAAACGATAAAGTTCAATTTGATGCCGAAATTTGGATTTTCGTTTTGTGGGCGGAGTGGGCGTAGCAATAGTGTTTTTCAGCAAGAAAGCTGAAAATGGGTACATATATATTACTGACCACGATAAAGTTCAATTTGATGCCGAAATTTGGATTTTCGTTTTGTGGGCGGAGTGGGCGTGGCAATAGTGTTTTTTGAACTAGAAGGCTGAAAATTGGAACGTTTATATTACTGACAACGAGAAATATCATTTGATGCCGAAATTTGGATTGTCGTTTCGTGTGCGGTGGGGGCGTAGCAAAAGTGTTTTAGAGAGCTAAAAGGCTGAAAATTGGTACATATATATTACTGACCACGAGAAGGATAAATATGATGCCGAAATTTGGATTTTCGTTTCGTGGGCGGTGGGGGCATGGCAAAATTGTTTTTTGAGCTAGAAGCCTGAAAATTGAATTATTACTCACGATAAAAATCAATAAGAAGCCTGATTTTAATTTTACCATTTGTTTTTCGCCTGGCGAAGCGGGCAGGGTTCAGCTAGTATATATAAGTGCATTACCGGAATATGTGTGGTATATAAAAACAAATTTTAAAAAATTCATCTGGCGATTTGAAGTCACACCCAGACCACCAGTTCAAAGCCATCGCCGAATTCAGATAGCGGAAATCAGCCGTCCGCATCACAATGTTGCATTCATAGATAAAAGAACAGTTCAGAGACGCTGTGGAGAAGAAATGCACAATGGATTGAGAAACGAGCAAATCGGCCGACGTCAACATCGGCTTTATATGTCAGATTTGTCGTCGTGCATTCTTACCATCACACCATGCTCGGTATACAGATGCAATAAGAAAATGTTGTGCTAATTGTGACTACATTTTTCAACAATTTTTAGTCAATCAAAGTTTTAGTCAAATCGTTTAATTGAATGCTATTTCAGGAGAACTTAATTTTGACTAAATTTTTCAACAATTCAAATAAATATTTGTTCGGATTGTTTTGTTTTAGTATAACAACTTTTTTCGTGAAATTATCCGGTGAATTTTTTTCTGTGTATGCTTGGATTTACTTGATATGTGATTTGCGCAATCTCCTTATAGCATAAGCGTGCATCATAAAACGATTCTTCATAGAAGGGGTTAAAAGAGGGAAATTGGTACCTATCAAACGACATGAGCTAGAAACACGAAATTCAGTGAGTAGACACGTAACAAAAGAATAATTCGGTGTATGTATTCCTCTGACTACGTAGGCTTGCAAAATATAAAGTTTTTTTTTCTAAATTCCTACTTTGAAGGCGTAAAATGGGAACAAACCGGTACCAGCCAGCAATGATCTGTGCTGTGCATTTACTTGATATCCATACTTTTAGTTACCGCCGAAAAAATGGAACCAGTGGAACGACAATAGCTAGTAAACTGAAACTCAGTGTAGATCATTCTAATCGAATGTACACGTAAAATAAAGTGATTTTCGAAATTTGTACTTTTTTTGGGGGGAGTGGGGGTAATGTGGAAAAAGTGATAAAATTGGTACTGACCAAATGGCTTCAGTTAGAATAACGATATTCAGTATGTACCGATTGAAATTCAAAATGAAGGATTTTTGTCACTCAATCAACAACTGAGAAGAGGAAAGAGGAAGAAGTGTTGTCGACTTCTTTTTTAAATCACTACCAACACCGTGTCAGACTCTATCAAAGGCCTTGTAGATATAGCATTGACCTTACTCTCACAACTAGTGGATAGATCGATACCACTTTTCGGATAACACCGTCATCGGGTCCCCCGTAGATCGATTCCTACGACGAGGAGTTATCCTTTACTCTTCTTACAAATGACAGCAAAAATTAATATATATTGCAAAAATTAAAACACCCGCCGCACTATGGACGGAAATTAAAAAAAACGCCAAAAGTCAAATTTTGTGACGCATGTAATATCGAAAAAGTGTTTAAGCCTATCTTTTCAACACATATCCAGCATTTTATATCCAAACAATAAACAAAAAAGTAAGAAGGAACTAAGTTCGGCCGGGCCGAATCTTATATACGCTCCACCACGGAGTGCATATGTTTATGCACATTACTATATTTAATTACTATTTCAAACTATAATGTATACTTATGCGCACTGTTTAAAATCTACTACCATAAATAAATACAATGCTGTAATTATGAAAGTGAACATGCTGAAAATATTAGGCGATTGTCAGTCGCCATTAGGGAGAAGCATTTTCAGATACAGACAAAGTGACTGCATTATTTTGATAATAAAAGTACAAATTTTAAAGATATCCCCGTTCGCCCCATTCTCCGCCCAAATGTACAAATTTGGAAAAAACCTTTTTGTTTCGAGTCTTCATAGTCAGACCACCGAATACACACCAAATATATACACCGAATTTCATGATATCAACTTCAGCGGTTTGAAGGTCCCATTTTTATCCCTTTTTCAATTCCCTAAAAGTTCCCTTAAAAGTACGAATTTCGAAAAATCCCTCTATTTTACGTGTCTATGCAATTAGAGGGATGTACACACCGAATTTCATGATTCTAGCTGTTGTCGTATCATTGGTACCATATTTTATCCCTTTTTGTCCCATTTCGCCAGCTAAAACTTTTATTTTCTTTGTGGGGCTTCCAAGCTACAAGAGGAATGTCCGCAACAAATTTCAAATGTATGAAAATCAGAAATTTAATTAATAAGCCAAGTCTACCAATATTTGTATACTATGTATATATAATGGAAATGATACTTCAATTCATAAAGTAAATATAAGGCAGCAATCATAAATACCCTAAATATTGAGGGATAGAGAGTGCATTTTCAGCTACAGTCGTTTCCATCCTATTTTAATTTCAAAATTATAAATTTTGAAAATACCTTATCTCTCACGTACGCAGTATAAGACAACTTCATGATTCTACGATTTAATAAATAGGTGTTTTAATTTTTCATTTGTTTTGGTGCTTTAAACTTGAATTGTAATAAAGTCCTTTTTATACCCTCCACCTTGAAATATCGACCTGAGACCCTATAAAGTATATACATATATTCTTGATCGTCATAAAATTCTAAGACGATCTAGCCATGTCCGTCCGTCTGTCCGTCTGTTGAAAGCACGCTAGCATCTAAACGAAAGGAGCTAAAACGTTCGAATTTTCCATAAATGCGTCTTATAGTCGTAGATCGGTTGGGATTGAAATGGGGCGAAATCGGCGCAAAGGGAAAAATTGTTCCCTCACAAGGACTAAAAATACCCATAATAATCCCTAATATTTTAGAGTATTTAAGCATGTTTTTTGAATATGTCTGTTTATATTTGCTTGATATTTGGTATGCGCATTCCCCTTATAGCAAAAACGTGCACCATAAAGTGATTCTTATTTGTAGGGGTGAAATGGGGCAAAAAAGGGATAAAAATCTTACATATTATACGACAACAGCTAGAAACACGAAATTCGGTGTGTACATTCCTCTAATTGAGTAGATACATAATATAAAAGTATTTTTTCCAAATTCGTACTTTTAAGGGGTAAAATAGGAATAGAGGGATAAAAATGGTACCAACCAAACGGCTGTACCTAGAATAATGAAATTCAGTGTATACATTCCTCTGACTGCGTAGACACGGAAAATAGACGAGTTTTTCGAAATTAGTACTTTCAAGGGATACAATGGTACAGAGGGATAAAAATAGTACAAACTAAACGACTACAGCTAGAATGATAAAATTATAATTGCGTAGAAACGTCAAGGGGGTAAAAATGGTACCAACCAAATGGGCGCAGCTGGAATCATGGAATTCGGTGTATACATTCCTCTGACTGCATAGACACGCAAAATAAAAAGTTTTTTTCCAAATTCGTACTTTTTCTTTTACGGCAAAAATTGGTTGAATCATGAAGTTAGGTTATTTTGCAGTATGTACGTCTGATAATGGATTTTCAAAATTTGTACTTTTGGAATTCAAATAGAATGGAAATACAACCAACTGTAGCACCCACTATCTACCAATATTTATGACGACTTTTAAAATAAAACAGGAAGAATTATGCATTTGGATTTGGCTCAGTAAGAGCAATAAAATTCAGTGTTCAGATGTTTTAATGGACAACGTAAAAAATGTATTCAATGGCTCTGATAAACAATTGAAAATTATTCACAACAAAATTATGACATTTTTTTACCAAACTACAAAAAACGATGGAAAGCTGTGGGAAGATCTGTTGAAAAGTTCCGAGAAAATTCAACATGTTTATCAGCAATGAATTTAAGGTTAATTTCGAAGAAAAAATAGATTATCGATCTAGATTACGCTCCATCGTGAACACCAACAATGAAAATAAAAAATTGACATTCACAAATGAATTAAGAAAAAGTAAAGCCGGTGACGGTCGTCCCAAATTGCCTTTTAACAATGCTTCCGAGAGAACCAAGAGGCGACGAGTTCAGATCCTACGTTCAAACTGCTGTGATGAAGAATTAAATAAAGCTGTGACGAACGCCCCGGTAGTCGAGTTGGTAGCGTGCTCGGCTATCAGCGTGGGGGTCGTGGGTTCGATTCCCACCAGAGGCTCTGGTCTGTCGCTGCAATAACTAGCTACAATGGTCTTAGTCACCCCGGCTCAATCCCTGAACCCAAAATTAGAATATAAATTTAGTTTGCAATTCATAATAAAATAAAAAAATAAATAATGAAACCAGTTATATTCACCAATCGAGTGCACGCGAAATGTTAAATGGGACACTGGACAGTATATTGATCTTGAGATGACAAAATCGAAATATAATAATTTACGTTTGTATAATGAGTTGTTACTTGGGGAAAAGCTCTATCCTTCTTATGAAAAGATAACTGCAAAAAATGGGGTTTCAGGTCAATAAACTATCAAACAAAATTGGTCAAGGGGAAGAAGTGTACCTAATATATCAACAGAAGAACTATCGGACAAATCAGTATTCGCTGTATACTATGTGCCACTTAAATTGTCTTCTGAAAAGACGGCACCATTTGGCAAAATATGCGTCCTTCATCTGTGAGATATTGTCGTCCCATAAAATTTGAGTTTTGCAGAGAAACGACATCAACTATTTTGAAGGAATATAATTTTTATTCTCAAAATATTAAAGACCTTTCTCCAACAATGTTGTCGATTGGTGCTACAGAACTGTCAATTGTGTTCAAGGTATGTAATACGACTACAGGACAAAAGTCTTCGTCATCCTGCAATATATGAGGAGCAAATCCGAAAGATTTTTATTTAAGAAATAACTTACATATTTTAAGAAGCCTTAACTGTGATGAGGATAACTATAAATTCGGTCTATCTACTCTTCAATGCTTGATGAGGTTTATGGAATTTATTTTACACATTGCCTACAATTTAGACTTTAAAAAAAGGTTCAGCCAGAAAAAATTACAAAATCTTGAAAGCTGAAAGGAAGAGAAAAATACAAAACGAACTTAAATCGGAATTGTGATTAATGGTAGATTTTGTTAAACAAAGATTCGGTTTTTGTAGCAAAAATTGTGGATATAGCTAGAGAAATTATGAGGAGATTCGGCAATAACAAGTACTAGCAAGCGGACTAGAAATTGATTTTACTGCTTTTGAGGATTATTGCAATGAGACTTTCACCATACTAATAAAACAATATCCTTGGTATACTATGTCTCCCACTGTACGTAAGCTCTTAGTATTATAAAGTCGGTAGGCTTGCCTATTGGTTGCCTTTCGGAAGAAGCTCTTGAAGCCAGTAATAAAGTCTTCAATAGTTTTCGAGCTGAAAGGAGCCGAAAGGGTTCACGAGAAGGCAACAACGATGGTATCATCTGACCCACAAATCAGTTAAATACGTGTCAGAAGGAGAGAAATGTCAACGAATTGTCACCAGAGGCAAAAAAGCTCTTAAATACTGTAGATAATATAATATAGTATAATAATATATTTGTATAGTATATAATAGTATGTATTTGTATACATAAATAGAATATCGTATATATACCTATATGAATGAATACATTTTATATTTTCAAATAAACATTTCGTGAACAGAACTCATTTTCATTTCTAAAAAATTCACATTATGGCATGACATTACTTTTACACTTTCACATACATATAAAAGTACTAAATTATCTAAGGTATAAATATAAACCCATGTTTACATATATACTCCAAAATTCAATTATGTGAGAAAAAAGCTGCATTGTTCTTATAACGGGATATGAATCAAGGGCATGCTATTTGTATTCATTCCAAATTTCATCCAGATCCAAGCATTTTTGTGGATTTTACAGAGTTTTTGCCACATTTTCCCATTTCCGCCCACAGTGCGCCGGTGCAGTATTCTCAGGTTTTTTCTCTTTTTCAAAATTCTCAAAAATCCATTTATTACTAATAGAAATCACCCAAAATTAAAACTCCCCACAAAAATTAAATGTCAATAATGTGCATTTTGATATGAGCAAACATCCATTGTTTCGGGATTGTGTACAAATCCACCAGATTTCCCATACAAATTGTCAGTTGCAAAATCCACAGATTCTTTCGGATTCTTTAAAAATCAGGTCTGTCATATCATATCTATATCCTGGGACGTGGCGCTCCCAATTAGAATAATACTGATGTAAAGCATGCTTGAAGAATCAATTTTGCACATAAGGCCAAAACACAATGAGAAAAATATACGTATCTTTTAAGCACGCATGTCTCGAGCTATTTTGAAATGTATGTAAACACATGAAGAAGCATACAATATAAGCGTGCATCCCATAAGTGTGTATCATGCGTAGAAAAAGTTACTGAACTTTTAACCTTTTTGTGTACATCGTGAAGCAGAAGCGTAAAAATATATGTTTTTTGAGAATTTTGTTTGCGCGTTTAGCTAGAAAAAACTGACCGGTTTAATTGAAAAAGAAAATAAAAAGGAAAATTTTTGAGGAAGATTTAATAAATGATGTACAAAAATACCAATTTATATATAATAAATCGCACAAATTACTTTGAAATAGATTAATTGAAGCGGCAGCCTGGAAAGCAATATCCAGAGCTATGGAATTGCCATGTAAGTACATTCGGACAAAAAAAAAGTTCTCTCTTTATATCTCGGTAATTGATTAATCTTTTCGTTCTATATATTCATAAATATATTCGTAATATGTGAAGTTGATAAATGAAAGAGTCTATTGAAGACGTTGCGGGATCGTTTTGTCAGAGAAAATTCATAAATGTCATCTGGAAGCGCCGGAGGAACCTACACAATGGAAATTTAAGTCTGCCAGGTCTTTTATGAAAGACTATGTAGCTCCAAATCCGTGAGTAATGTGTTTAAATAGAGAATTAACATAGAGAATATATATAATAATTCTTGCAACAGTTTGCAGTCCAGACATTTGTTTGTTCTCGTTCAGAATATGACGACTCAGAAGGATATATTTCACAAGAACCTTACAACCCCTCATCAAACATGGTGTCGGCAATGTATGGGGATGATTCTACGAGTATGTCTTCCAAACTCTCTCTAGCTTCCACGAAACATATATTTCATGACGATGGTCCCGAAAAAAGAAAAGGAACATTCAATTCACCACCACGAACTATTTCGAAATGTGTCTCAGTCCTGAAAAGCGGTAAGGGCGCTGTCAAATATGCTCACGAAGAATTTTCAAAACTTTGTGGGACGGTTTGCAGCTTTCCTGAGAAGAAAAATGACGTTGAAGCATCGTCGACTTCTCAAGCTAACTGTAGCAATGATCCTTTCTATAGATTTTTAGAGAGTATTATATACCAAGTTGACGAACCCTTCCAAAATCAAATTAAAAACAAAACTATAAATTTCGTAATAAATCAAGTAGACGAAATAAAAAAACAAGTAAAAACGGCGTTAAGTTCGGCCGGGGCGAAATTTTTATACCCTCCACCTTGGATTGCATTCCACAGAGTCTGTCGATTTTCGTATAAGTAAAGTAACATTACAGGAAAATGTAAATTTTTTAATATAGCCAAACCAAAACAAATAAAAATATTAAAAAAAATAATTTTATAAATAAATATAGAATTTTTATTATTTCAAACCATGCTTATAAGGCAAGGCTACCAATACGTTTATAATATATATCAAAATAATACTTCAATTCAAAAAGTAAATGTAAGACAGCAATCTTCAAAAAAGCCTTAACACTACAGGTTGTATTTCCATCCTATTTTAATTCCAAAAGTACAAATTTTAGAAATCAATTATCTCTCACGTACTTTATGATTCAAAAAAAAAATAAAAAATACAAATTTGGAAAAATATTTTCATTTTGCTTGTCTATGCCGTCAGACGAATGTACACACCGAATTTCATCATGTAGCTGTATCCGTTTAGTAGGTACCATTTTTTATCCCTCTTTTCCCATTTTACCCATTAAAGTACGATTTTTGAAAAAAATACGTTTATATTACGTATTTACTCAATTAAAGGAACGTACACACCAAATTTCTTGTTTCTATCTGTTGTCGTTTGATCGGTACCATGTTTATCTCTTTTTGCCCCATTTCACCCCCTACGTATGAGAAACACTTTTTAGTACGCTTTTTTGTTATAGGAGAATTCGCATAACCAATAACAAGTAAGTACAAGCAGACATATTGAAAAACATGCCTAAATACTGTAAAATATAAGGGATTATTATGTGTATTTTCAGTCCTTGTGAGGGAACAATATTTCCCTTTGGACCAATTTCGCCCAGTTATAATCCCAACCGATCTACGACTATAAGACACATTTATGAAAAATCTTAACATCCTAGCTCCTTTCGTTTAAATGCTAGCGTGCTTTCAACACACGGACGGACATGGCTAGATTCTCTTAGAATTTTATGACGATCAAGAATATATATACTTTATAGGGTCTTGTGGAAAGCTTCAAAACACTTAAATCAATCTCCACCGCAGATACCACCAATCAAAAAAAGTGATGGAACATGGGCCAGAAAGCCACAGGAAAAAACCGAAACGTTTGCAAGTCATTTCCAAAACATATTTCAACCCTTGGAAAGACGATCACTAGATGAAAATATTGAACGAGTTGCTAAAAGTGACAGCCTCCCTATTAAGCCAGCTTCATTGAGAGAATTGAACAATGTTATTGTAAAGGACCTAAGTTCCAAGAAAGCCCCTGGTTATGACTTGATAACCGGGAAAATAATTAAAAAGTTGACGCTCAAAGCTCAAAAAAATACTACATATTATAAATGCATGTTTTCGTCTAAGATATGTTCCACTACAGTGGAAAGTAGCAGAAATTATAGTAATACATAAACCTGGAAAACCTGAAATTCAATTAAAATCATACAGGCCTATATCACTTCTCCCTATACTCTCAAAGATATTTGAAAAAATTCTGCTTAAGAGACTTCAGCCAATAATAGAAAGAAGGCAACTGATTCCTAGTCACCAATTTGGATTCAGAAGTCAGCATTCCACAATTCAACAAGTTCACAGGATCGTCGATGTCGCCGGAAAAGCATTTGAAAACAAAGAAGTATGTTCAGCTGTCTTTCTTGATATTGGTCAGGCGTTTGATAAAGTTTGGCACCAAGGCTTGCTATACAAACTATATAACGATCTCCCTAAACAATTCTATGAAATTCTATATTCATACCTAAGCCACCGCAATTTTGGTGTAAAGCTTGATAATGACTATTCTAGCCTAAAACCAATAAACGCAGGTGTTCCGCAAGGCAGTGTTCTTGGCCCTATATTATATATGCTATATACGAGAGATATTCCTATTTTTACCAATGCAACAATTGCCACCTTTGCAGATGACACGGCCATCCTTACTACTGCAAAAACAGAAACAGAAGCTACTAACCATCTTCAACAAACATTAAACGCAATAATTAACTGGATCAACAAATGGAGAATGCAAATAAATGAAAACAAGTCCATCCACATTACATTTACTAATAAGCGTACATCACATTCACCACAGCTGATAAATGAAACACAAATACCATATTCTAACAATGCGAAATACTTGGGAATGAACCTTGATACTAAACTCAAATGGAAAGAACATGTCAAGAAAAAAAAAATAAAGAAATTAAGCTAAAATTCAGTCAGATTTACTGGTTGCTAGTGGACAGTACGGTATCTATTAAAAACAAATTGCTTCTTTATAACCAAACTATAAAGCCAATATGGACTTATGGCATCCAGCTCTGGGGCTGTGCAGCTAAAAAAGAAGTGGAAAAATTACAAAAGACGCAAAATATGATTTTACGAACCATTGCGAATGCTCCGTGGTACATTAGAAATAGTGATTTACACAGACACAGACAACGCTAGGAAACATGCCAATAAATTACAGGAACATGTAAATCAAGATTTGAGTGATATCGTCCGCAATTATGATGCAACAAGAAGACTGCTGAAAACTATTCCAATCGGCTTAACAAACTAATTAGATACAAATATTTTATATAAGAGTGTAATTAATGTATTATATCTCAACAAATTTTATTGCTATTGTTAAATTATTAGTGTTAAACATAAACTTATTACTAATGTAAAATTACTAAATGAGTCTAACTCAGTTGTAATATAAATAAATTAAAAAAAGTCCTAGATCGGAAATAGAGGGATAAAAATGGTACCAACCAAACGGCTGTACCTTGAATAGTGAAATTCGGTGTATACATTCCTCTGACTGCATAGACACGCAAAATAAAACGATTTTTTCAAATTCGTACTTTAAATTAGTTGAATCATGAAGTTAGGTTATTTTGCACTATATACGTGAGATAATGGATTATCAAAATTTGTACTTTTGTAATTAAAATAGAATGGAAATACAACCAACTGTAGCACCACTATCTACAAATATTTATGGTAATTAGCCTTTTTGGATGCGTGAATTGACTTGAGGTCTTATTTCGATATATATAGTGTAAACGTATTACCTTATATGTATGATTTTAAATAGTAAAAATATTATATTTATTTATAAAATTATTTTTTCAATATTTTTATTTCTTTTGGTTTGGCTATATTAAAAAATATAAATAGTAGCCCGAAAGGGGCAAGTTGGCATCACTGATTAAAACACAAATTATTGACCCTTTGCGAATAACAATTTCTCTCAGAGAGAGAGAGAGAATAAAAGAAAACCAAACCAAAAACATACATACAAACAAATGGTCTTCGTTAAGTGAGCTCTCACGAACGAACGCTATCTAATTTGAAGAAAATCGATTCAGATATATATATATATAGTTCCCATACAAATGACACTTCCGATTTGGCTTTTTTCGCTCTACAAACCACAAGTTCTCTTTCATCCATAAATATCTGGAGTGAAAGTCGGTCCATGTTTTGATATATACAAATGTCCTTTCCGATTTAACTATTTTCACAATAGAAACCACATACTTTTACCGATTTAGACGAAATTATGTATAAAACGTTATATTTCAACCAGAAAAATTTTGAATGAATTAGGGTCACGTCGGTCCAAAGGTATCATATAGTCGACCACGCCCGACTTTAACCTTCCTTACTTGTTATACACTCCACGAGAGTATTATGTATTTGTGCATTTGTCTGTAACACCCGAAATGAAGGGAGATAGACCCATTGTTAATTATACCGATCGACATAGAATCAATTTTTGAATCGATTTAGCAATGTCCGTCTGTCTGTCTGTCCATATATTCTTGTAATCACGATACAGGTCGCAATTGTAGACGGAACCAAATGAAGAAACCTTGCACAATGAAGTTTTTCGGGACAATGGCGAACGCTATTTAATTAGAAGAAAATCGGTTCAGATTTAGATATAGCCCCATACGAATTTCACTCCCGATTTGACACTTTTCACTCTAGAAACCACGTATTGTATCAGATTGTCTTTAGATTTAATCTTATATTTAAACTAGGAACACCTATGGAGAAAATAGGTCAGATCGGTTCAGATTTATATATAGCTCCCATTAAAATTTCGCTCCCGATTTGACTTTCTGCTCAAGAAACCATATATTTTAATAGATCCTCTTCAAATTAGGCGAAATATCTTATATTTCTTCTATAAACAGCAATAGCGCAAATTGTCAGATCGGTTCAGATTTATATATATAGCTCCCACACAAATTTCACTCCCGATTTAAATTTTTCTACTCTGAAAACCACATATTTTAGCAGATCTTCTTCAAATATTACAAAATATCTTATATTTCAACTAGAAACACCCATAGTGAAAATGGTTCAGATCGGTTCAGATTTACATATAGCTCCCATACAAATTTCGATCCCGGATTGACTTTTTCCGCCTCAGAAACCACGTTCTTTCACCGAATTTCTTCAAATTGAGCATAACACATTAAACTTGAACTGGAATAACTTATTGTGAATGCTAGTCACTTCATTCCGTGTTTGGATATAGCCCCGATACAAATATCAATCAAATCTCGATTTGACAAATTGGACCAGGTCATATTAGCCTATGATTAGGAAACTTACAAAACTTCTTCCCGTTTTCACTTTTTTACCGAATTGAATTGTATTCGGATAGAAAGTGGAGTGTATCATATAGTCGGTCCCGCCCGACTTTAACCTTTCTTTACTTGTATTTAATTTGTATTTGAAAACTCGAAAAACCGCCATCCTACTAAATTGTGTGGAGCCGTGGTTCAGAATCAAAATCCATTGGCCACAATTCAATTGCTCTAGCAAATATTTTGTTCTACATAGTAAACATTTTTGAGTTATGTAAAAAACTGAAATTAGACAAGGACCCAAGATTTATTTTGAGATTTTAACATCGGCCAATCGGATATATTTTGCAAATTAGCCCAAAGTTGACTACTTTTTATATATAAGTTCGAAGCAGTTCTCATTCATTTTTTTCACTGAACCAACTCTCAGGGGATGTCCCCCATAAATGCATTGCGTTGGCGGAATGAAGATAAGTTACAGGAAGGTGCAAATAGGGAGTAGTGTCCGTAGACATTTGTTTTAAACTTCTGTATTTCATAATCGGCCACATACGGATAGTACGGGCGAAGAAAGAATTCATTATGTAATGTGTGGTGCGGCCGGTTGTCCAATCGACAACATATGGGTGAGAGTTGCTGGAAAGTCGCGCATATCGTTCAAGGGAAACAATAGAATTGGATATCCTACCGTCACCTATCAACACCATCGCCCTCCTCTGTACACGGTCAAGTAGCTCCAGTGGAGAACCCGACCAAATATGGGAGTTGTACACCATCTTTGGTCTGCTGTAGATAGTGTAGATATTAAGAAGGTTAGGAATTATTTCTTTCACCGGTTTAGGAAGCCTAGACACTTGAATGCTTCTTTCGACACTATAAATACATGTTTTGTCCAACGGGCATTGTATTTTCAAGGCCCGAACATCAAGTGTATCTGATTGCGCAATATCCACACCGTTCATTGAAATCGACGTTGGATCAGTGAATCGCTTGTGAGATAACAAGGATCACTTAGTCTTACGTGCATTAAAATCCACTCTATTCACTCGACCCAATTCGGCCAGTAAATCCTGGCTTAGTGACTCATCCATAAATCGCCTTTTGTCATCAATTTCTTGACGACTTGGTCTATGATCGAAGGAGTATGAATGACAGAGGTTCCTGTCATACGCGAATGAGTAGATTGGATTCGAAGTCTGATCAAAGAGGTCATCGATGAAAATAAGAAAAACGGAGGGGAAAAGGACAGAGCCCTGTGGTGCTCCTGTGGTTAACTTATGCTCGTCGGATGAGAACCCATTTACAACAACACGTATAGTGCGATCTTTGAGGAAGCTCGACATAAATCGAGAGAAGTCACTACCAATTCCAAAAGCGATAAGCTTTGATATGAGTGCGCCGTGCCAAACTCTATCAAAGGCCTTAGAGATATCTAGAGCAACGACCTTACTCTCACAAAGCTGGTGAATGGATCGATTCCACTTTTCGGATAGCAGCGTCATTAGGTCCCCCGTAGATCGATTCCTACGGAAGCCATAAAGTCTATCATTAAGTAAGTCGTTTTTTCTAAATTGTTTACAAGATGGTGGTCAACCATACTCTACCACAACCTTCGAGAGCGCAGAGCAAATCGCAATCGTCCTGTAGTTAGTAGGGTTATTAGCCTCACCTTTTTTGGGTAAAGGCTGTATATTCACAAACTTCCAACGCGGTGGGAAGACCCCTGTACCCTTGAACTTTGGCTCGAAGACGTTGTCCGTACGGAAACTTTGCACGTCTAAGAACCCTGGTTCACATCGAGTTCGAATGGGCAAGCCAAGAGGATTTATGGACATTGGAATAGCCAGCAACCACAATTTCACTGTCAAGACAATCAAATTTTAGTGATTGAATCGGTGAGGGCTTAGGGATGCCTTCCTTTCCGCGTTTAGACTTCTATAGAAAATCCGAAATACACTACGTGTGTTCCAATCCTGAATTTAACACAAAGGGAGTACATGGGCGTACAAGGCAAAAAATCTCTCTCAGTCCTCGTATGTTGGCAAATTGTATTGTAAACTATGACTGACGATTACACTTTTTTTGTCAAAGAAAACAAAAGATCTCGAACCTGAGTAAGTAGTTAGAATAAAACTATGAAAAGAAAAGATCAAATAACAAAACAGTTGACTACTTTTCTCATTTCTCGTTCGTTTTTATTAAAAATTGTGGTTTCTTCGAAACTGTGTTTTGCGCTAAATAAAGTTTGTTTATTTAAAAACACACCATATATCAAAAAATTTATGATTTTGGACCAATATAATTTTTTTCCTTGAAAAAATAAAATACATTTGTAGAAAGGGTTCCCCGTTTTTTCCAAGGTAACTTTTGCCTGCACGAAATTGCACCCTTTGGGAGATAGAATACATTTAGTACAAAAAGTCAGAATATTTAGTTCCAACATGCACACGGGAATTTGCATATTTTCTATTTCCCGTCCCAAGGACGAACACTATTTAATTTGAAGCAAATTGGTTCAGTTTTACATATAGCCCCTTACAAATGTCGCTCCCGATGTGGGTTTTCCTTTATATTAACCACGTTTTTTACTCGATTTGTTTCAAATTTGGCACAGTACCTTATAACTGAACTGGAAACATCTGTGGTAAAAATGGATCAGAAATCAGAATTAGATATAGCTCCCATACAAATTTCGCTCTCGATTTATCTTTTCCCGCACTAAAGACCACATATTTTAACCGATCATTTTCAAATTTCGCACAACTCCTTATACTTCAACTAGAAACATCTTTGGTTAAAGTGAGTCAGATCGCTTCAGATTTATATATCTCCCAGTTAATATCGCTTCGGATTTGATTTTTTCTGGTCTAGAAACCAGTTAATTTTACCGATATTCTTCAAATTTGCTACAGCAAATTATATTTCTACTAAAAACATCTACGATGAAAGTGGGTAAGATCGCTCTCAAATTTACTTTTTCCGCTCTATAGACCACAAATAAAGTACCCATACAAAAATCGTTCCCGATATCACATTTTGTTTTTGAATGTAATTTCTTCTTACGAAGGACAGTTAGTTTAGTAATGGAAAGGCTGTTTGAAGAGTGTAATGATCTTTCACATTATAATATGTTTTAAGCTGGTGGATTTTACACGATACAGCTTTTTCTCCATGAACTTTTTCGACAACTGCCCACAACAACAACGAGTAGTGAAAATTCTTGGAATTTTGAAAATGATTTTTTTGTTGAACTTCTGTTACATCTCTTTCACCCCATGAGTCTTTTTATTCACTATCGCGGTGTGGAGTATGGATCGTTCATGCAACCCAGCTAAAACTCTCATTACCAAGAAATGTTGGAAATAATGCTGAACCAAAAGTCTTCACTACTTATTTTTTGGATCCGTTCCTAATGTTTATAAAGGGATTGTAAAGTAATAAGTACTTACGTACACTTACAAAAAGTTGAAAAATAAGTGTGTACTTCCACGCACGCTTGTGGTTGGTAGTTTCAACACACACAGTACAAAAATTTCTAGCAACTTCAAGTTATTGCAACATCATTATATTTCAAAATGTGTATGATGAACAACGACAATGCGGCAAGCAAACTTATACACAAACAAGTAAAAAAGGCTAAAATTGGACGGGACCGACTAGATGATACCCTCCTCTTTCAACCCCATTACAACTCGAGTCCGTGTACCGATTTGTGTTCAGCTAAATAATATCAAAATTTGTACAGGATGTGGCTTCTAGGGCGAAGAAAGTCAATAAGGAACGACAAAACATGGAACGATGTGACACACTTTCACCATAGGTGCTTCCATTTGAAATATAACATGTTTTGCCAAATTTGAAGAACACCCGGTTATATCTGACACATGTTCACCATAGATGTTTTAATTCAGATTTAACGTCTTGTACTAAATTTGAAGAAAATCGGTTAACTTATGTACTTTTTAGAGCGAAAAAAGTCAAATGGGGCTGAGATTTGTATGAGGGCTATATTTAAATCTAAACCGATTTACTTCAAATTAAATAGCGCCCGTCCTTGACCCGCAAAACTATCTTCTGCCAAAAAAATGTCTTTATTTTAATAATAATTAATGTTTTTATTTCCTGTGTGTTTTGTTATTGTATTTGTAAGAGAGCTAAAGTTGTGAGAGATCTATTGAGAGTACACTTAACGAAGAGTATTTGTGTTTGTGTGTATGTGTGACCTAATCGAATGTTTTTTTATTTTGTGTTCTTTTTCTCTCCATAACTCTGGTTCTGAAGAGAAATATAAAGAGTTATTAAGAGTGTTTGTGTGCCTGAAAATCATTCGTTAAGAATTGATCATACATTTATGTTTGTATGACCAACGGCCAGTGTTGCTAGTTTAGATGTTTTTTATGATTTAGTGGATAGAATTTGTTAATACTGGCTTATTAATGATTAATTATTGTTGAGAATTTTTTGTTGCGCCGTTAATTATGAAATTCGGAATAAGTAGGCGTGATTTTGTTGTTGTTTTAATGTTAATGTTTTAAGAAATATAATGGTAGACTAAATAAATGATATTTGGGGTATTAATGAGTAAGACATAAATTTAGTACATAATTAACTGTTGCATCTCTAATCACTAAATTCGGAGTTCGTAACGATTATAACAAAAAGAATTTGCGTACTTATAGAGGCAACGGATAAAAGGGATACAAATTCACAAACGCCTGTAGGTAGCTTTATAAATTTCTAAAATTTGCAAAATTGTATAGGAAATGAAACACCTCAAACAAAATCTACGTAGACACGCCACGTAAAGTGACTTTTGGATAAAGGGTAATCGGGATAAGGTCTAAAATCCAGAGTTGTAGTTTTTACACTTAATGCACGTCCTTGTATAAAATGAAGGTAGCAGAATCCAGATCAACAGCTGCGTTTTCAACAGGGACATTCTCTTGCTAAAACTGGAGTCAAGAGAATGCGTCGCGAACCTGAAAAAAATAATCAATGCAATTACAACTCCTTGGGCTGGCGCTAAGTTGGACATAGTGAAGAGGAAAGCCATTCCAACACTAAAGAAGGCGACGTTCTACATTAAAGGGTGGGTAGAAAGCTCGAACTCAATGACGTCCTAAAAACAATTGTAAGGCAGAACGTGGGATTGGACACAGAGAGTTTTCCACAGAGAAGAGGGCCCTAATGGTACCATATTTGTGGTTGGAATCCATGGCTAAGCTTGCGGAGAAGAAATACAAGGCTTTCTTCGTTGCCAAAGCAATTTATATTAAAGTTGGCAAAGGTTTAATCGGTCGGGCGACAAAGAACAAAAGTAACCCCCTCGACACAAAACAAAGCACAACAAAGACCGATAGTAGTGGGAAACACGAAATCACGACACCGCTACAAGATACAGAAGGAGCAGCAGAGATGTGAAGCTTCCAAGAAGACCGTCTGCTGAATGATAAATAACACCAACATCGTTCAGATCAACCTCCATCGCAGCGAGAGGACAACATTGGCTTTGATGGAGCAAGTAAATAAAGGTTAATATTGTATTGGTACATGGACCTTGGACTAGGGGTAATAAAGTTCTTGGACTAAACAATATAAACTACCAACTCTTCTACGCAAATACAGGTACCAGACGAATCTGTATCAGGTGTCACAATAACATAACTTTTCTCTTCTCTCCAGAGTTGTCAACGGCGGATGCAACAGTACTGAAGCGGGGTGATGAAAATATGTACCTATCATAGGTATACCTGCCATCTGACTCACCGACACTACCACCTACGTCGGAACTACATCGTCTGGTAGAGACGGGAAAAAACAAGGTAAGCAAATTCTTGTATGTAGTGACGCCAACTCGCAGCATATTGCTTGGGGTAGCACAAATTGCAATAAACGAGGGCAGGCCGTCCTGGAACTCCTTAACACCTATGACCTACATTTTCTCAATATTGGTAACAATGCGACCTTAACAAGGTAAGGGAACAGGTAATAGACATAACTTTTTGTTCTGAAAACCTAATTGATGAGGTTCTAGATTGCAATGTCTCAGACATTCATTTATTCTCGGACCATCGTTACATTATGTTTAAATTAGCTCGGCAGCCACCGAAACATATTAGATTCCGAAATAAAACTAAGACCAACTTCTCTAAATTTAAAAATAGTTTAAGCTTACGACTTGAAATACCCTCGGATTCCTATCAAGGAAGAAATGAGATGGATCTCGAAGTCATGAAGAGAGTCATTCGAAGAATGCTGCTGAATCTCCGCAGACTCTTTAACAGAGCTCGCCGCAAAAAAAACAGGCAATTTACTGGGACAATTACCATGAAAAACTCAAAGAGTACTAGAAAATAACTAGCCAAAGGCAACTCCTGGAAACACGCCTGCGAACAGGTGGATAGCGCTAACGACGTCTCTAAGATTAAGAAATACCTCCCTGAGACCCACGTGTAAGCTGAAACGATGGTGGACGCCAGTGGGACTAGAATGGATACAGCAGCACAGACGCTGAAGTTATTATTATTGCTCCCACATTGGAGCAACCCCACTAAAAACCATAATATAATAATATCGAAGGATATGGTTAGACAGGCAATCAACAGTTTCGCCCCTACTAAGCAGCAGGACCAGATGGGATCTTCCCAGCACTGTTACAGCACGGACTGGAAATGATATTAGATCATCTGGTGTACATATTCACAGCGTGCCTGTGCTATGGATATACCCCTAATAGTTGGCAACAAGCAAGGGTGGTTTTCATACCTAAACCTGGCAAAGCTAGCTACGCAACAGCAAAGGCATATCGTCCGATAAGCCTAACATCTTTCATGCTCAAAACTATGGAACGCATTGTCGACAACATAATTAAAGCATAGATTCTTGACGTGTTGCTGAAGTTTTAACAGCACGAGGTCGTCCACCACATAGAAAAATCCTACAGCGAAAACATGTTCACCTTGGCAATTTTTATTGACATTGAGGGCGCATTGAGGAGACAATTTTGTCACTGCGCCCTACTGCCTTCAGGCAGTAGGTGAATGGATCCAATCGGATTTCATTTCGAATCATCGAAAGATATTGGGCAAACTGATAGGTTTCTCCGAATCGGAGTACATAACTGACATAATCCCAGAGAGAACGGTCTTCACGAACTGTAGCGTAAATATTCCCTCCAGAGACTCTTGGGCAAATAGTTCCCTAGGAAAAGATAAGCTATTGAAACACTGCTACACAGACGGATCTAAGATGGACGGGATAACAGTATTAGGGATCTACATTGAATACATATCCATCGAGAAATCATACCGCCAGACCATAACGAGCAGATAGGGCGATAACGGAGTGTGTAAAACGGTTAAATGAACAAAGCAGAGGCGGGAACATAATAATCTGCACGGATAGCCAAGCTGCGATTAAGGCAATTACTAAACCCACGGTGAAGTTTCGAACTATACTATATGTAAGGAAGAAATAAACAAATTCTCCACCAAAGGGCAACTAGAAATCATATGGGTGCCAGGACACTGTAAGATCGAAGGTAATGAAATGACAGACGAGGAGAGGAGGATCAGGCCTCGAATCTGTTAATATGATAACCGCCACGCCTTTCCAGGCAACGACAATTGAGCTAGGGAAGTGGGCAACTACAGCCTATAGACTAACCTGGGACTCGTCCACAGTACGACCAAAGTCTCCCAGTGATAGCGATAGCGGTCCCAATGATAGCGAAACTAGACTGATGAGGCTGAACAAAATCGAACTCAGCGGCACGGTGGGACTTCTCACTGGTCACTTACCCCTGAAGTCGCATCTACGCCGCATTGGGTCGGACTCGGATGAATGACGGGCCTGCGGGGAGGACACCGAAACAGTGGAACACTTTCTCTGTCACTGTTCAGCATTCTCGAGGCTGAGAGCCCATTACCTCTTAGGGTCAATAGTACCTAACCTAGAGCACCTAAGGAGCATAGAATGGACGATATTAAGGAAGTTCATGATTGACACGGAATTCCTAAAATAGGGGAAATGAATGGTCTTTCTAGATACTTCCCCCTTTTCTTTTTTCGGCTTTTCTTCTAATTGAGAGCGCACAACAGGTCGATCTTCTGGTCTAGGTGTATACCTTAGGGTATGAGTCACCCTCAACCACATGGTTGACGTGACTTCGCTTTTTCAACCTAACCTAACCTTAGGGGAAAGAATTTTCCGAGTATGATGAAAATGGTAACAAAGAAACGACTATAACTACAGTATAATGTATGTTCCTAAATTTTCGGAAATATGTTATATTATTGAAGACACCAGACATCATTTAATTTAAGATTATTTTGAGGAAATGATGACGGAACGAAAATAAAATATTGTTTATATTTAAGGACATATGGGCATTTCCGTGGACACGCACGACTTCGATTCGAAAAAAAAACAAAGCTAAAGTAGTTTTTTGTTCTTATTTTAATTTTTGAATAGTGTTTTCATAGCTCTATATTCAGTGTAAGAGCTGGAAGCCATTTAATTCGTAGTCGTAAGATATGAACTAATAAAACTCTGTTCGTCACGTGACTGCATCTATAAAAGTGCAAAAGTCTGCGAAAAGCGATAACATTTTACGATGCAACTAATGTAAATATAAAGGGTACTTATGATATTCAATATTTGCTGCCGCGAAATAGAATATTTTTGTTTAGTTTTTTATAACCCCTAACATAAATCGTCACGTGACATGGCGTGATGTGACAAATACTTACTTTCATTTGCAATCAAGAAATTGTTCACATATTTTGGATTTGTAGCTTTTATTAAACAAAGATAAGGTAAAAAACGTAAATTTTAGTTCAGTATAAAAATAAAAAGTTAAAAAATTAATGTTTTAAACGTTTCGTTTCGAGGACAATGATGTTCTTGCAACTTTTATGTTTGAATTTTCGTTGCATGATATGGAATGCAGTTTGTGAATACCAGGAATATTCGACCAGTTCTTCAATCTGCTGTGAAGAAAAATATATCAACTGAACTCCGTTTATATGGTACCGAGCGCATTCAAAAAATGATAATGCGTCATGCAAAATAATATGGTTGGTTTTTGTTAACTGGCCCCAACGCCATCGACTGCCCCCGTGCCATGAGAAGTTGCAAAGTAGTTCCATTCTATATTTTTGCAACCGAATCCATTTAAAAAATCAGGTAAGCTCCGAACAATAAATTTATTTTTAAACTGGCAGCTGCTCCCGTCTGAGAATATTAAGATATTTTCAAAATACCCATTACCGTCTTGTATCTTTTGTACAAGCTTTGTTTATGAAGCAATGTACATCATATTTGTTGTGATTCAACTTCTCACTGATGACAGCAAATTATTTCGCCATTTAACCAGGCTGCGCAGGTAAAAAATACTGACAAAAAGGTCGATAATTTTCCGCGAAATCGACTTGCAAGAGTTGTTGTTGTTGTAACAGCTATATATGTATGTTTGTGTTGTCCGTTTTTACTCTCCTTCACTATCAGGATCTGCGTCGTTCGTCTCCAGGTTCAGGAAGATGGCCACATGCTTAGGGTGCGTCCATAGTGACCTGGGGACCAGCTGAGTATGTTTTGCAGTGCAGTTGAATAGATGTAGCGTGTCGTGTGGCCCCTGGCTACAAGCGGGGCAGATATTCTGCACGTTGCCATCAATTCGTGCCCAGTACGAATTGAGGCGGCTACACCATCCAGATCTCAGCTATGCCAAAACCGATCTAGTTTGTCGCGGCAGTTGTTTCTCTTCAGATGCAATTTCTGGCGGATGATCTCCGGGGACGATATTCATGGCGTTGTTGTTGATTGCTGATGCGACTGCGTCTCTGTGAATATCGTTTAAACCTGCCTTGTACGCTCGCTGATCTAGAGGCTCTCTCTTATACCTTTGGACCTCTCTCTCTAGATCCTGGAGGTCTTTCCTTAACTGCCTGGGCGGAGGGGCAGAGCCATAAGATGGTGGTTTGGATGGTCTCTGCGATAACACCCAAGCAAGTACTGCGTAGACAACATAAAGTTGTGCCTACGTACGGAAATGACCTTAGACTCCTCATGTAGGTTATCTTGATGGGACATGAGGAGGCAGCCTGTTGCTGTTCTCAGGGCGCAATTTTGGCAAGTTTGTATATTTCTCCACTGCGTATCACTCACATTTGCAGTCCACACTGGCGCCGCATAGTTAGCCACTGACCGGCCTATTGCTTTGTAAGAGGTCAACAAGGTTTCTTTGTCGGTTCCCCAAGTTCTGCCGGCAAGCGACTTGAGGACCTTGATCCTTCTTCTCATTTTATCACAAATAGCTGTGACGTGTGCAGAGGATTTATATAGACTGTCGAATGTGACCCCAAGGATTTTGGGGTAGTTTATTGTCGGTATTGGTGTATCGTCGACTTTCACATTCAATGTCCTTCTGACCTCTGCAGACCATGTGGTAAATAGTGTGGCTGACGATTTGGAGGCGGATATTTTCATATTCCTCGCTGCGAAGAAATTGGCAAGATCAACGAGATAGGTGTTCAGCCTTACGCATATATCATCAGATTTGGGGCCCGACGCTAATATCGTGCAATCATCGGCGTATGTCACGATTTCCACGCCGTCAGGTGGTTGTGGAATACCAGAAAGGTTCCCCTCCTTGGGGAACTCCCTGTTTCACTCTACGGGGTTTTGACTTCTTATTTGTGAATTCCACAAATGACTGGCGTCCACACATATAATTCACGTTTCAGATTGTTCGCGAGGGACGTGTTGGCAATGTCCTCGAATAGAACGACATGGTTGACCGTAGCAAATACTATCCTAGTTTAGACCGCGACCGATATGTGTGTTAATAGCGTGTACAGCAGTTGTTGTGCTATGCTGCTTACGGAATCCGTGTTGATGATCTGCAATCGGAAAATGTCCATTAAGGCTCGGGAGGAGAAGTGCCTCAAGCGTCTTCGCTACTGGATTCTGTACGATTCTCCCTTACTCGCATCTTTCCCTGGCTTCAGTAGCGGTATCACTCTGCCCATTTTCCAGGCCTCGGGAACTATCAGAGTGGCCATGGACAAGTTGAGGACCTTCGTCAGGTACTTGACTCCCGGTTCATCCAAGTGCTTCAACATCAACATAGAGACTCCGTCTGGACCAAGCGCTTTGGATGACTTTGCGCTGTTGATGATTTGTGCAACTTCGCCTGTGCTAAATTGTGGTGGTACCTACTCGGCTCGGAGACCACGTATATGACGCATGATGCTTCTTTTCGCCTTGTCACTCTCGGGGTGTTCAATAAATAGCAGGTTAAAATAACTCGCGCACCGCTTCGGATCATTTGTTGTCCTGTCACCGAAAGTAACAGCGATATGATCGTCCCGCTTGGTGGGGTTCGAGAACGACTTAACCGATGCCCACAATTTACTAATTCCGGAACTTAAGTTGCACTGCTTCAAGTGCTCCAACCATTTATTCTGCTTGTATTCGTTGACTAACCTGTTAATTCCCTGATTCTAGGATCTCCAGGATTAGCCCTACGAATGTCGTCACGCTCATCTGCGAGTCCCGCTGCCTCTGCTGGGAAGTTTGGTCTCATTTTGGGAATTCGACCAGCAGGGATGTGTCTAGCGGCTGCTGCGTTGACGATGACTCGGAAATTTTTCTCAGCTAGCATCACGTCGAAAGGATTGGGTAGTTCACTGAAGCGTCGATTGGTGAACTTTCTGAACCCGTTCCAGTCCGCTTTCCTCTGGTTGAGAAAAGTACGGCGTTCAGAGGTGATGAAATCAGATGGTCGGTCAATGGAGAGGATTATGGGGAGGTGGTCTGAGCCCAATGAGATGACAGGTCGCCATGTACTGTCATTTATCAGACCAGCCGAAACGATGGTGATATCTGGCGAACTGTGGCAGTCACCGATAATCCTGGTGGGGGCATCCTCATTCACTGTGCAAAACGTGGAGTCGTCAATCTGTTCCGCCAACGCAATGCCTCTCGGGTCATTACCTAGGATTGAATGCCAAAGCTCGTGGTGGGCATTAAAATAACCAAGTATAACCCTGTTATCCCCTTGCAGCAGCGTGCTGATGTTAGGATGATAACTTGAGGCAGTGCTGGCAACCGGCGGAATGTACACGTTGTACAGCCCTATCTCGGCAGCCCCAGACCTTACTGCTACCCCCATACATTCCATGTATGGGTCTCTAGAGTCAAGCTCAGGCGAGATAGACCTATACTGCACAGAATGGTGTATCAGGAACGTCAATCCCCCACCTCCACTTCTGGTGCGATCCTTACGTAGCACATTGTATCCGTCACAACTGTGCAAGGTGCAGGTGTCGGTCATCTTAGTCTCCTGAAACGCACCGACCTTGATGTTGTTCTGACTCATAAAGTCCACTATCTCGCTGATTTTGCCTCGAAGACCGTTGCAATTAAATTGCAACATTAGTACATTGTCCGGTCTTGCTACAGCAATGTGTGGTGTCAGCTGCTGTACGGACTGCTGGGGGGGAGACTGCGAAGGTGTACCGTAGACCGACGACGATGTAGACGACGATATCGACGACAGCGAGTCGCTGGACGGACTACGTTGCATATTGGTACAGCATGCGGCAACGTAGTTATCGCTGTACTCCCTTACGTGGCCGAGGCCAGAGCAAGACCGGAAATGCTCCCACTCCAGGCATCTATTACACCTCACTGATGTTGCTCGGTGGTGTATTCGGTTTTGGCAAACCGAACAGATCCAAGGTCCGGGGTTTAGTTCTATCCCGGCACGGACCAGTAGTATTCGGAGCAAACACTCCGGGTAATGTTGCTCCCACGATGGAAAAACGGACAAACACATAACATATTTTTTATTTCTTGAACGCAATTATTACAAACGTTTGTCATGCAGTTTTCATCCTGTATGTTACAACAAGTAGATTAAAGGAAGGTTTGGAAGGCAAAAGAAAATGTTTTTATAACTTTAACGCAACCCTGAAGCAAAAACCTAAAATTTGCATGATACTGGCATACACACATATTATGCGGCATCTTGTTAGTAAGTTGAACTTGTCTTGGCCGAAAGTGAAAAAACATCGACTTACTTACTCTTTTGTCAGTAATTCATTTTATACAATTCGCAGGCTTCTGATACATAAAGCGTTTAGCAATTACTTGTTTATCAACGATTCGAGTATCCTTCCGCACTGCAGCTTGGACGCTAACATATTCACGCATGTAGAAGTCTTTCACTGCTTGTAATTGTTGCTAGTATTCCAAAAGCTGGTCAATATTTTCTACAACATTTTCTGGCTCGGAATATTTCTTATATAACGCATTGATAATTTGTAATTTTTTGTAAGTCCTCTGGCAAAGCCTTTTCTACTTTTTTCAATGCTTTTCCGAGCGTTTGCTTACATGAATACGCACCAAAATTATTTTCCTTTGAAGTTTCATTTCATTTCACGATGTTTTTTCTGCCTCAGGCGATCTTTTTTCCTTCATAAGTTTCCCGTTTTCCTTTGACAATTCCAGCAGCTTCTTTCGATGCTTTCGTGATCCCTCTTTTGCTTTTAAACGATAAGCTTCTAGTTTTAGTGGATATTTTTTTTAATCGCTCCCTATACTGCTGTGCCTATTACTTTGAATACTCCATCTATATTAAAACACACATAACGTACAGTACTTACAGTGGTGGCCACGAGTTTAGCACACTTCACATGTGTTGTTTATAATAGCAAATAATTTGTTCTGCTAATGAACCCTGCACAAAATATTTGTTTTTTAGTGCTGCTTATGGTGTGATCAGTAAGCCCAATAATTTTTTCGTATTCTTTTGTGCCTTTTTCTCGTACTCTCATGCTTTTGCAAGTAAGTCGTAAACTGGGCTGGACACAAATTTAGCACATTTGATAAAAGTTGTTATTTTCTGTCTCTTTTTGCGTTTAAATTAATTAATTGGTATGTATGGGTAATTTTTACTCAAATGGAAGTTATTATTTAACAAAATTTATAATTAGACATTACTAAAGGATAATGGTGCATTGAGGCGCAGCGTCAGGTTATTATGCAATTGAACGACAGTACCGCTGGGGATATTGCAAACATTTAAATTGATCCAGACAGATTGTATGCAATATACTAAGCCATATTGACACTTATGGGATCTTCAAAAATGTCGCACAATGCCCTACGCCGGGAAAAAACAAGCAATAAATCGAAATTTTTAATATATAGGACCTGCGTAGCAGATCCATTTAAAAGCTCAACTGTGATTCAGAGAGACCTTTCGTCCAAATTTGACATTAGCATTTCATCAAGAACCATAATAAGAAGAACCAGTGAAAAAAATTTACTTGGATGCATTCTTCAACATAAGCCACACATATCAAAAAATGACTTACAGTGTCAACATTCTTTTGCTCAGGAGTATTTAGAAAAATCCAAAACTTTTGGGAAAATATCGCCTGGATTGGCGAATCGAACACATGTCGGTTCGGATCTAATAGAAAACAATACGAATTGTGCCCTCCAAACATGCAGCACAACCCGAAGTACAAATATGAGACGGTAAAGCTTGTTGACGAAAATCTGATGGTGTATACTGCGTTTTCTGGACGCGGCGCCATTTGAGTTTTTTCGTTGCAAAAATCATATCTTTTGAACCGAATAAGATAATTGAACATTTTAAACAGCATATGATAGATAACTGTTCAGCCTATGAAATGAGCGTTTGGAAAGGGTGCTACGCTCTGTAGGGGCCTAATTATGGGTTATCAAAGTTAAAATTAGTAGAAAAAATTATTTTTACATTTTTATATTGTTTTTATTTTTTTCTTTAGGGTTTTATGTTTTAAATTATTACCCAACAAATTAAAAAAAAAAATATATTTTTTTTAATTTATTTTTTCAATTTTCTGTAAAATATTCATCACAGTTCGTAAGAGAAGGTATCTAAAAGACTAACCATTTCTAAACTATTTCGTGAATTTATTTTGGCTTGCGTAATATGCTTGTATCCGGGTAAAACGTCAGCGCCGTGTCGCGTTAAAGATGTCCGTAGTTTCTCATATTTCTCTTTGGAAAGTTCTAAGTCCATAAACAAGGCCAAGGCTTCTTCGGATCCATACTTTTTAATGTGTGCGTTTGTGGGCGTGGGAATGCTTTCCTTAATACTTTTTAGTCGCAGTGGCCTTGCATCAGCAACAGATTTGGTTATCTGCGACCTAACTCTTTCACTATCCTTTGTAAATTTAATAGACAGCGCGTCCGATAATTGCTTCGTGGTCAAGTCATTGGTGGCATCGGCAAGTTTCCTCTTCCTTGTGAAAATTGAACACTCCTCAATACTTTTTTGGCCTTACTTTTGCTCCTCTGGTTGATGTGGTGGGTTTATCTACTGCCAATATATCCAGGATGGTGTCTTCATTATTATTGTCTTCGTATTTGGAGTTGAAGTTCTGAATGGTTCGATTAGATTTCACCCATTTTGCCTTAATATTTGCATATATCAGATAAAATTTATTTTTTATAATTTCGCTTTTCTCAATATTTCCGTATAAGCTATCAAGTTCTTCTAAAGCAGCTTCCGTGAAAAAATTTGGTGTGGTTGACTTTCTAAACAGTTCAAATAATTTAAAATTGTTCAACGCCATGTTTTCAGTACTTAAATTGTTTAATGGTTTCAGTAATTGTTGCGCCAACTTTCAGTCGTAGAGTAATCCTTATTTTGCAATATATAGGCTTATGCTACCATGCCTGAAAATAAAAAATAAAAATAGGGACCATAAGTCAATATTGTTCTTGACCATTTGCAATATATAGGCTTATGCTACCATGCCGAAAAATTTACCTGTTCCCTACATACATATGGATTTAGGCTGAATAATGCAATTTTGATATTATGCACGTGTCCAAATAAGATTTGTGCCTACCTGTAGGGACCATAAGTCAATATTGTTCTTGACCATTTGTACGCCAAAGTATTGTTTAAGTGAGGTACTTACCTGCTAATTTCAATGAGTAGTTTTTTTCAAACTATTAGATCAAACTACTGTCAGTCAAAACATATAAGGGATGGACGCCATACAATCAACACAAACAAAAAATAAGGCGATTCGTTACCTATTTTTCGTGATATTACACCTGAAATATTACACCTGAAATTCACTAAAAATTTTGTATTTTTTTTGAAAACCGAAAGTCGGTCAACTTTGAACGGCTATATCTTCTAAACTAAAAATGTGATATTATTAAGAGTGGCAGATTTGAAATCGTTGAAAAGTTTTCTATAACATGGGTTTATTCAAAACTTCGTCGGCGCTCATGAAAATTTTGATTTTTGCAACCTCGTTTGCTCTACGGGCGCTACTGTGCGGCGTTGGCCCGATACAAAATGTATCAGTATATTTACAAAAATCTACTTGTTTATACTCGACAACCAACCAAAACACAAACAGCCAGTGAAGAGCTGTTTGGAGCTGAACAGAATAGATTTTTAAAAATGGTGCAGAACAGTCACCGGATCTCAATCCTATTGAGAATCTATGGAATGGACTTTAACAACAATAGCAATAGAACCCAAAAATTTGAATGAAACTCAAAATTCCTGATATGCTATTCCAATGTGTCTCTAGTGGAGAGTATGTCCAGAAGATGTACAGCTATTACTCAAAATAGTGGTTATCCAACCAAATATTAAGTTTATAATAAAATGTATTTGTTAGTTCAGTTTTATTCCGGCTTGATTAAAATTTTTTTAATTTGTGCTAAATTACTGTCCAATCACTTTTCGTATTATTTGTACTTTAGATTGCATAAAACTAAAATGCAACATAAGAATCGAACAAAAACAACGTTAAATGGTCATCTTATCGTACGTAATATTTTAGAAAAATACCGGGCAAAAAACGTAAAAAGAAGTTGAAATATTTGCTTTATAAATTTACATGTGGTGAATGTGCTAAATTCGTGGCCACCACTGTATGCTTAAATTTGTAGGAAACTGCACTTACAATTGAACTTGTTGACGTTACGTGACAACTTTTGAAGATAAGCAACTATTTCGTACTACTTTATTTACTTCTAAGCATTTTTTTTTAATTCTATATACAAAACTTTCTTTAAATCCGAATTTTCGACAACTATCAACGGACGATTTAGAAGTTATACAAACAAGTTATACTTTACAGACGCGTACGTGACGTTAGAATAGCAATAAAAGGAAATTGAAAAAAAAAAAACCGTTAGTCGATCATTGTTTTTCTTGCTCGCTTTTTATTTTAGCTATTTGTTGTAGTAAAACATATTTCGTGGGAAGAAAGATGTAAACAATAAGTATACACAAAAAGTACAAGCTAATAAAATAAGCAATAAAAAGTTGCCAAAAGCGATAAAGAGAATTTTCTGATTTGCAATCAGTTTTATTCCCGTGACAATAGAGTAAGGCTGGTAAAGCTTGTAACGTACACCTAGATTTTAGTTCGAAAACCTGTTACTGAGGTAACTGAAGTCGGGCGGGACCCATCTAATCGACTAGCTATCAGCCCGTGGGGGGGTTCTCGACTTCCTTACCGCCAGCATTTTTAGTGTCACATTTTAATTCCCTGGAACCTAAAAGCTTTATAATCTGAATACATGGACCAAAATATCAATATAGATGACGAAAAAAACAATAATTGATATCTCATATAATTATAATTACACCAAAATGTATCCTTTTCGAATCGTTTGAACGGTAGTCCCAGATGGAATTTGAACTCATTCGCATGTTTGCTGTGGTGTGTGCACTCAAGTTGATCGTTGGCGAGTACAATGATTTTATATCTAAGTTAATCCTATGGAAGGGCCTATATCACGCCTACGTCTTGTTGCCAATTATACCACTCAAGTTGATCGTTGGCGAGTACAATGATTTTATATCTAAGTCAATCCTATGGAAGGGCCTATATCACGCCTACGTCTTGTTGCCAATTATACTATTCAATGATGTAAGGCTATATTTAAGAGGATTTCGGTTTTATTTGGAATATGTTCCGAAAAGTCAGCAATTGGATTTATTCTAGTTCCAACCTAATCGTAGGACGTTGTCCTAGATTTTCGGTCTTTAATAAAACAATTTCCAAGCAAGATTCTAAAAAAATAACACTGTATAATTTATCTCAATTCACTCTTTCAGCAACTTACCCAATAATAGTATTTGGTGCTGCCCAAATTTTTCAAGAAAATAGTGCAGTCTTGTAATAATAAAATTACAACGTGTGTGGTAACTAAACTTGGATTTTATCTTCAATTTTTCTTAGTTTTTCTCCAAAATTTTTACTGGAGAACTTGTGTTGACGACGTCTGAATTTGGAAAAGGAAGTACTCAGCCATGAAAGTGAAAAAGAAACTTCAAAATAAATGTGCTCTCTTAGAATGTCATAGATAAGTGAGATTATTAAAATAGTACCAATGGGAGTACAATTTTCGTCCCCTACTGTACAACCGAATCTCTGACTATTGCACAAAAGTGCAAAATCTCATCCCACTCTCATGAAGACAGAAATAACACAAAACAAATTGTCAAAATCGTTTTACAAAAGTACCAAAGATCCGAATTGAGGGTAAAAGTACAATTTCAGCGAAGTATCATATTGCTCACGTCGTTCTGCTCATAAGTACTGTACAACTATGTTAATATAAGGTGACCTACCGAATTACCCAGCAACTGTTATTCTATGGATTTTACATTCAAGTTCCGTACTTTGGATATAAAAATTAAATTTAAATTGTTTTGGCTGTCACAAAACCAGATAAGCAAACTGTTCTTAATTGGAGGCTTAGCTGGAAAAATATAATTAATTTGAATTACAATTTGAGATCTTTTGCATGGTAGGTGCCTACAATTCTTCCATCCAAATCTTCGATTAGGTAGTAATTGTTACCAACTTTTTCTCTCACTATTGACTTTAAAAATGTTGGAGCTAGCTTCGAATTGAAGTTTTTAGCCATATTGCTTTGGGTAAAGTTACGCCGAAATATTTCCTGTCCAGGTGAAAAATTTACCGGTCTGGAACGTAAATTGTAGTGTTTTTTTAATTTCAAATGTTTTTTGTAGATTGTTCTGTATGTCACTACGTATCAAAACCATTTTATCTGAAGGTCTGATCGAAATGTCTGCCTCTTCTAACAATTCCAGATTCTTCAGTTATTTAAAATCTGATCCATGTGTGACCATATTGAAGCCATAAAGAGCTTTGTATGGGGAACAATTTATACTTTGATGTTTTGCATTTCTCAGTGCACAAGAAATAGAGGTAAGGTGGACATCCCAGTCCTTATGGTCATTCTTGAGGTATGAACGAATCGCACATAAGATTGAACGATTTACTCGTTCAGCTGCGTTACTTTGAGGTGAATGAACTGCTGTAAATACATGATTGATTCCTAGCTTTGTAATAAATGCTTGAAATTCGTGTGATTTGAATTGGCTTCCGTTGTCACTAATGAGGGTTTCAGGAATTCCATAACAGTGGAATATTTCGTGTAACAGAAATTTTTGAATCAAAACGGACGTGCACTTTTTTAACGGACAGAGCCAATGAAATTTACTTAAATGGTCGACAACTATCAACAGACCTATATTACCGGACTTGCTTCTTGGATACGGACCTAATAAATCAATGTATATTCTTTGAAACGGACGGACTGATTGTTGTTGAACTTGCATTGGTGGGCGAAGTGTATAATTAGGAGCTTTTGTTGATTTGCACGTGTCACAGTTGCGAACATAATCACGGACGTCTTTTACCAAACCTGGCCAGTACATCGATCTTCTTATTAACTCAATTGTTTTTTAACATTCCTCCATGTGCAGCTATTACATTATCATGAAATCTTTCTATAACCACTTTTCACAACTTTTCCGGTACCCATAACTTCCAAGATAAATTTTCCTGAATTTCGTCACCAGTAGCGTGTTCCGTCCTGATGTACAGGTATTTATCCGAAATTCTAAGATCGGGGAATCGCTCTTGATTCTTCAATACCTTTTCCTTTAACAAAACGTAATCATTATCTTCAAAATATGGAGATTCTAAGTCAATTTCAGGGTCTACAAATTCTACAGTAGCGACATCATAATCATGGATACGAGAAAGGGCATCTGGTACACCGTTTTGGGTTCCCTTCCTTCCGGTGGCTTATGGAAAACCTGTAGCCTTGGAGTTTGAAAGCCCATCTCGCTAATCTGCCGGAAAGGTTTTGTTGACGCATGAGCCAGACAAGGCTAGCATGGTCTGTTATCACTTCAAAATCTTGCAGTTCCAGATAACACCTAAAACGTTATATAGCCTCAATCGCGGCCAAACATTCGCGTTCAGTGACACTATAGTTTCTTTGGGCACTGTTCAATTTTCGCGACATGAATGCTACTGGTCTTTCCAAGCCATCGTCATCTAACTGGATCAGGACAGCACCGATGCCATAATTGCTCGCATCACAATGAAGAAAAAACTTCTTTGTGAAGTCGGGATTTACCAGTACTGGCGCTGTGGTCAATTTAGTCTTTAAAGTCTCAAAAGCACTCTGAGCATCAGCAGTCCAAGCAAACCTCTTTTTGGTAGACAAACACTCAGTGATGGGAAACGACAGCTCAGCAAAATTATCAATGAATCTGCGATACCAACCACAGATACCTAAAAAACTTCGAACTTGTTTCAAGTTATTTGGAACTGGCCATTCAACAATAGATTTTATTTTGTCTGGGTCTGTAGAAATGCCACCTCTACCAATAACATAACCCAAATATCTCACACTACTAACACAAAAGCTACTCTTGGACAGGTTGAGTGTAAGATTTGCCTCTTTGAAACGCAAAGCTAAGCGAACAAGAATGCTGAGATGTTCATCGAAATTCTCTGATACGATGCACATATCATCAAGATATCCAAACACACAAAAACGAAGGTCAGGTGGTATTATTTCATCCATAAGTCTACACTAGAGCGTACCAGGTTACAACTAAAAAAAAAAAAGTTCGCCGTACACCTTCGAATATGAAGTATGTATTATTGAAAGGTAGTTTCAAAAAAATTTTTTTTATTTTTTTATGCCGAACGTAGGGGTCGCGCTTTTACATTTTTCTATATAACTTCTGCATTTATAAACGGATTTTAAAGTGTGATACATCGATGTATTTGTCTCGACGAGGCCGATTTTTTTGTCTTTGAAGTCATTGAGCTCAAGCACCCCGTTCTGGTACTTACCCATCATATCTCAGTTGCTACTACCCTAATGTACCACTCTAATATCAGAAAATTAAAGCTCGCATAAAATCATGAAACTCTTCCTAACGAAGTATGTCGATTTTCCCAGCAGAAAAAGTGTTAAACTATTTTTTTTCTTATTTTACCGAGAGCATTGCATGTATTTATAAGTTGTTCTTTGTATCTTCGATGTTTACAGTCGGTTGTCAAAGTGTAATACATATATTGGTGTTTTTGTCCCGCACATACCAGATTTTCAGTTTTTAAAGTCGTTGACCTCAACAACCCCCTTCTACTATTTATGCATCATATTTCAATTCTTAGAACAATAAATATAAAAATTAAGGTACAATTAAAATTTTAATCAACCATATTTCGACGCGATTCAAGTTGGGTGTATTTTTGGCGGCTCTCAAGTTTAGAAAAGATGTGGCCCATGCGTTGCTCATCGGTGACCGATTCATGCACAACATGAACAAAACGCTCGGTGTTTTGAGAATGGCATGGATAATCTGTGAAAATAAATGAGTTCAGCAAAGAAAGCAATCAAATTAAGTTTTTCTTGTGCTAACCTGGTAAATCGATAATTTCTTCTGAAAATTGGAATGCTTCTAACTGTTCTTGCGAAAAAAACTGCAAGCATGGCGGCTCAGTCAATTCAAATTGTTTCCAATCGATCATATTGAAATATGAGTCACTATCAAAATTGATAAAATTATGAACTGGTGGACCGAACATTTGTCGAATGCTTCCCGTGGCTTCATTGCGGGCTGATAAAATCTTATCATAGGCATCTGAACGCACTAGTTGATCTGGGTCTGTTATCATCGATAACAAAATATTTTCAGGATGAAAAAAATATCCGTTATTTTCAATGAACGGACGGATGACTTCTTGAATATCTTTTGGCAACTGACGAATCCAACATATATAAAGGAAAACATTCCGACTTCCGTGAATTGCCAGTGGTTGGCTTTTTACAAGAAACCAGAATGGTGCATACACTTTCACAACGAACTGAGCCAGTTTTCTCAATACCATCGAGGGTTGCGTACACGTCATATAAAAGCGCAGAATTCGAGAGGCTGTTGTTAGCCAGCGCGCTTTGCAAATAGCGCCGGGCTTCTCGCTGGCTAATTTTTCATCGCATTCTCCGATATGAACGGCTCGAACCATACGATACAACTAAAGCTGGTCGCCTCGAATATTCCACCCATCTATGTTCGCTGGCATTTCTCCCATTGTAATGCGTTCGAAATTTTGTTTGACCTGACCAAACGGAATAAGCAACAAAATATGCGAATTATTAATTAATAAAATGCTCACAAGTAAAGTATACGGAACACACGGACACGAAACACTATTAATATATTAAACTTACAGGGTAGTGTATGCAATTTTGAATGCCTTCTCCGATACTTCCGGGCCAGATTCCAGGTCCTTTCTGTTTTCCAAGCAATGATCTTAACAGCGCATTAAATGGTAACTCGTTGAAGTGGAAAAGGCACACGAACCACTGCAGCGGTCTCTGTAAATGGCGTTCCATTCTCACAATGACTCCACTTTTGTACCCAGTGTTGGTAGCAGTTCCATCGCAACTTATGGCAACTAAGTCATCCAAAGTGAAGTTTTCACGACTCAAGTAATCCACGATGCTCCTCTGGATCCCCAAAGCAGAGCTATCAGTGGGCGTAGCATAACCAATGAATTTGGAGTCAGGCTCTTTTACAATGGTGATGTGTTCTTCATTTAAAACAATATTTCGCGTCACATTTGCCTCGGTTACTTTTTTCAAAGTTGGCTCTTTCTTGCCATCGAAAGAGATACACTTTAATAATTGATGGCATTTGGCCGCCGCTTTTGCTTCCTTACGGAACTTCACACGTTCTCGAAATATTTTATTTTTATTGATGATAAGCCCTTCAAAGAACTGACATATATTTTCGGCTGTTTCTGCAGATAACTCTTCTTTGGCTTTTGCGGCAATAGACAATTTTAAATCTTTTATTAACATGGTCGCAAGCAAGGCACCGTAGCGAACTGAAGTATCGCTGCGATCCAAAGCCGAACTAAAATTACGCAAAGAAATGTCCGCCACCGTAAATGTTGTTTTAATCTTCTCTGAGGAATCGCCAACATTTTCTTCAAATTCTAGCTCTTCATCGCTGCCTGGTTGATACCCAATACTGTTGAACTCGGTATATACCGCTTTTGATGGTGCAACAATTGAGCACGTTTGAACACCGCAATTTTTCATCGACATCATATGATAAACATTATCCAAAGTCATCAGCCGTGGACCCCATTGATCCATGAAAAAGTCTTTCGCATCGTCTGGGATTTTATCAGAGGCGGTGCAACTGCATGGAACATTTCTTTCTATGCCACACTTACAACGCGAAATTGAGAACAATTTATTCCACTCATTTACATTGCATTTCAATGGACTTTTAACCAATTTATAGTAATCGTCTAGAAGTTTATCCAACCGTTTACGAACACCTGATACCGATATAATTGGAATGCCTGCCCGCTCCCATAAAAGGGTAATGCTTCTGAAAGCTTCTTGTTTAAAAGCACTCAATTTTCTATTGGGATTAGTGTTATGCCGCAGATACAAGAAATAATTAATAACATCGTACTTAGTCGGTAACATAGTGTTGTTTAATGCACTGATCGTAAAAGACATTTTTTTAGTTTTTTTACCGTTGTATAATGGAAATTGAAATATTTAATAATGCTTTGTTGAGGCACCAACGCCTTATTACTGAACTAATTTTTATTGTTACAATAAAGACCGTTACTTCACAGGTAAAACGATTTGCAATAGGGAAACAATGTGACACAGTAGTTTTGCTCATGTTGTGCATGAATCAGCTATGGCGGTCACCGATGAGCAACGCATGGGCCAAAAACACCAATATATGTATTACACTTTGACAACCGACTGTAAACATCGAAGATACAAAGAACAACTTATAAATACATGCAATGCTCTCGGTAAAATAAGAAAAAAACTAGTTTAACACTTTTTCTGCTGCGAAAATCGACATACTTCCTTAGGAAGAGTTTCATGATTTTATGTGAGCTTTAATTTTCTGATATTAGAGTGGTACATTAGGGTAGTAGCAACTGAGATATGATGGGCAAGTACCAGAAGGGGGTGCTTGAGCTCAATGACTTCAAAGACAAAAAAATCGGCCTCGTCGAGACAAAAACATCGATGTATCACACTTTAAAATCTGTTTATAAATGCAGAAGTTATATAGAAAAATGTAAAAGCGCGACCCCTACGTTCGGCATAAAAAAATAAAAAAAATTTTTTTGAAACTACCTTTCAATAATACTTCATATTTGAAGGTGTACGGCGAACTTTTTTTTTGAGGTACGCCCTAGTCTACACATAGTAGATGGGGCATTACAAAGCCCAAATGGCATAGTAACATATTGGTAGAGGGGTCTACCTGGTATTGTAAAAGCAGTAAGAGGTCTGGATTCTGGAGGTAAATGCCCTCAATACTTGGCAAAGGGTATGCATCCTTTCGAGTAACAAAGTTTAGTTTGCGAGCGTCAATACAAAGACGCACTTTTCCAGGTTTTACAACGAGTCTCATTGGAGAACTCCACGGACTCGAACTGGGTTCTATTACCCCTAACTCAAGCATGCGATCTACTTCCCTAAACATTAACTGTTCAACAGCCGGACTGACAGGGTAAAACCGTTGTTTTATTGGTTTAGATTCTCCAACATCAATGATATGTTCAATTAATTTGGTACGACCTAGACCTTGCGCTTCAAAGCTAGGAAACATAGCCTTAACAGTCTCAAGCTGTTGTTTCTGTCCTGGTGTTAACAGGCAATGTTTAGTTGCATCAGAATCTTCCCCCGAAACATCTACATTTGTGACAGAAATAGATGAAATTACGCCGGGAGCTAAATTAAATTTCCTCCAGAAATCAACGCCAAGAATTAGTTTGGTGTCCAGTGATGGAATAATGTACAAAGTCATTTCCTGAGATAAATTGTTATACACAACGTCCACCTTTAGAAAGCCTAAGCATGGCATTTGCCATCAGCCGTTTTAACTTGGGAGACAATTTCTTTGAAATGTGGCAAATTCCTAAAGTTTTCATTAGCTAAAGTTGAACCAATACAACTTATATTGGCTCCTGTGTCGAGTAAACCAAATTCACAATAATCCAAGAAACGTACTGGTGCGTAAAAACGATTATCTTTATGGGATGCTATTATGGAAGAGACAATCATTTTATGACAAGTTCTAAGTTTTTTGTAAAAATTTCGCAATCGTACAGTCGATCGTTTCGGTTTCCGTTCCCGAACTGTGTCTTCCTCAAAAATTCTCTTTCGGGCCTGCAAGTATTTTTTTAATCTCTCGTGATAAGGAATTATAGGATATAATATTCTCCCATGATTGAAATTATCAGAACGAGCTAAAATTCTAATCTTAGTTTCATTAGGGTCTGTTAACATCGACCTCGAAGTATTACCGTGAGTTTCCAAAGTGGACGTTGAAGAAATGTTATTTGCCATAGAGCTAGCTGGTTCACTTTTTGGTGTAATGTCCGTGGAATGGTCTTGATAACGTGTGAATGGGTCTATTGTCTCGGGGGTGATCTTGGATTCGACAAGGCCCCCCTGTTGAAGTTTCCCGAATGGCGAAATGCACATTTGCTACACTGCGGTTTGTACACATTAGGTGTACCACACCCATAGCAAAAAACTTTACGGTCTGACAAGCAATCCTCCCAATAATGACCTTCTTCAGAACAATTCCAGCACTTTCCTGTCTTGACATTGAGATTATGCTGAATGACAGCGATACCTATATCGTCGTCTAATTCAGGAATTATTTGTTCCAGATCAGTTTTTACTTCTTCTACAGCGGAAATATTTTTGCGAATCGTCTGATTTGGATATGTACGAGATATATTCGATCGACGAACATATTCCTCAGATATAAAATTTTCCCTTTTGCACACAAATTGTCGCAAGTTCGCGATAGAGTGGATTGGAGTGTACAACAACTCATGTCGGATTTCGGGTCTTAAGTTCCGGATAAGTATTTCAATGAGTTCTGCCTCCTGAAGAGAAGTACTAAGTTTATCAGTGAGATTGCAAACACCATTATAAAATGTTTCAAAACTCTCCCCCAATTTCTGTTTCCCAGCACGAATTTGTTCCCGAATATCATAATCCGAACGATGATCTTTAAATTCAAATCTAATTGCTACACAAAATTCGTACCAATTTATAGATGCAACCGTCTTGTGGTATCTCCAATACCAAGCTAAAGCTTTTCCGATTAACACAATGGTCAAATTTTTGCACACTGAGTTAAAATCCCCATTTAGAAATTCTACTGTCAGAACACGAATTCTGTATAGAAATTCTTCCACCGATAAACAATCCGATGATCCATCAAATTTTACGTTCCAATTGTTTATAATACTGGTTATCTTGTCAGGACTAATATTTATCAAATTTCTACTATCATCACGTGAATTATTATTTTCGCTTTTTCGATCCTGATTCTCAAATCTGTTTTGATTCCCATTTCGACTTTGTTGATAACCTCGCGTCTGATTGTCGTGTCTATTTTGACTTTGGTTATTATTCAAGCTAACCGAATGTACAAGTCTTTGAACAGACAGTTCAATCATTTTAGAAATTACATTATAATCCACATTCGCATTATTACCTGAAGGAACTCGTACATGAGGTGAGTGATTTTTCAATGAAGAATTTCTAGACTCCCTATTATCTAAATTTACCATTGGATCAATGTCAATCAAGGAACCTGGATTCAAATCATTCCTATCTGAATGAGTATATGAGATATTATTTATTCTCTCAGGCATTATAGTGGATATAGACGAATTAAAGGAATTATTACGCTGTTGATTACTCGCGAAACTACGTGTATTGGGTCGACTGCGACCTCTAGAAGAAACTTGTTTCTGTTTGCACGTGTCATATTAATTTTTATAACCTTTAAATCAGATATATGTGTCAATCGGTGACAACTTGGACATTCATTGTGTTCATTAACATAGCGTTCAATGCACGACCTATGAAAAACATGTTCACATAAAGTTATTCTACTTTCCATTTCCTCCTTAATATTCGTTTCACAAATAGTACATTTGCAATCAGGAGTAACTGTTGATAACGCAGCAATATTCTCTGAGCTATTTACAGTAGCCATTTTTCTTTCTTGTATAATTTTTTCTCAAAAATTAACTTTAAAAACGATAAAGTACACAATTAAAAATATTACAATTATATTTTCCTTTTTGGTGGTTTTTCTAAAGAAGGTAGGGTAAATATTATTTTTTCGATTCGAAGAAAGGATATGGAAACAACACCGATCTATTGAGCTAAGGAATTTGTATAAATTTGCGAAAAGCAAGCAAAGTCAATTTTTTTGGGAATGGACAGAATAAGCTATGAAAAGCTACAATTTGTTTTTCCAATTCTTGCCAAAATTGAATTTACTAAACCCTCATACAACTTACACAAATTATGAAAACGTATTTCAAAAATATTCTAGACCTACTCCAATTCCCACATAGCCAGAAAGATAATCAGCAGTGCTAAGTGGTCGAAATTTGGACTTTCAAACGCCAAGTTAATCGAATTCCTACAAAGATACTAACTTTATTCAAAACATGAACGAAAAGAGCAATTCCACAACATTCACGAAATAATCCTTTGAAATCTAAAACTTAGTAAATGATATAAACAGTTGGAGAGCCGCGCAACAAGATACAATCCTGTACCGGCCCCACGTTGGGCGTCAAAAATGTAACGTACACCTAGATTTTAGTTCGAAAACCTGTTACTGAGGTAACTGAAGTCGGGCGGGGCCCATCTAATCGACTAGCTATCAGCCCGTGGGGGGGTTCTTGACTTCCTTACCGCCAGCATTTTTAGTGTCACATTTTAATTTGTATTGTCAGAGTCCCTGGAACCTAAAAGCTTTATAATCTGAATACAAGACCAAAATATCAATATAGATGACGAAAAAACAATAATTGATATCTCATATAATTATAATTACACCAAAATGTATCCTTTTCGAATCGTTTGAACGGTAGTCCCAGATGGAATTTGAACTCGTTCGCTTATCCCACCCAAATCCATGATTTCCTTTGTACATTTTAAATTGGAAATCCCCTTTTTAAAACTCAACCTACCCTGTTCAAATCAACCACCAAGGAAAATACTACAATTTAAACTTTCATTTTTAATTCATTTAATTGACCCGAAAAAATCTAAATATATTTACATTCATTTCATATTAAAGGAATTAATGGAGATATGTATATTTCAAATACGGACTAAAAATTATACAAATTGATTTTCATTATAAATGGGGCGCTGTTTTTTAGTAAATATAATGATATGAAAACATGAGAACATGAGAACCCTAATACGATGAGCGAACAATTTTTGCATAGGCATAAAAAATAAATACAATAACTGCGCTTATCAATAATTGTTTTCTCCTGCACTTCGTCGAGAATATGAGAGAAAAAACATACATACAATAAACAACGTAAAACCAATCGTTACTTACATTGAATTCGCCGTACTCTGCAAGGCCTTACATTGTCCAACGACGCCACAGTGAAGCTGCTGTTAATATACTTAGGAAGACATTGTTCTAGGTATGTATGTGATGTTTACTCTGAGTGCCGAGAATGTTAAATTTCTGTTTTTTTTTTATCAAACTTATAGTTATGGGTGTCTCCATTTCGATATATGATTTTTGCTTTAAATTTACGACGAAGAATATATGATTATTTTACACTATTTTAAACACCAGTTTTATAAATTACTTTAACATTTACGCTTTTTAATGAAAGAAAAAACTTCAAGTATTTGAAATTAGAGAAATTTTAAGGCGTACTTTTTTCACTTTTCTTGATTTTTCCACTTCTAAGTAAAATTAAATCTTAAGTTTAAAAATTTAGGATATTATGTTTAATGTTTTTCCATGGTAGAAAGCAGAAACCTTTAGACACTTTAGAACAGAAGTATTTGGTCGCCTGTTGTTTGTGCCGTATGGCCTGAAATATGTTTGCTGTGGTGTTTGCACTCAAGTTGAGTACACTCAAGCGAGTACAATGATTTTATATCTAAGTCAATCCTATGGAAGGGCCTATATCACGCCTACGTCTTGTTGCCAATTATACTATTCAATGATGTAAGGCTATATTTAAGAGGATTTCGGTTTTATTTGGAATATGTTCCGAAAAGTCAGCAATTGGATTTATTCTAGTTCCAACCTAATCGTAGGACGTTGTCCTAGATTTTCGGTCTTTAATAAAACAATTTCCAAGCAAGATTCTAAAAAAATAACCCTGTATAATTTATCTCAATTCACTCTTTCAGCAACTTACCCAATAATAGTATTTGGTGCTGACCAAATTTTTCAAGAAAATAGTGCAGTCTTGTAATAATAAAATTACAACGTGATGTGGTAACTAAACTTGGATTTTATCTTCAATTTTTCTTAGTTTTTCTCCAAAATTTTTACTGGAGAACTTGTGTTGACGACGTCTGAATTTGGAAAAGGAAGTACTCAGCCATGAAAGTGAAAAAGAAACTTCAAAATAAATGTGCTGTAGTAGAATGTGATAGATAAGTGAGATTATTAAAATAGTACCAATGGGAGTACAATTTTCGTCCCCTACTGTACAACCGAATCTCTGACTATTGCACAAAAGTGCAAAATCTCATCCCACTCTCATGAAGACAGAAATAACACAAAACAAATTGTCAAAATCGTTTTACAAAAGTACCAAAGATCCGAATTGAGGGTAAAAGTACAATTTCAGCGAAGTATCATATTGCTCACGTCGTTCTGCTCATAAGTACTGTACAACTATGTTAATATAAGGTGACCTACCGAATTACCCAGCAACTGTTATTCTATGGATTTTACATTCAAGTTCCGTACTTTGGATATAAAAATTAAATTTAAATTGTTTTGGTTGTCACAAGCTTAAAAAATAATAAAATTTGAATATTTCTTTGATATAATATGAGACTAAAACATTTTTTATGAATATATTATTTTTCGGTCACGGTTGACCTTTCTGTGGAATTACCCATATGTTACAAATTTACGAATGGGCATGGGGATAATAGGAATGGAGAAATCATTGCGCGTTCGAAGTAGCTGGTACTTGAAAGACAAATGTGTTTTATATGTTGATGTGTTATATTGATCCAAAAATAAATTAAAGGAGATATCTAGATTTAAATTCAAAAAATCTTGCACTCGCCAGTCAATCAGTGAAAGGAAAGCCAACATCTTTCTCTTTGTCAACATTATTTAGAACCTCTCAGTTACAAGTGCTGAAAGGTATGACAAACGGTATGACCTACGATTTGAAAACGCATCCTTAAAGTCATTTGGTGACCTCTACAATTTGAACACGCATACTTAAAGACTGGACGGGGAACAAACATTTGGTGATTCAAAAAGGAGAAACCAGTCTACAACATCCTTCAGAAAATTTGTTTCTTACGGATGATAAACAACACAACTATCAGCGCCGAGCTATCTACAGGCAGGTCCTTTTGCATCAGTAATTCATAATGGCTTTGGTGGACGAATTGGCTAACATAAAGAAGGCTCACAAGGATCGACGCTCAATGGATGCGAAGACTTCCTTCTATCAAGGAGGACCATCTCACAAAAGACTTATACGGAACCTTTGGGTCGAAGTTTAGGGCTGCAATGGAGGGCATTGAGTTGGCTATCAATTCACTGAAGTCAACGGCTGGGAAAGTCTTATATATGTCGTCATCAACATCTCACAAGGCAACCACTGCGGAAGAGCCAAAGGAAATGGTCAAATCCCTTTCAGCCCAAAAGTCCAACGACAAAGGGTGAATCAGCTACAGGAGATTTTTCACCTCATGGACTGATTAGAAAAATCTCAGCCCGCATGTCGGCACTGAAAAGATTATTGACAACACTTTCGTCAATCAACGCCATTAATAGGAGTTGTATGACCAGTCAAGGGTCCTGCTACAAAATCGAAAGCCGAATGGTCTAGATCAAAAAGGCTACTACATCCTAAATGACATGGTTCTTAAGACAACAGAAAAATCCTGACACATACAATTCATCAAAAATTTCACAATTTGATGGGGACTATGGCAAATGGAGTCAGTTTTTTGATCTTTTACACAAATAATAGATCAACACCAAATATCTTCAGTGCAGTATAAGCTGAAAATCTAATCAGTCATTTATCTACGACGGACGGTAATTACAGCACAGCCCGGGAAATGCCGCAGGATCGTTATAACAATAAGCGAATTCTAATAGCTACATACATTAGTAGAAAATATACTAAATCAACCCATAGGATTGGTAACCGTATCATCCATCAAAGCACTACATGACACAACTCGTGAATGTTTATTGGCGTTAGACAATATTGGAGTAGAGACGAAGTCTTGGAGCCCTTTACTTCTGCAAATATTGATAAAGAAATTAGATAGCAACATGCACATAAGATTCGAGCAATTCGAGTTGGACGTTCCTGCTCAATATATAGGGCTTAATTTCGTTAATAGTTTTAATTCCATCTATCTTCATATTTTTATAAACTTCTCAATTCTTCACTAACATAAATTAGTTCATTTTTCGCAGATTTATAGACGATTTATATCCCATATTTACAATTTTTCTTATTTTTTACAATAACTGGAATATGAGTTCCAAGCATTCTTAGTCAAATTGAGTACAAATGTTTCCCATATATATTTCAAAGTAAACTTCATCCACATTATTCCAATCATAGCAGATCATCTACTTATACAATATTTTCTGGCATACAGTATTAAAGCAACAGTTGAGGCATAACTGAGTATTTGAAGATAAACTACACAGTGCTACGAAAAAGAATGAAGTAGCAAATTCTGGGAAGTGATAGAATTTTTCTAGTAAGTATTGTTCAGTAGAAGTTCAGTTCACATCTCTCATTATTTTACGAATAGAAGTCCAATGGAAATACTATAGAAAGCTTCAGGTTTATTCTCTTCAAGTCTGGAGAGAAACTTATAATCGGTTGATATCCAACTATGTTACAGGTTTATAACTCAAGATGTTGGGGGCATCTGGCAAATTTAAAAAACAGATTCCTGTTCTACTCGACAATACCTACCAGAAGCCACAGTTTTTGGACTATCGCACAGTGATATTACCATATTTGTAATACATTTAGTCCAAAGTCTTGAATTTTTTTGACCGATCTTAAACGGATGTGGGCAACGGTGCAGGAGACTAAATACAGAACAAACACATTAGACAATCTAATATAATCAAAGATGAATGTATGTAGTCCGTTTCAGCTGAAATATTGGCGATTTCTAAAGTCAAAGAATTACTGTCTGACCCACAATGTCGAAAGAAAATCTATGCGAACGAAAGTCAGTCACTCACTTTCGCATCAAAAAGCGACCCACTATCTTCTGACTTTTAGTTCGCCTTTCGTGTTGTGAGTGAATGAAAATCTTGCCAGATCAAAAAATTGACAAATAAAAAAAAATACAAATATGCCAAGAAAAAACGCAAAATGTCTAAATTGTACAATATAAAAATCAAATAGACACCACTGTTACGGTCAGAAAAAATGTAGAAGAATAATATAAATTTCACCAAAAATATGATTGTAATAACATTGTAACATGTTTTCTTTTTTTTTTCAATATTCTACTCTGCTGCTGTTGTTGTCTTGTGTATATCTGTTTTTGGAGTTGTTGTTGTGAGGATTTTGGCTGCTCTGCTGGTGTTATTGTTGGCCGGTGTTTGCCTGATCTTGAGGATGTGTATGAGATGTCTAGTCGGTATGATCGCGGCTATGACTTTATTTCCTCTTGGCGGTGTGTCAACCGAAAACTGGATGTAGTCATCGATGGTCTGAAACAAACAAATATTTCAATAAAATACGGATAGTTATTTATAATTTTATTTACTTACCTTTTTCCTTTATATTGATGTTTTTTCTCTTTTTTAATTTAACGACAGACACAACTAGGGTGATCAAAAACCCGGTTTTTCTGCAATGTCGGGTTTTTTTGAAAACCGTGATTTCTAAAAACCCGGTTGCCCGGTTTTCTCTTTATAAAAAAAAAACGGTCGGGCTGGGGTTTTTTCGGGTTTTTCTTGAAGCAGTAAAAATGGGAAAATTATTCATTATTCTTGGGGATAGGACAATTCTGATGCATAATCAGATTCACTGAAAACTTTCGAAAATGACTCCAAACATTTCTGCCAGAATTAGGATCATTTTGGTCCATTCCCAAAAATTCATTTGACGATTTTTTAAATAATATATCAACCTATCATTACTACTAGTATTCCCAAAATATCAGTTTAGAACAGGTGTGAACACCGTACAAATTTTGTCTTGCTGAAATAGGAAATCGTTTTGAAAAACAGCTAATATTTCTGTACCAATTACCCCATATGTTGTAGAGAATAAAGCAAGCTACAATATATAAAAATAAGAAAATAAATCATAAGTTGGACTATACAAGGACTTTTCAATCTTCTCTTATATTCGCAAAGTTCATCAATCTCATACTACCTACCAGGGCATGTAATATACGTATACGGCTGCGTTCACCCCCAGAAATTAATACTGGTTTATTTAATAATGATCTGCAAAATATTTCGTCCTTGGGTCAACCCGTCCGTGAGCTAAACACCTCTAAAAATAATCACATTCTTCTTCTCATATGTATGGATGAGGTCTATGATGATAATATAAAAAGCATATTATAAACAAATTAGCACCGAAACAGAGACTTTTTTGCAATATAAAAACCGGTTGAGACCGACATAAAAACCCGGGTTTCCCGGCTTTCCAAAAACCGCGATTTTAAAAAACCCGACGGTCGGTCTCAGATGAAAAACACGGTTTTCGGTCTCGGGTTTGATCACTCTAGACACAACACAAGTGAGACATTTCCATTCGCTTAGATGACAGAACAAAAAGTTAGTGGTAGTTTTCGTTCGCTTTGTCGTTCTAGTGCCTGTTAGTGTCCCAAATCAGCTGTTTGTCGGGACGGTTGGCCCGGTTTTCGGGTTTGATCACTCTAGCGTTGATGCATGTATTGAATATTGGGGTTTTAAATTTTTCTTACAGGAGTTTTTATCTATTTTATCTTGTTCTTGTGTACAAGTTTTGGAAAAAGATAATGTTCACTCTATACAGGTTCGCATTGTTCATTCTTTGGAGTAACTACTTCAAAAATTTAGCTGTTCGTGTGAACGAGTAGTTCATTCGAGCCAGTGTTCGCAGCACCCCGACTGCACTGTATGTGCAACTCACGCAAAAATCTCCTGACTAACGCAGAAATTAGACCCACGCACGAACTTTTTTCGTTCCTCACGTTCACGGACGCTCAAAATAAATTTTGGTGTGATTTAAGTGTGATTCACGCAATTCAAGTGAGTCGCGCCCATCTCTAGGACGGATAACTCAAGTTTATATAGGAAATGAAGGATCTACACGGACGGCCGATGTACAAACTGCAACAGGAAGTTTCAAACGCTCAATTCATCGTCTTGCCTTACTTCCTATTGAAAATGACCAACAACTTGGTCCAGACGAACTTCAATCAGTCACAAACTCTAATCAAAATTCAAATGAACCCGAAGCTAAAAGAAAATATTTGCCCGGCGGATCTTCAAAAGAAAGAGGGATAATTGGAAGCATTGCTAACACATTGTTCGGAGTCTTGGACTCGGATTACGCCGAAATGATGTCGGATACGATAACAGTAATGAAGGACAGATGACTCGTTTATTAAGAACCAAACGTCCATAATTGACTCAAATATCAACATCGTTAAAAGTAGTCAGATTATCACAATGAAAAGATTATCAAGTTTTGAACACAACTTACAGAAATCAGATGAGAAACTATCACAATATGTACCTGTCTTTATCCGTGCAATTAACATTAATGGCACTGACATACAACAAATACAATCATCACTCTCAACAATGAAATCACCAAAACGCTGGCACAATTACCCCCAACTTTGAGAATTCCTGGCTGTCAAGGACACCTCTTGTCAGCCTACAAACTGTTGACAGTAAAAAGTGGAATCACATCAAGGCATGCCATTTTTAAAATAACAATTCCCTTAAGTACTTCCGACGGTTGATTACAATATCAAAAATGGTGAACAAAGCAATGATGTCCATCAAATTGTCCACACAACGATTTGCACCGAAACCAAGGCCCAGAACATCAAGGACAACACCAGAGGACGATCAGCAGTTTAACACTACATTTACACGTAGTTGAACTTCATTCAATGCGGGGGAGAATATTTAGTTATTGGTTATATTTATTGTCTGCGACTGTAAAATGCTGCCACTGTTATATGATAGCTTTTTATACCCTCCACCTCCAGGATGGGGGTATATTCACTTTGTCATTCCGTTTGTAACACCTTGAAATATTTATCGGAGACCCCATAAAGTATATATATTCTGGGTCGTGGTAAAATTCTAAGACGATATAGCCATGTCCGTCTGTCCGTCTGTCTGTTGAAAGCACGATAGCGGCCGAACGAAATGAGCTAGAAGGTTCAAATTTTTCCTAAATGTGTCTTATGGTTGTAGATCGCTTGGGATTGAAAGTGGACGAAATCGGTCCAGAGGGAAAAATTTTTCCCTCACAAGTACTGAAAATACCCCTAATATTTAGAGTATTTCAGCATGTTTTTTGAACATATTAGCTTGTATTTACTTGATATTTGCAATTCGCATTCCCTCGACATTCTTTAATCTACTGGTAATACTGTGGAATGCACTCCGTGGTGGAGGGTATATAAGATTCGGCCCGGCCGAACTTAACGTCTTCTTACTTGTTATTTTTATGTCTTAACTGTTGTTGTTGCGAAAAAAGGTATATAGATCTTGCATATTTTCCATACAAGCATATTCTTCCTAGTAAGCATTTTTTGCTTACTAGTTTAATTTAAGCAATTAAGTTTAATCTAATTTAGCATAAATAGTCAATAAAAATATTCACTGAGCGCCAGTCAATCAGTGAAATGAAAGCTACATATTTTTCTTTGTCAAAACTATTTAGAACTTTAGTGCTGAAAGGTATGACAAATAAATTAGTGTCAGTTCAGATGTAACATTTGAATTGGTAAAAAGTAATAAGTTAGGTATTCTAACTTTACAGAATCTGATGCACTGCAGTGATGCGTTTCCGAAAAGGCCCATTGTTGTTTGGAGAACACGATTTTTTATTATAAATGTTAACAATTTCAATGCATCTAACCACTCACTCGACGTATAAATTTTCATCGGTCTTTGAAGTAATTTTGGATGATTGTTGACAACAGTACTGTTCTGTAATCACTAACCTTTTAATTTTTAATGTATTATATACAATATAGACACTTACTTGTGCATCTGAATCAATGGTTTCGGGTACAACATCTGGATTTTTCTCGTCATCATTTGCTTCAATTTCTTTGCTTTCGCAACTTTTCTCACTAGGTTCCGGAGAGCCGTTTCGAGGAGTGTGCTCATGACAAAACTCTTTTCGGTGCCGCCTTGTGTTATTGCATGGAATACGAAGAGCCAAAATAACAGCCAAGCCTGCAACTAAGATTGTCAATGTCAGCCCAACCGACAATGATATCATAGGCGTTGCGAAGATATCTGAACTGGATTTAATACCTTGAAAATATACACAAAAGAAAAACATTTTATTAAACACTCAGCAATAAAATTCCACAGATTTAAACATAAAGAAGTAATTTGATTTGAACTGGTATATTCTTCTGTCTCCAGACCATTTTGCATCTATATTTTCTCGAATACAAATTTATTTACAAATGTCATGATGACATTTATTACTTGGATGCACACTATCATGATTTCTGGCCCGTGAAAGCCTTCGTTAGGTGGCTTCGCAGCGACTTTTCAGCAACATACTCGGACTCCTTAAGTAAATGATTCCCACAAACGATGATGACATGTGTGCTTTATTACTTGGTGCGATTTTTTAGACAGGTATTCGGAAAGTGAGTTGTGCTTCTTATGCGATGTTTCAACGCAACGCCGGGGGGAAGTTTAGGATGAACGATAGAGGCTATTATTTTCTAACTTCCACAACTTGAGACATAGTTAAGATATTTCGAGCACACATATGTGTTTGAAAGATATTTTCTTATGGCTATATAAAAATAAAACAATTCAAAAATATTTGTTCTTGACATTAAAAATTTAAAATATTTAGTTTTTATATGAAATAATGCACTCTTAGATTTTAATTATTTTTTCGCTAGAAGTAGTTCAATGTGTTTACTTTCAGAAGCAAAAACAAACAAATTCTTGGCATCTCATACGAATCGAAAGTTATAGCAGAAACCGTACTACTTCATTTCCCAAATAAATTTAACGGCTGAGTAGGAAATAACCTAGCATGTAAAATAATTATGAAAAATAAATGTAGATGAAAAATGAAGATACCGAGTTCCACAAAGTTTTCCCAATAAAGATTCATTGTACCCAAACAAATATCATTTCTGATCCTTTCGGCTAGAACACGGCTGAATAAATTTAATAAGTCACAGGTTATAACGGAAAGGTATAACAGACTCAATTTAATAGAAAAAATAAAATAAAAAAGTAGTAATCACACCACATGGCTATCCTGCTCTCATCGGGTCAGCAACCATGTTATTAAGATTCTGCCGATATCGACTCCAGCAAACACTTCAAAGATACTTACAACCATTTTAAATATACTAAAAACTGAAGTATAGAGTATAAAGCAATTGTTATGCAAACATTATTTTAACACTGTCAGACTAATAGACGCTGCGCTATCAGACATTAAAATCTCAGTTTTTTTCAATCTCATCTATACAAATTGCGATAATAGAATTCAAATAGAATCAGGCAATGGAAAAGGTATTAAAACTGTTAAAAACAATTCAAAATGGTTTGAACAGCTGGAACAAAATACTAAATACTGTGTTTATTATCGAAGAAGTGACGACAAACAATATGTCTCAAAAAACCCTAATCAACAAAACGATTATTTACTCTCTTAAAAGTACGATATATATAAATGGTGGCAAAACATATTAATAATTAATTAATAATATTAATGTCTATTCCAGTTATCTCGCTGGATTTTTCGGGATTTCTTCTACAGGTGTTTCCAATTGACATATTGTGTTTCCCATTTCCTCCTTAACAGTTTTAGTTTATTTTCTTCGTTTTGCAACCTCTGATACTTTTTCAGATCCCTCAGCCTCTTATGTCTTGAATTTTAATGCATATGCTATATGTACCAGTTAAAGTGATAGTGGTCTAAGTCATTCATTCTTCTCAAAATTAAAAAAATGTAACACACAAAATTTTTAATTTTTTTCGCAAAAGTAATATTTTCTTACCAAAAATGAAAGAAAACGAAGATATTTTATTAAAAAAAATAATAGAAAAATATATAAATATTTACAGGCTGTTCGTCTAGAAACTTCAAATTAAAATTATTTGTTACTTTTCAAATAATTTCATTTTATATGTTATTCAAATTATCTGAATCACCTAAAATGGACATTATACATAAAAATTGTTTGTTTGCATAGTCACAGATCAATTTCAGTGGATATAGCGTGACTTAGACAACTTTCAAAATAACACTAAAGACAATTTTGGTGTGCATAAAATGAGAAATGTTATTGAAAGGGTTAATTTTTTTAAGTGTCAAAAATAAAAGTTCTTGAATTAGAGATCTGATCATACTAAAGAGAAAAATTGTGAAACCTTAATTTTATGGATTTTTGACTTAGACCACTATCTTTCTAACTGGCACATACGTAGTATGCATTCCATAAAACGGATTCGACGAAAAGAAATGCAAACTTTACCATCGATCATCAACATTAAAACTCTGATCACCTAATGTAATTTCAGTAGGATAAAGTTCGATAATTTGCGCTTTGACCTTATCCACTTCGGATATATTAAGATCTCGAGTTTCCTTTACGAAGATAAATTTTATATGTCGACAATATCTCACAAATGATGGTGAAGGATTTTCCCAATTACTTTATTTATTTTGCCGTATTTGGTAATATGTACTAACTGTAGAGGGACCATTGAAATGTTAAACAAGCTTTGATCAGATGAACCGGTTTCGGAAAACTTCTGTTTGTAGCAATTCTGTTGTACTCCATCACATCCCCACTTTATTATCATATTAATCTCAGAATTGCATATGTATGGTATCGATCGAATTATTTCTTCCTGTGTCTTACACAGTCGTTGTACTGCACTATTTATAAGAGATCGCAGTTTTATTTCTACGAACGTTTCTGCGATTATAATATCCTCTAGATAGCAAAACTGCTTAGCTTTCTTCAACTCATAGTAAGAAGGGTAAAGGGTTGGGTTAATATGCATGATAGTTTCTCTGAACTTTCGGTGCTGGTACATAGATAAATCGCACCTAACCAATTTTCCAAAAGTGTGTGTATTGGTAACGATTTACTCATTTTGACGTTATTCAAAAAATGATAGACGATGTTTTGGAGACGGAATATCGATTTTATATTTGCCATATTTGTTACTTTTGCTCTAAATAATTTAAACAAAATATTTTAAACTTACCTCATAAAACAAATTTTGATAAACGACTAGAATAAATTGTTGTAATAAGGCACACTTTGCCAGTTTTATACACAACAGTAGCTTTCATATGGTATACGGTTTAGGAAAAAACAAAACTTTTTTTCTCTTTTTTGCTTCTAAAAACTATATGTGCGAAATTTCATTGACCTGAGAAAACTCCTTTCATTTTTGGCCAACAGTATTTAGAAATCACGACACTGCGCGCCGCTTTTTATCCATACTTAAAGTAAAACAACCCTATTATCATGTATGATAAACATACATGATAATGATAATGCATCGTTCTTATTTTACTTTTTCATTACCTGGTTCGGAAGTCAGCTGTTTTTCAGGCATTCGCAACATTGCTGCGCTCAACATTGTGGGATCAGATCTTCCTTTTGAATTAAAAGCATATAATGACAAGACGTAAATTCCACCAGGAGACAGAGTTGATACGGTGAACCGAGGTACAGTTGATGTAATATTAGCTTTTACCTCCTAAAAATAAAGAAAAAAGTAATAATATTATGTAACAACGGAGAAAATTCGGTCTAACTGAAATATATTTGACAAACTGAGATTACAATAAACAGTAATGTTTAGGATATGTGTCTCCCTGAAACGACGACAACAATCTTAAAAATATAGAAACCCCTACGGTAAATGGTGGATCATACACAAATAGGGAAATAGACAAAGAATTATCAATGAAAAACTAAGACGGCATCGTGAATGGCAGGTTACACGATTCCCAATCGCAAGGATTGGACTTACCGAGGCAACTTAGAAACATGTAAGTACCCTCACTCTCACGGAACATGTGTATGGAAGGATTTAAATTGTGCTTAGCGCCGGAGTATGTTTGTGGGAGGTTCTAGAAGTTTGTCCCAATTGACCCAGCTTCCGCATTTGTTAATAATTGTAAAACCATGATCAAATATGAAGTCATAGTAAAGGAGTTATAAAGCATTTAATTTCACCTACAATTGTGAGGGAGGTACACATGGCTAAAGCGTAATTATTATAGTGATTACAAAAACACTTTCAAAAATCAAACTGCAAATGATTTCGACTACCCGTATGGATGTTCAATTCAATTCAATTTTATTGGTATTCTTGGTAATACAAATGAATTCTTATATTCTACAAAATAAAAAGTTCAAGAACAATTCTTTTTCTACTTAAATATTAAAAAATAATTTTATTTGAAAATTATAATACTAAACTACTACACTAAAAACTAAAACTAACCTGACCTAAAATGCCTGTTATAAGTGAACAAGCTCGTTTATATGTGGGTAATCAGTAGGGATGTATAGTTGGATCAAAAAGTCGATTTTTCGACTTTTTGAAATATATGAATAGTCGATTTTTCGACTTTTGCAAATATATGAAACTTTTCGACTGTTGCAAATAAATAAAAAGACGACATTGCAAATGAATGAAAAGACGAATAGACAAACCAAATCGAGAGACATTTATATTGGATATATAAATCTGAACCGCTCTTACCCACTTTTAACATAGATGTTTGTAGCTGTTGTATCAAATATGAATAAAATCGGATAAAAGACGTGTTTTCTAGTGCGAAAAAATCGGTATTCAATAACTAATTCATTGATGCACAAAGTCGAAAACAAAAGTAGACTTTTCGACTTTTGGCAATACAAAAGTCGATTTCGACTTTTTCCTCCCAAAAGTCGATTAGTATCGAGTATCATAAAACATGACAGTAAGTCTATATAATCTGTAGACAACTAGTTCCACATTAGCATGGGAATGAAATAAATGGGTTGAATAGAACTATGTTTTGTTAAAAATAAGTAGTAGATAACTGCTTGAAAAATAGATTTGAATATAATCATCTTGTTATCAATTGATAACGATGATTTGCGATTATAAAAGGGTACAACATTCTAATTAGATTTTTTTGTTTGTTATATAAGAAATGTAACAAGACTTCCGTTTCCTAGAAAAATAAATTGCCTGTATCTTGTCACAGTTTATTAATATTCTCCATTTATTGAAGTAAGATAATAGTATCACAATGTCATATTAGGCCTGTTCGATTGGGCTTACTAGCTTACAATTAAGAAGCCTGAGAAGGTGGCAACGTTGCTACAAATTGGTTTTCCTTAAATGGATTAACACAAAAAATAAGGCAACACAACTAAGAGAGTAGTAATCTACATTCTTGTTAAGCGAGTAAATTCCATACAAAAATTAAGCTAGTAAGCCCAATCGAACAGGCCTATTGTAAGGTTTGCATTATCGTCGATGCCAATAGTCCTGAGCACAAAACGACTGTATCATCAGCAAATATAGACAACTTGCTGTGATTAAGTTGCGGAATGTCAGCAACTAACGAAAACCTCATACTGCCAGAAGAGGTGTGGCAATATCGCCCATATTCCATGCGCATGTAACTCCTATAAAAGCATTGTCAAATTAAAAAGTTTACAGTATTCCGATCATCCGTATATAAGTTATAACAACTTAAAGTTTACGTAGTTTAGGGTGATTTGTGTGGGAGGTACTGGAAAGGGCGTGTCAAAACCCATCATATTTTGTACACATAAAGTGATTAGAAAAACATTATCAAATGCCAAAATACAGCTGATGCCGATAATCCGTGTGGAAGTTACATTAGTTTTAATTTGACGTAGGAATATGAGTCATTTGTGCGGGAGGTATCAGAAGGGGCGTGACAATTTCACCCATCTTCGAACTTAAACTAAGTTTGGGAAAATATTAACGTGTGGAAGTTACATTAGCTTTAATTTGACGAAGGAATATGGGTCATTTGTGCGGGAGGTACTAAAAGGGGCGTGACAATTTCGCCCATCTTTGAACTTAAACTAAGTTTAGGAAAAATATTAACAGCCAAACGGACGGACGGACAAGGCTCACACAACTTATAAAGTCGTGAAACGGATTTGGTACAAACATATTTAGGCCTTAAGTCATTCCTTCAATGCGTTACACTTTTCTCTGTCCCAAATGGTATATACTAGGGTTTGCATCCCGGGATTTCCCGCGGGAAAATTCCCGGGAATTCGCACATTTTTCGTTTCCCGTATCCCGGGAAATTCGTACGGGAAACCCGCGGGAATTCAGTAGAAAATTTTACATATTTCCTCGCATATTTTTTTCCATTATTTCCACAATAAAATTAAAAATGTTGTATAACAATTTAGATTACATAGCTTTTAATCAGGTATGTCAAATATTGCAGTTGGATGACAAAATAAGCTGCGTTCGGATGTAGGCTCAAAATCCAAATCAATCCGAAAAGGATTTTTCAAGGTCCATATGAAAAAAATTAAAATCCGGAAAAAAGGATTTTGGGCGTGTATCCGAACGCCAAGGCTAAAGAATTTAAAGTTTTCGAAGCGACAGGACAAAGAACAAACATTTCATTTTATGCTCTACTCACTATTAATGTGAACGATCGCACTCCGTCGCGTCTACATTTTCCAATAAAATAAGAAAATTTCATTTAATGCTCTACTCACTATTAATGTAAACGATCGTTCTCCGTCGCGTCTACATTTTCCAATAAAATAAGAAATATCTGATCTTCAACTAATTTTGAAACTTGAAAAGATGTTTGAATTCGATCGATTCGATTCGATCCCGAGACCTTCTGGGTGCAAAGCGGACACCTTACCTTTGTGACCCCATACTGAAAAGTCGTTCCCATTCAGTTGTGAAAATTCTATTTATAAAATGTTACGGAATATTAACATATTATAAACTTTTTTGGAAGTAGTTTAAAAGAACTTCCTCAAAAGCGGAAAAAATGTACATTTGGATTTTGAGATGCGATTAAAATGTGCTTCCTTCGGAAGTACTTCCAATTTTGTTTGCTGGGATATATTTATATTCGCTAAATTAAACACACAAGTAAAATTAAACCTCTTATGTGTAAATTTAAACATGAGATCTGAAAAATTAAACATTGAAATATTTAAAATTCTACTCTTGATATGTTGATATTTAAACATTGAATGTTTAATTTTACATATCTGATGTTTAAAGGTTCAATTTTAGTGTAATATTAAACATTTTTATGTAGAAAATTAGGCATTTAATATGTAAATTTAAAGATAAAATATTTAATACTACATCATTGAATGTTTAAATTTATATTACTTGTACTTTTTTAACGTGTAATTTTCACTGTCTAAAAATGAAGAAGAATGTTATATTATCCAAAAATAATATTTTATTATGGGTTTATAAAGCACATAATAATATGTATATTAAATAAAAAATGAAATAATAATATAATATGTAATAAAAATAATAATTTAAATATGCGTACACATATTTTTAAATGTTTAGTTTGTACCCTAAGATTTTAATATACATATGTGAAATTAAATTATTAACTTTCTGGAAATATTTTTCTTTTTGTTTTGTTCGGCTGTAGGCTTTATTTGAAAAACAGGTGTTGTTGTTTTTGATAATTTATTTATTTAATAATTAATATTATTAAATAAATAAATTAATTATTAAAATAATTAATATTTCTTTCGGTCCACGAGTTGAGTTCGGCTAATATTTGTGGAAAAACTAAACCAAAAACCCCATTGACTATGACAACCGACGGGGAAACATTATATTGAAAACGTAATAATAATTTATTGCGTCAGTTAGGGAATTAAATAATTGTAGATTTCTTAATCAAAATCAGCCACCAAAGCTTTTTCGATGTCAAATATCACGCTATGAAATATTATATATATATATTTAACTACCTATTATTTTCCCAATGTTTTTTTTAATTTTGGGAAAAAACTAAAAAATCAGTTCAAAGAGCAGGATGAAGTCATTTTGTACAATCTTGTGAGGGATTCGCTGTAAGTGGACTGTATTATTTTGAGCATCTCACAAAATTGTAAAATGCCCAAAATATGGAAACAAAACAGAAATAAAAGGCAGTGTATCAGGAGGAATTCAGGTTTTATTTTGTGCGTGAATTCTTACCACTTTCGTTGATGCTGCAAAAGTGAAATCGAGACGGCAGTAAAAAAGCCAACACACGTCGATGTATTCAGAAAAAAAAACAATGGAAAATTGGAAAATGCATTCAAAATGGAAACTCCTGGTTTCAAGTGAGCAGCAAGTAGACCAGGGTTTCTATCGATACTTAACTTTAAAAGGATGTTTAAAAATAATCAGTCCTGTTGAACACGGTTCAACATACCGCCGCCTCTTCCAATATTGCAATATTAAATTTGGCACGCTCCAGAAATTGTCCAACCAAAGACAGTGCTTTGAGCTATAGGCATGTTGGAAGAAGTCTGGATGAGTCCAGCTCGTAAAACCTTGGACATTTGGTCGTTTCCAAGTAAAATCTCAATGTTGGTGTGTTTATAAAAGTTAGGATCAGCAAGGTCCGGAATGAGAATATAGATTTCAGTTAACTTTTTCTCATCTGTCTTTTCGGGAAGAGACGTGTTCAATTGATTTCTAACTACGGCATGTATTTGAATTTTCACCGTCTTATCATTGTATGACTGCAATTTAAACATACACAGATTGCGCAGCTCCGGAATTTAACACCAATCTGGTGGAGTCAGTGCCACCCTTTGCTAGTAATCTGGCCAATGCGCTCGACAATTGATCGACCTGTTGATTTAGTCTCCATGGGGGTTACTACAGTGTTAAACGATTGTCTTCTGACCTGGGGTGATCGACTACGTCGAGTTGACGTCGATAATTCTCGGAAACGTGTTGCTGGGTGTTGGTGGACAAGTTTGTGCGAAGGGCGTGCTGAACGCGGTTCCGTGTTGGACCTTCGTGATCTGATGGAGCATTGCAATGGGCAGTTGGGTTGTTACGTTTTTTGTGATCATCAATGTGGAGCCTGGTGTGATGGTTCCAGCTACACACTGCGCATTGGTTGCGTGTGTCCAAGGCAAATGTAATTAAAACAGTAACTCTTCTCCCTGACAAACATACGACGTTCCGGCACATTCATTTTGTTAAATATTTTGCAAAGTCGTAAATGGTGCATCTTTTGAAAAACTCGACATTAGGAAGAACTGTTAAAGGAATACCGCAGAGTTACAAGCCGAACCACAATTATCGTCGGCTTTCGGCTGATTTGCCGGCTCGTTCTGTTCGATATATATGGGTATTCGACAATTTTGAGAAAAGGGAAGGAACAATTTGTATTGGTTTTTAATACATTTTCATTTATATTTTGGCAAGTAGTTATATATTCCTTAATATTAGCCAATGTTCCCATAATGTCATATTAGTATCCCATAATTTTTTTTGGAGTGGGAATGTATTCCTAAAATTTATAATATGGATGAATTTAATATTTTTTTGCAATTAAAGCTTTTCATGTGAGGCATATTTGACCAGACATCTTGAATATCATAGTCCTTCCAAAGAATGGAATGGCTACACCTTATATACTTTGACACACTAAAGAAGCAAAATAAAAAGGTTCATGCTCCAAAAGTGTCCGAACAGTGCAAATAGTATTGTAATCGGAGGACAGTGCAACTTCATGCCCTAAATATACATGACATATATGAAAGGAAGCTTAAGTGCACCATGACCATAAAGCCTTCCAATCTCCCACTTTGCTTAGAGTAGCTGTTGTTTATTGTTTTTTATAGGAACACAATGCGACGCATACTGGAATTGATTTATATAAATGCAAATCAAAATACAATAATTTAACATACAATAGACGTCATCATATAGTGGGATACCAACTTCAAAGAAATATACATATATGTATGTCACAGTAGTAGGCTGTCTCAGTCGACAGTTATCTTTTCTTTTGTAATTTTAAATGTGTTGTCTATTTTGGTAGTAAGATTTGGCGCAATTAGAACACTGTCAAATCTCGGCGGCGTAATTGAAGTCGATATGAGCCGATGAAATCGGCGGCGTGGTTGAAGGCGGCTTGTCGGCTTAAAATCGGTCGGCTTCTATCTCTGGAATACTGTAAGTTAAAGTTTCAATTATGCAAGAGAACGGTTTGACGAAATTGGTTTTAAGCATTGGGTAAAATACAAAATTTTTCTAATGGACGTACTAGTAACCCATTTTGAGTGCGTATTTCTTCTCGAACATTCGAGTAGGAGTATTCCTAAAAACTATAACTAGACGACGAGATGGTGGCAAATTATCATCTTTTACCATGACAAAATCGTTTTCCGATAGATTTTGTTGTGAAATTTTCCATTTATATCACTTTTGCATCTCTGAGATATATTCATTTTCCCATCGTTTAGCGAAATGATCTGTAAGACCTTTAATCGTTGCCAACGATTAATGAGAGACAAATTATCAGAATAATCTTCAGGAACAGCGACCAAAGTAGAATCTCTTAATAAACGACCGGGAGTTAACGGGATGAACTCTGTCGGGTTTTCACTTATGGGAGAAATAGGTCTGGAGTTCAGAACGCTCTCAATTCTAACCAGCAGTGTAGAAAATTCTTCAAACGTAAATTTGAGGAAACCATCAATTTTTTTAGATGCGCCTTCATGCATTAAACCCTCGCCTCCCAAAGGCCACCCATACGAGAAGCATGTGGAGCGATAAAATGCCAAGAGATCCCGTGAAAATTGTATTTGTATTCTTTTCCGCAGATTTCAAGAAGCTTTTGTATTTATTAGTCAGCTTTTTATTGGCTCCCACGCTTCAGATAGGCGACCATTAACGCGTAAGACTCCTTTTTTCATCAAGGAATGGATTTAAAGTTAATAGCCTACTTTTCGTACTTATTGGGTGGTTTGATTCTAATGCATAGCATTCTGCGGGAAAGTGAAAAGTCTGCGCTAATTTTAATAACCGATACTTAACTAAGGAAATTTCTATTGCGGTTATTAACTCTTCTCGAATTTCTGCGATTTTTTCCTTTCTACATTTCCGTACGAATCGAAACATATAAAAAATAACGCGCAAACCACGATTATATGAAGAGAAACGTTCCAAAATGTCTTCACGATCTGCTTGAGTGTGAAAACTGTTAGTTTTCTTTTCGATTGAGTATTCCAGTACGACAGGCTGTTGTGGCCAGAATGGCCTGTCCATTGTTAGCCGCTCCACCACAATGTATTGTGCCTTAGTTCCGAGGCAGTACAGCCTCTGGTTCCGATATCAGCAGGATTGACCGTACTTGCCACATGCATCCAATTAGCATTCCCAACATGATCAAGAATCCTAGAAATTCGGTTTGCAACGTACATTTTCCATTGGTAGGAGGTTTACTCAGCCAAGCTAGTGTGATTGTCGAATCTGACCATAAATTTACACCTGTTATGTGAAAATTAGATGATGACAGATGGACTTCGTTAGTCGTGCTAACCACTCAACGCCACAAAGTTCCAGTCTCGGCAAGCTTATCGTTTTCCGGGGGGGCAATTTTACTTTTTGAGGCTAACAGATATGATGAAATTCCGTTCCCAGCTATTGTTGATCGTATGTAAAGACACGCACAAAGAGTAGTATATTTATAAAACTGTTCACACCAGATGTCAAAAGTCGAAAAAATTTTTACCTAGGGTATTTCCTCAATCTCCCAGAATTTCCTTACCTCCTCATTTAGTGACGCATTTATCGTCCAAGTCGCAAAGGTGGTAGCTGTCCGAGAATTTGTTGTTCCACTGATAAACCAACCAAATTCTGATTCTGATTCCAGAGATGTTACTCTGAACACCTGATTTCAGTATTAATGGGAGGACATCGCTTCCGATCAACATGTCGATTTGCGCTGGTTTATAAAATAGAGGATCAGCTAAATCCAATTGATATAATCCATGCAATTCTGAAATGCGCGTTGTAGTGGAAGGCATGAGATGTTTCAGGTTTGTAATGACAATAGCAGTTGTATTAACCGAAAACGTAGATTTTCGAGATCACAAGTGGACATTACAAATCTTGGTCGAATTTTGAACAATCGTACCTCCGTAGTAGTCAGGAAATCTTCGATAAACGATTTTCTTGTTGGAATGGATAATTGATTGATTATTCTAGTATAAATCTTTCCTGGAGCCTTGTTCAATGAAGGCACGAATCTTGAAACAATTTCCCAGATGGTCCAGGATCGTACCGTCTTCGACAAAGATGGTTGATCATCATCTTGCACATCAAGATGGAACGAAGCAGGATTTGCAGAAGAGTCTCCATGGTTACTAACTTTGACTTGACCAGGCTCGTATCGGCGACTCGTCGAGCTGGCGTAACCAGACTCAGGATGCAAAAGCGTGTGATGTGGCGCCTCGCATTTTTGACATCGTTTGTCTGTTCTACAATTTTTTGCGAAGTGCCCATACAGAAAACAATTTTCACAAACTTTGTTGTCCCTAACGAACGTATTACTTTCCTTCAATGGTATGGGCTGGGAGTTCGGACAATCTCGAAGAGTATGATTTTGTCGACAAATTCTACACAGCCGATACCTAGTATCGGACTTCACGTGATAGTTTTGCGACTTTTGTGTACCAGAAACATTATTGGACGAAGGTTTCCGAATATCGGAAGTAGATTCTAAAAGATTCAGTCTTTTAGAAATAAAATCATTAAGTTGATCCCAAGTTGGCATATATTTATTATTTTCAATGGAATTTTCCTATGGAGTCAATGTTTCCTCAGGTAATTTTGAAGAAATCCGGACCACTAGCATGGGGTCCCAGTAAATGACAGATATATTATACGTCTTCAGCAACGATAAACAATTATTTATCGTGTACTGGAGACTTCGTAAAGACTTGCTTCTTTCTGATGGAACGACCTCTAAATCGAAGATCTTCCTCAACTGGTGATTAATGAGAATACGTCTGTTCACGTAATGTTGTTTCAGGGCATCCCATGCCATTTGGTAGTTAGCATCCGTCAATAAAAATGCTTTAACGATTTGATTGGCTTCCCCGCGCTTTTTAGCCCTCAGATGAAACAGTTTTTGGGCTGGTGATAACTTTGGACGGTTACCATAGATGTCTGAGAACATATCTCGAAAACATGGCCATTTATCATAACCACCGCTAAATAATCCCGTATCACATGGTGGTACCTTCAACGAGAATCCACCATCTTCGGGTTTTCTTGTCTCTATTTTGTTCTCAGTTTGAGACTTCTCAAGATTTTGTTTCTCAATCTGGACAAGGTCAAGAATTTTCGATTTGTGTGGTTTAAAGGCGAAAATTATATTGTTGTGTGAACGTAATTTCCGCGTTACGGAATTTGCAATTTATGTAATTCCCAGATAATTAAATTATACAATAATTGGCTTCTCGAAAAACACCGCAGACTTAATGATCATTCTAAGCCCTGAGTAAATGTGTAACGTATGTGTTAAACTTCCTCGTACAAATTGCGTAAACAACCTTCTTCAATTAAAAAAATTATTTAACGAATTCTAATGTTGTAAAGAAAAATCGTAAATTGTAAATGTCCCAAGATTCGGGAATCAAACTGACGTGGACATACAATCTAAAACACAAAGGCAACGCGCACAATAATTTCATAATTAAACAAATAATTTTGACGTACGGAACCGATGATAATCACAACAAACCTATTAGATGTAGATAAGTTCAAGAAAAATCAGTTTGCATTTGCGCAAGGCAAATCTTCAATTTGATTTGAAGTAATGTATTGTGAAACCCGTTAACGAATTCCACTAATTTTTTTTTCAAAACACCCCAAAAACTCGGTATCGCAAATGTAAAATTAAGTAACGTAAAAATTTCTTTGTCCTAATGATAGGTATAATAGTTAGATTTGTTGTTGGTACATATTGAATTGTATAAAATCTCTATTTGAGCTCAAAATTGGATAATCTTTCTTCATGTATATAAAAGAGTTGCGTTACTGACTGACTGAATCAATCAGAAAAGCCTTCGGAAACCCAAACCGCGAAAATAAGTCTTCCTACTGAAGCTGCACAAAAGGCGCTGGACATGCGGAAGATTAAAATTGGCTGGTCGGTGTGTCTACTTAGGGAGGCAGTTACGGTGACAAAATGTTTTAGATGCCTAGAATTTGGACACTTGGCCAGACAATGCACGGTGGAGACAGACAGGTCTACATACTGCCGAAAATGTGGTGTGGCAGGACATTTTGCGAAAGACTGCAGTGGCGAGGCCAATTGCATGCTGTGCAAAACAAATGGAGGGGAAGATCTGAAGCACATAGCAGGAAGCTATAAATGTCCAGTGTTTAGAAAGGCGCTGAGTATAAGATCCAAATGAGATTTGTACAGTTGAACTTAAATCATTGTGACCTCTTAGCGCAAACCATCTGCGAGCAAAAAATAGATGTAGCCATTATAAGCCAGTTTGGGCCTGTGGACATTTGTCAATACAGGAGAGCATGTACCAAACACAAAGAGGATTTGCGAGAGCTAAGATCGGAGGTGTTAACATCTATAGCGTCTATATATCGCCGAATATACATATAGATGAATTCAGGATAATAATCGATAACCTTGTGAGGGATGCAATACACCACTCTCCAATGGTCATTGGAGGAGACTTTAATGCATGGGCAGTAGATTGGCGGTGCAAAACAACGAATGAGAGAGGAAGATCACTCCTGGAAGCATTATCACAACTAGATGTTGTGCTAGCAAACAAAGGAGATGTTCATACATTCAGAAGAGCTGGCTATGGGTCAATCGTTGACCTCACATTCGTAAGCTCCAGCTCGGCTGGGCAAAGAACAAACTAGATAGAGAAACCTTTGTGGAAGTATACTCTAATCAACATATGGTAGATATCACAGCTGAAAATATACATCAAGCATTGAAAATTGCATGTGACGCATCAATGCCAAGAAGACGACGGACATTAAGAAGAAAAGAAAACTACTGGTGGAATGGAAACATAGCGGACCTAAGGAATGTGTGCGTAAAAGCTAGACGACGATACCAAAGGGGCAGGCCTGACTTCCTTACCAGAAAGGAAAACTACCACAATGCGAGAAGCTCCCTCCAGAAGGCCATAAACGAAAGCAAAGCAAATTGCTTCAAACAACAATACAAAGAGGCTGACTCCAATCCATGGGGTAACGCATACCGAGTTGTAATGTCGAGAATAAAGGGGAAAACGACAAGTCAAGTAACGTGCCCGGAGCTGATCTATAAAATAGTTGCTGCACTCTTTCCCCACGGGGAGCCCCCTTCAGTCCCCCCAATAAGTCAGCAGATCCCAGCGCCACCAGAGGTAACCGTGAGCGAAATCTTGGAGTTATGCACCAAATTCGGAACCAATAAAGCTCCGTGGATGGACTGTATTCCCAATGCTGCACTAAAGATAGCAATAAAGTCAAGACCCCAACTTTTTGAAGAGTGGCATTTTTCCAAAAATATGGAAAAGACAAAAGCTAATTCTGTTCCCAAAGCCTGGAAAAAAACTCGGAGAACCCCAGGCATATAGACCGATATGTCTTTTGGACACAATTGGCAAGTGCCTAGAAAGAGTAATCTATAACAGACTACTAACCGCAATCGAGGAAGCCGATGGACTGTCTCAGAGACAATATGGTTTCAGGAAAGCAAGATCAACATTGGACGCTATAAACTTAGTGGTTAACATGGCAAAAAAAAGCTATCCAAGGCAAAGGCGCATTAAGGAAATAATGTGCTGTAATAACCTTAGACATTGAGAATGCCTTTAATTCTTCTAGATGGAACCATATAATGTCATCACTACAGAAGCTGCATGTGCCAGAATATTTGCTGAGAATCATAAACGATTATTTCTCGGAGAGAACTTTGTGGTACGATACAGACGACGGTGCAAAGACCTATAGTGTCACAGCAGGCGTACCCCAAGGTTCCGTATTGGGACCCCTACTGTGGAACACCATGTATGATTGTGTGTTCAGACTGAATGTACCGGAGGAAGCGACAATAGTAGGATTTGCGGATGACATAGCCGTCGTTGTCCAAGCGCGAAATTTGACAGACGTCCAATTATACGCAGATGAAGCCATACAAAATATAAAGCAGTGGCTTGAATCGGTCAACCTAGACCTAGCAGTGCATAAAACGGAAGCGGTGCTAATAAGCGGAAAAAGAAGCAAAGAAACACTGAGACTACAGGTTGGTGAATGCGAAATATGCTCAAAAGACAGCATTAAGTATCTTGGCGTCATGATTGATAATCGCGTAAAATTCACGCAACATATGGAATATACGTGCAAGAAAGCAACCAATGTGGAGAATGCCTTGGCCAGGATGATGCCAAACATAGGTGGCCCCCGGCAGAGCCGAAGGATGTTAATCTCTCGGGTGACCAGCTCAGTCATCCTGTATGGAGCTCCGGTATGGGCGAACACAATCAAAGGAGTGGTCAGCCATTGCTGACGTTAAATCTATATTTCGAAGAAGCTGTCTCCGGATCTCCAGCGGATATCGGATAATTTCGCTAGAAGCAGCAAGCGTAGTTGCAGGAGTTACCCCCATTGACATAGCTGCAAAGGAACATAGCTGCAAAGGAGTAACCCCTAGATCCCTAAAAAGAAAATACGACAGATGGAGCAAGACACGTCTCTGCAGAGCTGGCAGATAAGGTGGCATAATTCGCCAAATGGACGATGGACATATCAGCTTATCCCCGATATAAGCAAGTGGATAAATCGGGCCCACGGGGAGATCAACTACAACCTGACCCAATTCCTCACGGGTCACGGAGGATATAGAAGTTACCTATATAGGTTTGGACACGACGACTCTTCAACGTATCCAAACTCCCCAGGAGAGGAGGAAAACGCGAAACATGCTGTTTTGGATTGTAGTAGGTTCGCGGAAGAGAGGGCATGAACTGAAGAAGAAGTAGGACGATGTCTCACAGTCGGCAATATAGTTGACACAATGCTGAGATCCGAACGTGAGTTTGAAGCAGTATCCAACTTCATAACATACGTAAATGAGAGGTTAAGGGTGGCAGAGGCGGTGCGGAAGGCTTACTGACTGACTGACTGACTGAGCAATAAAGTCAAGACCCCAACTTTTTGCTGATTTATTCAATGAAAACTTGAAGAGTGGCATTTTTCCAAAAATATGGAAAAGACAAAAGCTAATTCTGATCCCAAAGCCTGGAAAAAAAAACTCGGAGAACCCCAGGCATATAGACCAATATGTCTATTGGACACAATTGGCAAGTGCCTAGAAAGAGTAATCTATAACAGACTACTAACCGCAATCGAGGAAGCCGATGGACTGTCTCAGAGACAATATGGTTTCAGGAAAGCAAGATCAACATTGGACGCTATAAACTTAGTGGTTAACATGGCAAAAAAAAGCTATCCAAGGCAAGGGCGCATTAAGGAAATACTGTGCTGTAACAACCTTAGACATTAAGAATGCCTTTAATTCGGCTAGATGGAACCACATAATGTCATCACTACAGAAGCTGCATGTGCCAGAATACTTGCTGAGAATCATAAACGATTATTTCTCGGAGAGAACTTTGTGGTACGACACAGACGACGGTGCAAAGCCCTAAAGTGTCACAGCAGGCGTACCCCAAGGTTTCGTATTGGGACCACTACTGTGGAACACCATGTATGATTGTGTGTTCAGACTGAAGGTACCGGAGGACAATAGTGGGATTTGCGGATGACATAGCCGTCGTTGTCCAAGCGCGAAATTTGACAGACGTCCAATTATACGCAAATGAAGCCATACAAAATATAAAGCAGTGGCTTGAATCGGTCAACCTAGACCTAGCAGTGCATAAAACGGAAGCGGTGCTAATAAGCGGAAAAAGAAGCAAAGAAACACTGAGACTACAGGTTGGTGAATGCGAAATATGCTCAAAAGACAGCATTAAGTATCTTGGCGTCATGATTGATAATCGCTTAAAATTCAAGCAACATATGGAATATACGTGCAAGAAAGCGACCAATGTGGAGAATGCCTTGGCCAGGATGATGCCAAACATAGGTGGCCCCCGGCAGAGCCGAAGGATGTTAATCTCTCGGGTGACCAGCTCAGTCATCCTGTATGGAGCTCCGGTATGGGCGAACACAATCAAAGGAGTGGTCAGCAAGGACGTTAAATCTATATTTCGAAGAAGCTGTCTCCGGATCTCCAGCGGATATCGGACAATTTCGCTAGAAGCAGCAAGCGTAGTTGCAGGAGTTACCCCCATTGACATAGCTGCAAAGGAACTTGCTGCTATCTACGAAAAACAAAGGAGTAACCCCGAGATCCCAAAAAAGAAAATACGACAGATGGAGCAAGAAAGGTCTCTGCAGAGCTGGCAGATAAGGTGGCATAACTCGCCAAATGGACGATGGACATATCAGCTTATCCCCGATATAAGCAAGTGGATAAATCGAGCCCACGGGGAGATCAACTACAACCTGATCCAATTCCTCACGGGTCACGGAGGATATAGAAGTTACCTATATAGGTTTGGACACGACGACTCTTCAACGTGTCCAAACTGCCCAGGAGAGAAGGAAAACGCGAAACATGCTGTTTTGGATTATAGTAGGTTCGCGGAAGAGAGGGCAAGAACTGAAGAAGAAGTAGGACGATGTCTCACAGTCGGCAATATAGTTGACACAATGCTGAGATCCGAACGTGAGTGGGAAGCAGTATCCAACTTCATAACATACGTAAATGAGAGGTTAAGGGTGGCACAGGCGGTGCGGAAGGCCACGAGGAGAGAGCAGTCGCAATGAAAAGAAGCATCGGCAGATGACCCCCCCACGAAGTAATACCGAACGGCAGTACCGTGGGAAGCGGGGCTTACGATGGAGGTGGTTTTAGTCGGTAAGAATCCGACATACCCTTCCGCTCGGTTGGGACCTATCGAAGGTTTCCACCTCCAACCAAAAAAAAAAAAAAAAAAAAAAAAAAAACTGACTGACTGACTGAAACTATTATGACTATTAAATGAAGGGAAAACTCAGTCTAAGTCTGATAAGGTGAAAGGAGTAGAAACACCCTAAAGTAAGGGTGATACCTTTGCTGTGCTCGTCGGGCTTATGGACTACGTTAAAAATCGAAACAACGTCCATCATGCTATTAAAGATCAAGTGAGAGAAATAAGAGCCACATACAACAAACTAGTTGATGAAAGGAGTAAGGATGACTCCAAAGAAAATTTTGGCCCAGTAAAAGGGAGCCCAAAAGGGACAGGGACCCGACTGATGAAACAATAGATACGGAGACCCCGGAAAGGCCCAAAAACCGTTCCCCAAAGAAAAATAAATCAACGGGCAGACAAGAAAACAAGGCCAATATAATCGAAGAAAAGCCAAGTCAAGCAACGGAGAACAAATGGACGAAAATAGAAAAAAATAAAAAGACTCGATTTCGAAAACCCAAACCGAGCACTATGGTGATATCTGCTAAAGGAGAAACGAGCTATGCGGACATCCTTCGTAAACTTAGATCAGACCCCGCACTGAAAGAACTGGGAGATGAAGTCAATAGGATTAGAAAAAATCAGAAAGGAGACCTATTCTTGGAACTAAGAAGCACAAATGGGAACGTTGTGGGGAAGTTCAACGAAAGGATTGAAAAATCCTTCGATGGTAGCTTAGAAGTAAAGACACGCACAAATCAGGTTGTCATAGAATGTAAGGGAATGGACGATATCACCACGAAAGATGAGATTTGCAGAGCTCTGGAGAAAGAACTGGAAGTAACTGGCCTTGACGAAACAATCATCCTGTCCATGCGAAAATCATACGGAGGCACCCAGATTGCAAAAATAAGTCTACCACCCGAAACAGCTTGGAAGGCCCTAAAAAAGCAAGGAATTAAAATTGGTTGGTCTATTTGCCGCCTGAGGGAAGCAGTTACTCTCATGAAGTGCTTCCGATGCCAAGAATGTGGTCACATGGCACGGTCATGTAAAGCAGCTACTGACAGGTCTAGGCAATGTAGAAAATGTGGAGTCGAGGGCCATATTGCCAGAGTCTTTGAATCCTTGCCAAATTGCATGCTATACAGTTCGCTTGGCGGAGATAATCTGGAGCATGTAGCAGGAAGTTACAAATGCCCGGTATTCAAAAAGGCGCTGAGCAACAGAACCAAATGAGATTCATCCAATTAAACCTTAACCACTGTGCCGCAGCCCAGGACCTCCTAACGCAATCCATCTGCGAACAAAAAATAGACGTCGCAATCCTAAGCGAACAATACAGGAATCGAGACAAAAATGTATGGGAAACAGACTCGACAGGTAAAGCTGCTGTATGGGCCTGCGGTAACAAGGCAATAGAAGAGGGGATGAAAGTCCCTACTGAGGGATATGCTAGAGTTTAAATTGGTGGTATATATATCTATAGCTGCTACATGTCTCCGAATATGGAAATAGCGGAGTTCGAAGGTTAATAAGTAACCTGGTAAGGGACGTAGTACAGAATAATCCAGTGGTGATTGGAGGAGATTTTAACGCTTGGGCAGTTGATTGGGGCTCCGAGAGGACAAACCAGAGAGGGAGAGTGCTCCTGGAGGCCTTTTCGCAACTCGACGTAGTTCTCGGGAATCACGGAAATGCGCAAACCTTCAGAAAGGCTGGATTCGGGTCCATAGTGGACCTTACTTTTGTAAGCACAACGCTTGCTAACAACATGCAATGGCACGTAAGTGAACAGTACACCCATAGTGACCATCAGGCCATTATCTTCAACTTATTCAGAGATCGACTGCCGAGTAAACAACCCAATAAGGCCACATTCCAAGGTTGGGCGAAGGACAAACTGGATGCGGCAACATTCGATGAGGTGTTCTACAACGAATATGTAAGCGAGGATACTGTAGTAAACATGCCGGAGGATATTTCGAAGGCCCTAAAAACCAAAGACACAACGAAAACTACTGGTGGAACGAATCTATAGCGTCATTGAGAAAAACTTGTCTTAAGGCCAGACGTCTTTACCAGAGGGGTAGGAATAGACCAGACTTTCAATCGAGGAAACAAAGATACCACGAATCTAGAAGAACTCTACAAATGGCAATTAACCAAAGTAAAGCCGAATCATTTCAAAAACTTTGCGACGAAGCTGACTCGAATCCATGGGGCAATGCATATCGCATAGTTATGCCAGAATTAAAGGGAAGGAAGTCGGCCCAAATAACGTGTCCAATACTGTTGAACAAAATAGTATGTGCTTTATTCCCACAAGGAGAACCAGCCGCGGACGATAGTCCTGATCAACCAGTAGGGGACTCCGTAGAAGTGACAGAGGACGAAGTATTAGGTTTATGCTCAAAGATTGGTGACACAAAGGCACCGGGACTAGACTGCATTCCCAACAGCGCTTTAAAGTTGGCGTTAAAGTCAAGACCGCGAATTTTCGTGAAGATGTTCAATAACAGCCTGAAAGATGGTGTATTTCCAGATATTTGGAAAAAACAAAAGCTAATTCTGATTCCGAAGCCAGGAAAAACCCTTGGTGAGCCTCAGTCCTACAGACCGATATGTTTACTGGACACAATAGGCAAGTGTCTAGAGCGGATTGTACATGACCGGCTACAGGACGCCGTCGAGGTTGTGGATGGTCTCTCTGAGAGACAATATGGCTTCAGGAAGGCAAAATCTACCATCGATGCTATTAGTTACGTAGTAAATGCGGCAAAAAAGGCTATACAGGGCAAAGGAGCGGCGAGAAAATATTGCGCAATAATCACCCTCGACATCAAAAATGCTTTTAATTCAGCAGGATGGACCCACTTCATAACGTCGCTGAGGAAAATTAATGTCCCTGAAAACCTTATTAAAATGGTAAAGGATTATTTCACTAACAGAACACTGTGGTATGAATCGGACAAGGGAATGAAATCATATAGAGTCACCGCTGGCGTTCCCCAAGGCTCAGTTTTAGGTCCTCTTCTGTGGAATGTAATGTACAACGGGATATTTGACCTAAAGATACCAGAAGCAGCCACGATTGTTGGATATGCTGACGATGTAGCAATCCTCGTACAGGCGCGTAAGAAAGAAGAGGTCGAGCTATATGCAAACGAGACCATCAAAACGTGGCTAAATTCTATGAACCTGGAGCTTGCAGAACACAAAACGGAAGCAGTTCATGTTAGCGGAAAAAGAAGTAAGGAAGTCCTCAACATACGAGTGGGAAATTTAGACATCACCTCCACGGACTCTTTAAAGTACCTGGGAGTAATGCTAGATGACCGACTAAATTTTAAAAAACATATGGAGTATTCGCATAAAAAGGCAACTGCCGTTGCTAACTCACTAGCTAGGATGATGCCTAATGTAGGAAGACCTCGTCAGAGTCGAAGGATACTAATTTCTCGAGTAACCACCTCAATAATACTGTATGGAGCACCAGTATGGGCGAAAGCTTGGAAGAACAAAGCAAGCAAGAACGTAACCTCAGTCTACCGCACCATATCCAGTAAGGCAGCTTGCGTTGTGGCAGGCATCATGCCAATAGATATATCAGCAAAGGAACTATCCGACATATATGAACGACAAAACGAACACCCAGATCTCGACAGAGCAGAGTTACGCCAAGTAGAAAGAACCAAGTCCATGCAAAAATGGCAAAATAGCTGGGAAAACTCATTAAAGGGCCGATGGACCTATAGACTGATTCCGAACATCGATAGGTCGATTAACCGACGGCATGGAGAAGTGAACTATTATCTCACACAGTTCTTAACTGCACATGGAGGATTCAGGAGTTACCTACACAGGTTCGGGCTCGATAGCTCTCCCAGTTGTCCAGCTTGCGATAATGTGTATGAAGACGCAGAACATGTAATTTTTATATGTCCTCGATTCGACGACCTTAGAAGCAGAGTGGAAGTAAATGTGGGAGTTCATCTCACAGTTGAAAATGTCGTGAAACTATGCTGAGTACAGAGAGTAAATGGAATGAAGTAAATACTTTTATAAAATGTGTGAGCCATAGGTTGCAAGTGGAAGAAGCATCGAGAGAGGCGAATAATCCGAACGGGATGGCTAGAACGGAGACGCGCAACTAATAATGCTACCCCCCCCCGCGAAGTAATACCAAGCGGCAGTACCGCGGGGAGTGGAGGAGAATCTCGGGGGTGTGGTTTAGTACGTAGAAATCGTGCATGTTTTTCCACACGGGTGGAATACATCTTTTAGAAGATTCCACACCTCCAGCGCATCAAAAAAAAAAAATGACTGACTGACTGACTGACTGACACACCAAACACTCCTAACACACAACAAAAAAGAAAAACCCCAAAAAACGAGTTCAACAATGAAGAGAGAAACACCCCGAGTAACGTCGTAGATATCTTCTGTACACCGGTTACTAGCTTGACTAGGGTACCTAACAGTACTGCGAGACCACGCAACCCCAGACCAGACTCTATGATAATAACTACTAAAGGAATCTATTCATATGCAGAGGTTTTGAAAAGAATAAGGTCAGATCCCGAACTAAAAAAACTAGGAGATTAGGTCAATAAAGTCCGCAGGACTCAAAATGGCGACCTTCTACTCGAATTAAAAGCCGGAAGCAAAAGCATAGCTGAAAAGTTCGATGAAAAAATCATGATGTCAGTGGATGGAAATGTGGAAGTAAAAACCAGGAAAGAGGAGATAATAATAGAATGCAAAGACTTGGACGACATCACCACAAAACAAGAAGTGAGCTAAGCATTTGCAGAGGTATTAGCTATGTCCGAACTAGACGAAACAATTGTTAAGTCTATGCGTAAAGCTTACGGGGGCACTCAAACTGCTAAAATAAGCCTCCCAACAGAAGTTGCAAGGAGAGCCCTTAAGCTCAACAAAATTAAAGTTGGCTGGTCTATATGCCGCATAAGGGAGACAATTATACCTACTAAGTGTTACAGATGCTTGGAGTTCGGCCATACCTCCAAGTCATGTAAAGCCGAAACAGATCGTTCTCACCTATGTCTAAAATGTGGCTTGCAAGACCACATCGCTAAAAACTGTAGCTGTGATCCGTGTTGCATACTGTGCAAAGACAGAGGATTTACGAACCTGAAACACACAGCTGGAAGCTATAAGTGTCCAATATTCCAAAAGGCGTTATGTGCCAAAACCAGATGAAGTTCATGCAACTGAACACAAACCATTGCATAACTGCCCAAGATCTCCTTAGGCAGACATCCACATGAATGCTTCGCCAAAGCTAAGATAGGAGGAATATTTACATATATAGCTGTTATATATCACCTAATATTCCACTGAAAGAATTCGAAAAACATATAGACAACCTGGTTAGGGACGCTGTTCACCACAACCCAGTTGTTATAGGAGGAGACTTTAATGCATGGGCTGTAGATTGGGCCTGCCCAAGGACAAATGAGAGGGGTAGAATTCTCCTAGACGCGTTTTCCGGATTGGACGTAGTTCTGGCAAACAAGGGTGAAGCCCAAACCTTTAGGAGAGAGGGATATGGATCGATTGTAGACATAACATTCGTCAGCAATAGCCTTTCAAAAAATATGACGTGGGCAGTCAGCGAACATTATACCCATAGTGATCACCAAGCCATCCTACTCAGCATAGAACAACCCAGTAACTCACGCGAGCATAAAATAAACCAACAATTCCAAGGCTGGGCAAAAGAAAAACTCGACCAAGAGGCTTTTACAGAAATATTCGCAAACAAACAATTCGAAGATGGTACCCCAAATAACGTGTCCAAAACTCATAAAGGAAATAGTTACGGTTCTTTTCCCAGACGCGGATCCTTATATAGACACGGAAATATCCACAAACTATAGTAAAATTGAAGTAACCGAGGAAGAAATTCTAAACCTCAATTCGAGAATCGGCGACAAGAAAGCTCCAGGATTAGATTTTATCCCTAATAGGGCCTTAAAGATTGCGCTTAGGTCAAGACCAGAAGTATTTGCAACACTTTTCAAAAACAGCCTGAAAGACGGTGAATTCGGTGAATTGAAATTGAAGTAACCGAGGAAGAAATTCTAAACCTCAATTCGAGAATCGGCGACAAGAAAGCTCCAGGATTAGATTTTATCCCTAATAGGGTCTTAAAGATTGCGCTTAGGTCAAGACCAGAAGTATTTGCAACACTTTTCAAAAACAGCCTGAAAGACGGTGAATTCCCAGACATGTGGAAAAAACAAAAGCTCATACTAATCCCAAAGCCAGGAAAGGTACTCGGAGCACCACAATCTTATAGACCAATATGTCTACTTGACACACTTGGAAAATGTCTAGAAAGGATTATATATACACGATTACTGAAGGCAGTCGAGGAGGCGGAAGGCCTTTCGGAAAGACAATATGGCTTCAGAAAGGCAAAGTCTACGACAGACGCTATCAGCTTCGTGATTGACTAGGCTAGGAAAGCAATCAGCGGGAAAGGAAAGAACAGAAAATACTGTGCTGTCATTACTCAAGACATAAAGAACGCCCTTAACTCTGCCGGGTGGAAACAAATAATTACATCTTTAAGAAATATAAACATACCCGAGTATCTTATCACAATAATCAAAAACTACTTCTCGAACAGAACATTGTGGATCGAAACTGACACATGGGTAGAATCCTACAACGTTACATGCTGAGTTCCTCAGGGTTCGGTCCTGGATCCCACTTTTGTGGAATATTATGTATAATTGAATATTCGAACTGAACATACCAGAGGAGGCACAAGTTGTGGGCTTCGCAGACGATGTTGCGCTACTTGTCATAGCACGCGACTTAGACGAAGTGCAAATCTATGCGTACATGTCGATTGTACCATTGACAATTGATTGAGAAAAATGAACCTTCACCTAGCAGAGCACAAGATGGAGGCGGTCTAGTGGCTGTCGAGCTATGTCAAACAACAGGGCCTAAAACGTGATAAATTCCCCTATACGATAGTACTAACTTCAAATCGATATTAAAAATATTTCGGCAGGTAAGAAGACAAAACGAATGATGCAGAAATTTCACATACTGTTCTCAGAATTGAGTTGGCAAATCATGTGTTGTACTGTGTAATGAATAATATTGACTTTGGATGATATGTACGTCAATCGTTTCGTTTGTTTTCGTGCACTGGATAGCACTAAGTTGTGACAGTGCTGTTGTCTCTTTCATTTTTGTGATTCATTCTCGTTTCTAATGTTCTCTTCGTTGTGTTCTGTCGTTAATGTTGGTAAAAATTGAATTTAATGTTCTATTTGGTTTGTAAGCAAAGCGAATGTTGTCAGATTCTATTGTCATTTTTGTCAAAATTTTGATACACCCTTCTATGTGGACTAGGTCCAAATATGGGCCAAATTCTCCTAATTTCAACAGAATTATTTTTTGGGTCAATAAGAACTCTTGTACAAATTTCATCAAAATATATGCATAATAGCCACTTTCACATACAAATAACTTCTCAAAAAATATGACGTGCATTTGTACCGAATATCTTACCTTGGGTCAGAAAAATTGCTGTAGCTCAAAAAGTGCAGTCCCGATGCATGGACATGTATATATAGGAATGTAGGGGAGGGTTAGGACTACAAAATAGTAAATTTGTGTTTTGACTCAGCTTGACTCACAGGAGTTGTGCTCTATGAAGTAGGAAATTTCCGATAAATTAGACCTTTTTTAAAAAATATATTTAAATTGTTCTGCAAACAGTAGAGCTTCAATTTTTTCTACCAGTGATAGGAAATAAGTTAAGTTACAACACAAAATTTATTTCGTCCAAAAATCTTGAAAAACAAAAAAGTTATGATCATTTCAACTTTAAAAATTAACTAAAAATATCATAAATATCATAAATTCTGAAAAAGTCCATTTTGGACCACCCTGTTCTCAGTGAAATAGTTAAAATAGAGTTCTAATTTTTTGGCACCCGAGGTTTACTACTGTCTACTTTCATATAAGTCTAATAACTTTAAAATCGGAGAACAAAAACCAAAAGGAGTTTTGGCCGCTATCTCAAAATAATGACCACAGTGCCCCGACCAAGAGCGGCAGTGTCCAAGGGCGTACCATAAAAAAGTACAAGTGCCCAACAAAGACACTGTGACATGGCGAATGGATGCCGCCAGTAACTAGGTATCTCCCACAGGGGTGCCCCCAAGAGAGGTGCAGTTAGGAGTATGACGACTCCGTGGCTCCCCAGTCTACATAAATCCAGTAGCGTCTGACCCAGATTGGGCGTCTTTCTGGTCAGCGTCTGTTCCCCAGGTTAGGGGCGGCTGATAGTTTAAATTTCTGACGGCATGGTATAAAACGCTGCGGGTAGGATCCCGGAAAACAAAACAAATAATCGAAAAGTTAGAGACAACAAATTTATTTACGGTGCAGGGAGTAATGCCCCCAGTGCCGGCGGCTTTGGGTAGTGCGCAAGCAGGCTACCAGTCGTAGATATCCAGCGCCTGCAATGTTACCCCGGTAAGCTTGGCCAGGGTAGCAGATAATGTTACAAGCAAAGACGAACAGAAGGAACAGAGCCCCTTTACAAGAAGCACTGTTATAAAGAGGACACCCCAACCGGAGGCAACAAAAAGGCAGGCTTAGAGAACGAGGCAACGACGTCACTGACTGATAAAGAAAAAGATGTAGTCAAACCCAAAGATGATACATTTACCGTATTTGGGCAAATGATAGTCGATCTCATGGAGTATGTTAAATGCCGGAATAATGTACGCCATGCCATTAAGGAACAGGTGAGGGCGATAAGAGCCATGTACAACAAAGCTCGCGATGAAAAGAGTACTGCGAAGACAGTGTCATCAGAGAAAAATGCAACCGATCCACGCAAACCTCCCCCAAGACCTGGCCCAGTAAAAGGGAAGAAAAGAGGCGCAGGGACCCTGCAGATGCGTTATCCAGTACAGAAACACCAAAAAGAGAAAAAAAAATAAAGAGCTGGTGGAGCTTGCAGGAAGTTACAGATGTCCAGCTTTCAAAAAGGCGCTTAGTGCCAGATATAAATGAGATTTATTCAGTTAAACACAAACCATTGCGCAGTAGCCCAGGATCTACTGGCACAGACCATCTGCGAACAAAATATAGATGTTGCGCTAATAAGCGAGCAATACCGGGATCTAGATAAAAACGTATGGGAGAAAGATACACTAGGTAAAGCAGCCGTATGGGCTTGTGGAAACAAGGCAGTCGAGAAGGGAATGAAGCAGCCAGGCGTAGGCTTTGCAAAATAAAAATTGGTGGTATTTATGTGTACAGGGAAACGGGAATTATTTTTTCAATTTCCCGGGATCCCGGGACAGCACGGGAAATCGTCAATATACTGTTTACCATGAGTTAAGCATATTTTTTCCAATGAAACATTCACATTTTATTAAACTAAAATAAATATATACTTCACAACGAACCCATAATTCATGTAATATTAGATCAATTTAAACGTCTTTTTAAGTTTCAAAACTAATTAAAGATCAGATATTTCTTATTTTATTGGAAAATGTGGACGCGACGGAGAACGATCGTTCACATTAATAGTCAGTAGAGCATTAAATGAAATGTTTGTTATTTGTCCTGTCGCTTCGAAAACTTTAAATTCTTTATTTTTGACGTTCGGATACACGCCTAAAATCAACTTTTCCCGGATAATCAATTTTTCATATGGAGCTTGGCAGGAAAAATCCGAAAAAGAGTATTTTGAGTCTATATTTTGTCATCCAACTGCAATATTTGACATACCCGATTAAAAACGAGGTAATCTAAATTTGTATACAACATTTTTAATTTTATTGTGGAAATGATGGAAAAAATATGCGAAGAAATATGTAAAATTTTCTTCTGAATTCCCGCGGGATTCCTGTACGAATTTCCCGGGATACGGGAAATGAAAAATGTGCGAATTCCCGGGAAATTTCCCGCGGGAAATCCCGGGATGCAAACCCTAGTGTACAGCTGCTATATATTTTACCAAACATACCAACATCGGAATTCCAGACAATAGTGGATAACCTTGCAAGAGACGCAATGAAACACAGCCAAGTAGTTATCGGAGGGGACTTCAACGCATGGTCCATCGACTGCGGTTGCCCGAGAACAAACGAGCGAGGTCGAATACTCCTGGAAGCTTTCGCTCTTCTGGACTTGACCCTGCTAAATGAAGGGAATGCCTTTACTTTCAGAAGATCCGGTTATGGATCAATAGTAGACATCACATTTGCAAGCAAAGCGCTGGCCCGTGGCATTAAGTGGGAGGTTAGTGAGCACTACACACACAGCGACCATCAAGCAATCATATTTTCACTTACTCGTAGTAGTATTTTCCGTGTAACCCATGCAAAAGCAACCCAAAACGGTTGGGGTAGCGACAAGCTCGATGTAGCAGCATTTGAAGAATCATTCACAAACCAGACCATTGAAGACGGACCTGTTAACGGAATGGCAGATAAATTAGTCGCGGCGATGCAAACGGCATGGGATGCATCAATGCCAAGACGGAGATATAGCCAGAGGTGAAAAGAAAATCACTGGTGGAATGATGAAATAGCCACGCTAAGGAGAGAGTGTTTAAAAAAAGGCGCCGATACCAAAGGGGAAGGCTAAGCTCAGACTTCCAACTGAAAAGAGAGGCGTACCACCAAGCAAGGAAAGAGCTTCAAATTGCTATTAACAAAAGCAAATCTGAAGGCTTTAAGCGCCTATGTAATGAGACTGACTCCAACACATGGGGCAATGCGTAGCAGATTGTAATGTCACGCCTAAAAGGAAAAAAAATCGGCCCAAATAAGTAGACTAGTATAGGGCAGACTAGTCGACAAAATAGTGAGTACGATATTTCCACAAGGAGAACCTTTCAATGGAACTAGGCGAAACGGGAACATAACAAACCATATTGCAGTCACAGAGGATGAGATCCTTAAATTGTGCTCAAATATCGGGGACGATAAAGCTCCTGGCCTTGACGGGATTCCCAACAATGCAATGAAGATTGCCCTTAAAACGAGACCACAAATATTTGTCCGATTATTCAATAACAGCCTGAAAGATGGTGTATTTCCCAATAACTAGAAAAACAGAAACTAATTCTGATACAAAGCCCGGAAAAACCCTCGGAGAACCTCAATCCTACAGACCGGTATGCCTCATAGACACGGCTAGCAAATGTCTAGAGAGGATAATTTATAACAGGCTGCTGAATTTTGTAGAAGATGCAGAAGGCATTTCACCAAACCAATAAGGGTTCCGCAAAGCGAGGTCAACAGTGGATGCAATAAACTCAGTTGTGAACATGGCGGGAGAAGCAATTCAAGGCAAAGGGTGCTCTAGAAAGTATTGCGCGGTGATCACACTCGACATCAGGAACGCGTTTAACTCGGCAGGATGGAGGCACGTAATGCTATCTTTGAGAAGACTCAACGTGCCGGAGTACCTAATTAACATTGTAATGGACTACTTCTCAAATCGGTCATTGAAGTACGAAACAGATAACAGCATTGAAACGCGTAATGTTACTGCAGGTGTTCCGCAAGGCTCTGTCTTAGGACCGCTGCTACGGAACATTATGTATGACGGAGTTTTCAACCTAGAGGTACAATAAGAAGTAAATATTGTGGGATTCGCCGATGACATAGCTGTAGTAGTACAAGCGCGCCACCTAGACGAATTACAGCTATATGCAAACGAAGCTATACACACTATAGGAATTTGGATGAAAAGCGTGAACCTTAACCTTGCTGAACACAAAACGGAGGCAGTACTGATAAGCAGCAAAAGAAAGCCAGAAACTCTGGAAATAAAAGTAGGAAAGACGAACATAAAGTCATCCGATGCCATAAAATACTTAGGGATTATGAAAGACAACCGCTTCGATTTCAAGCAGCACATCGTATACTCCTGCGAAAAGGCTACCAAAGTAGTAAATGCGCTGGCCAGGATTATGCCAAACATAGGAGGCCCGAGACAAAGCCGAAGAATAATACTCGCCAGAGTTGCAAACTCTATTCTCCTTTACGCATCTCCAATCTGGGAAGCATCGATGAGATTAAACTCGAAGAAGAATATGCTCTCTATCTTCCGCAGAAACTGCCTAAGAGTCTGCAGCGGATATCGCACAATTTCGCTTGATGCAGCATGTGTGGTGGCGGGCATACTGCCAATAGACCTAGGAGCAAAAGAATATATTTCCAGAATATACGAATTAAAGAGAATAACCCCAGACACAGATTACGAACTTATTAGACGTGCGGAGAGAAGCAGCTCCATGGAAAACAGGCAAAGGAGATGGGACAACACATCCTAACATAGAAAAGTGGATAAGTCGAGGCCATGGTGAAGTCAACTACAACCTGACGCAGTTTCTGACGGGACATGAAGGATACCGTTACTACCTCTACCGATTCGGACACGACATTTCTCCCAGGTGTCCTCTATGTGTCAACGATGATGAAAACGCGGAACATATCGTGTTTATCTGCCCGAGATTTGCACAAAATCGCAATAATCTTGCATTCGTTTTAGACAATAGTGTGACAGCCGATAATGTGGTCGACCTGATACTTAGGTCGGAATCAAATTGGAAGAAGGTGAATGATTTCATCAAGTATGCGCAGGACAGCTTACGAAAAGAAGATGAACGGAGGAAGAGTTCACGGAAAGCAAATGGGGTCATATAGGCTAATGAACCTCTGCGATGTAATACCGAATGGCAGTTCCGCGGGGTGTAGAGACGAGGGGTGTGGTTTAGTGCGTAAGAGTCGTACATGTTTTCCAGTACGGGCTGGATACATCTTTGAAGATTCCACACCTCCAACGAAAAAAAAGACTGACTGACTGACTGTTTGACTGACTGAAACGTGGCTAAATTCTATGAACCTGGAGCTTGCAGAACACAAAACGGAAGCAGTTCTTGTTAGCGGAAAAAGAAGTAAGGAAGTCCTCAACATACGAGTGGGAAATTTAGACATCACCTCCACGGATTCTTTAAAGTACCTGGGAGTAATGCTAGATGACCGACTTAATTTTAAAAAACATATGGAGTATTCGCATAAAAAGGCAACTTCCGTTGCAAACTCACTAGCTAGGATGATGCCTAATGTAGGAGGACCTCGTCAGAGTCGAAGGATACTAATTTCTCGAGTAACCACCTCAATAATACACTGGAGCACCAGTATGGGCGAAAGCTTGGAAGAACAAAGCAAGCAAGATCGTAACCTCAGTCTTTCGCAGGAGTTGTCTAAGGATATGTAGTGGCTACCGCACCATATCCAGTGAGGCAGCTTGCGTTGTGGCAGGCATCATGCCAATAGATATATCAGCAAAGGAACTCTCCGACATATATGAACGACAAAACGAAAACCCAGATCTCGACAGAGCAGAGTTACGCCAAGTAGAAAGAACCAAGTCCATGCAAAAATGGCAAAGTAGCTGGGAAAACTCACTAAAGGACCGATGGACCTATAGAATGATTCCGAACATCGATAGGTGGATTAACCGACGGCATGGAGAAGTGAACTATTATCTCACACAGTTCTTAACTGCACATGGAGGATTCAGGAGTTACCTACACAGGTTCGGGCTCGATAGCTCTCCCAGTTGTCCAGCTTGCGATAATGTGTATGAAGACGCAGAACATGTAATTTTTATGTGTCCTCGATTCGACGACCTTAGAAGCAGAGTGGAAGTAAATGTGGGAGTTCATCTCACAGATGAAAATGTCTTAGAAACTATGCTGAGTACAGAGAGTAAATGGAATGAAGTAAATACTTTTATAAAATGTGTGAGCCATAGGTTGCAAGTGGAAGAAGCATCGTGAAAGGCGAACAATTCGTACGGGATGGCTAGAACGGAGACGCACAGCTAATAATGCTACCCCCCCCCCCGCGAAGTAATACCATGCGGCAGTACCGCGGGGAGTGGAGGAGAACCTCGGGGGTGTGGTTTAGTACGTAGAAATCGTGCATGTTTTTCCACACGGGTGGAATACATCTTTTAGAAGATTCCACACCTCCAGCGCATCAAAAAAAAAACTGACTGACTGACTGACTTACTGACATAGTAAGGAGCATCTGATGCCTCCGTGGTTCCCCAGTCCACTGGTCAGAGTCTGTTCCCCAGGTTAGGGGCGGCTGAGTTACAACACCTGGCGGTTAGGTCTAAAATGCTATGGGTAGGATCCCAACAAATAAAATACAAAAAGAATAAGTTAGATAGGGAGAAATTAGTTACGGTGCAGGGAGTAATGACCCCAGTGCCGGCGACTTTGGGTAGTGCGCGAGCAGGCTACCAGTCGTCGTTATCCAGCGCCTGCAATGCTACTCCGGTGAACTTGGCTGGGGCAGCAGATACTGCTACAAGTAAAACAGATGAGAAGGAGCAAAGTCCCTTTATCAGAAGCTCGGTAATAAAAAGGACACCACCACCGGCCGCTAATGCAACCATTTCTGCAAACAAGGAGGAAACACCAACGTCAGCGACGGAAAATAAAGTAGAAGATACGTTTGTCGTATTAGGGGAAATGATAGTCGTACTTATGGACTATGTTAAAAGCAGGAACAATGTCCACCATGCTATTAAGGAACACAAGTAGTAAACGCATCAGAAAGGCCCAGTTCAAGTGAGAAGGTCCTAAAACCACCTATTAAGTATGAAAAGGTAATAAAGAAGAAGAGAATCCGTAAGGCCAAACCGGATACAATGGTAATAACAGCCAAGGGAGATATCACTTACGCGGACATCCTACGGAAGATCAGAACCGACCCAGAAATTAAGACTGCCCGCAGAGGCGCGCGGAGGGCCCTAGAAATGAAAGAAAAAATTAAAATAGGATGGTCTATATGCCGTATAAGGGAGACAGTGACTCTTATCAAGTGCTTCAAATGCCTAGAATTTGGTCATATGGCAAAGCTCTGCAAGACCGAAACGGACAGGTCTCAAAACTGCCGAAAATGCGGAACAATAGGTCACATCTCGAGAGACTGCCAAGACGAGCCAAGCTGTATTTTGTGCAAAGCGGGTGGAGGGTTAGATCTTAAACACATAGCCGGAAGCTATAGATGCCCTGTCTTCCAAAAGGCGCTAAGTGCAAAACTTAAATGAGATTTGTTCAAATTAATATTAACCATTGCGAAGCAGCTCAAGATCTCTTAACACAGACTATCTGCGAATCGAAAATAGACGTTGCAATAATAAGCGAGCAGTATAAAGATCTAGAAAAGAACGTATGGGAGAAAGACTCGTCCGGTAGAGCTGCCATATGGGCTTGCGGAAATAAAGCGATTGAAGAGGTAGAGGCCCTGAAGGCGGCCTGCGATACCTCAATGCCTAGAAGAAGACAAATCGAAAGAAGGAAAGAAAACTTCTGGTGGAACAACGAAATATCAGCTCTCAGGAAAGAGTGCCTAAAGGCTCGGCGCAGATACCAAAGGGGACGAACAAGGCCCGACTTCGAAAAAGGGAGACGTATCACAGAGTCAGACAATACCTGCAGAAAGCGATAAGCAGAAGCAAATCGGAATGTTTTAAGAAACTTTGTAACGAAGCTGACTCCAACCCATGTTGTAATGTCAAAGATAAAAGGAACAAAATCGGCCCAAGTAACGTGCCCTGATCTAGTCAGCAAAATAGTAGCTACACTATTTCCAAAAGGAGAACCGTACACGGACGATCTGGGTAGCGATAGTATATCGGACCAAGTACCAATAACTACCAATAAAATTCTAAAATTACTCCCGAAAATAGGAGGCAATAATGCACCAGGGCTAGATAGTATCCCAAACAGATCACTAAAGATTGCGCTAAAAACAATCTGTTCGCAAAAGTATTCAATAAAAGCCTGAAAGATGGTGTGTTTCCGAAAGAATGGAAGAACAGAAGCTCATCCTTATACCTAAAACAGGTAAAACACTGGGAGAACCTCAGTCGTATAGACCAATATGCCTCCTGGATACAATAGGCAAGTGTCTGGAGAGGTTAATATATACTAGACTGCTTACTGCGGTCGAAGAAGCCAAACGTATCTCACAAATGCAATATGGCTTCCGGAAAGCGAGGTCAACGGTAGATGCCATAAATTTAGTGGTGAATGAGGCGAAACAGGCAATCCAAAGCAAAGGAAGCAAGCGGAAATACTGCGCTGTAATTACATTGGACATCAAGAACGCTTTCAACTCAGCGGGATGGAGGCACATAATAGTATCACTGAGGAAACTTAGAGTGCCGGAGTACTTAATTAAAATTGTGAAGGACTATTTCACAAACAGAAAATTGTGGTATACAACAGATAATGGTATGGAGTCCCAGAATATTACGGCCGGTGTTCCACAAGGATCGGTCCTAGGACCGCTACTATGGAACACCATGTACGATGGAGTGTTCAGGCTTAAAATACGGGAAGAAGCGAAAATTGTAGGCTTCGCGGACGATATCGCAGTGATAGTCCAAGCTAGATATCTGGATGAAGTACAGCTCTATGCAAATGAAGCCATCCAAACTATTAAGAGCTGGTTGGAGTCGGTGAACTTAAGCTTAGCTGAACACAAGACAGAGGCGGTGTTGATAAGTAGCAGAAGAACAAGCGAGATACTAAAAATTCAGGTTGGAGGAAGTGAAATTACTTCCACCGAAGCAATTAAATATTTGGAGGTGATGATCGACAACCGTTTAAACTTTAAAAAGCATACTGATTACTCGTGCCAAAAGGCAACGCACAAATCAGATTGTCATAGAATGTAAGGGAATGGACGATATCACGACGAAAGATGAGATCTGCAGAGCTCTGGAGAAAGAACAGGAAGTAACTGGCCTTGACGAAACAATCATCCTGTCCATGCGAAAATCATACGGAGGCACCCAGATTGCAAAAATAAGTCTACCGCCCGAAACAGCTTGGAAGGCTCTAAAAAAGCAAAGGATTAAAATTGGTTGGTCTATTTGCCGCCTGAGGGAAGCAGTTACTCTCATGAAGTGCTTCCGATGCCAAGAATTTGGTCACATGACACGGTCATGTAAAGCAGCTACTGACAGGTCTAGGCAATGTAGAAAATGTGGAGTCGAGGGCCATATTGCCAGAGACTGTGAATCCTTGCCAAATTGCATGCTATGCAGTTCGCTTGGCGGAGATAATCTGGAGCATGTAGCAGGAAGTTACAAATGCCCGGTATTCAAAAAGGTTGAGTAACAGAGGCTGAGTAACAGAACCAAATGAGATTCATCCAATTAAACCTTAACCACTGTGCCGCAGCCCAGGACCTCCTAACGCAATCCATCTGCGAAAAAAAATAGACGTCGCAATCCTAAGCGAACAATACAGGAATCGAGACAAAAATGTATGGAAAACAGACTCGACAGGTAAAGCTGCTGTATGGGCCTGCGGTAACAAGGCAATAGAAGAGGGGATGAAAGTACCTACTGAGGGATATGCTAGAGTTAAAATTGGTGGTATATTTATCTATAGCTGCTACATGTCTCCGAATATGCAAATAGCGGAGTTCGAAAGGTTAATAAGTAACCTGGTAAGGGACGTAGTCCAGAATAATCCAATGGTGATTGGAGGAGATTTTAACGCTTGGACAGTTGATTGGGGCTCCGAGAGGACAAACCAGAGAGGGAAAGAGCTCCTGGAGGCCTTTTCGCAACTCGACGTAGTTCTCGCGAAGCACGGAAATGCGCAAACCTTCAGAAGGGCTGGATTCGGGTCCATAGTGGACCTTACTTTTGTAAGCACAACGCTTGCTAACAACATGCAATGGCACGTAAGTGAACAGTACACCCATAGTGGCCATCAGGCCATTATCTTCAACTTATTCAGAGATCGACTGCCGAGTAAACAACCCAATAAGGCCACATTCCAAGGTTGGGCGAAGGACAAACTGGATGCGGCAACATTCGATGAGGTGTTCCACAACGAATATGTAAGCGAGGATACTGTAGTAGACATGGCGGAGGATATTTCGAAGGCCCTAAAAACCGCATGCGATGCATCCACACAAAACGGAAGCAGTTCTTGTTAGCGGAAAAAGAAGTAAGGAAGTCCTCAACATACGAGTGGGAAATTTAGACATCACCTCCACGGATTCTTTAAAGTACCTGGGAGTAATGCTAAATAACCGACTAAATTTTAAAAAACATATGGAGTATTTGCATAAAAAGGCAACTGCCGTTGCTATCTCACTAGCTAGGATGATGCCTAATGTAGGAGGACCTCGTCAGAGTCGAAGGATACTAATTTCTCGAGTAACCACCTCAATAATTCTGTATGGAGCACCAGTATGGGCGAAAGCTTGGAAGAACAAAGCAAGCAAGAACGTAACCTCAGTCTTTCGCAGGAGTTGTCTAAGGATATGTAGTGGCTACCGCACCATATCCAGTGAGGCAGCTTGCGTTGTGGCAGGCATCATGCCAATAGATATATCAGCAAAGGAACTCTCCGACATATATGAACGACAAAACGAAAACCCAGATCTCGACAGAGCAGAGTTACGCCAAGTAGAAAGAACCAAGTCCATGCAAAAATGGCAAAGTAGCTGGGAAAACTCACTAAAGGACCGATGGACCTATAGACTGATTCCGAACATCGATAGGTGGATTAACCGACGGCATGGAGAAGTGAACTATTATCTCACACAGTTCTTAACTGCACATGGAGGATTCAGGAGTTACCTACACAGGTTCGGGCTCGAAAGCTCTCCCAGTTGTCCAGCTTGCGATAATGTGTATGAAGACGCAGAACATGTGGAAGTAAATGTGGGAGTTCATCTCACAGTTGAAAATGTCGTAGAAACTATGCTGAGTACAGAGAGTAAATTGAATGAAGTAAATACTTTTATAAAATGTGTGAGCCATAGGTTGCAAGTGGAAGAAGCATCGTGAAAGGCGAATAATTCGAACGGGATGGCTAGAACGGAGACGCACAGCTAATAATGCTACCCCCCCCGCGAAGTAATACCATGCGGCAGTACTGCGGGGAGTGGAGGAGAACCTCGGGGGTGTGGTTTAGTACGTAGAAATCGTGCATGTTTTTCCACATGGGTGGAATACATCTTTTAGAAGATTCCACACCTCCAGCGCATCAAAAAAAAACTGACTGACTGACTGTCTGACTTACTGACATAGGGCCGAGCTCAGGCTACTATGGGGGTCAGCGGGTGGCGGATAGCTGGACGGCCTGCAGATATGCAGGTTCGCTGCGACTAATAAGCAGTCTCCGACCAAGAGCGGCAGAGTCTCAGGGCGTGCTATAAAAAAGTACTTGTGCCGGATAAAGACTCTGCGACATGGCGAATAGATGCCGCCATTAACTAGGTATCCCCCACAAGGGTTGCTTCCAAGAGAGGTGCAATTAGGAGAGTGATGCCTCCGTAGAACCCCTAATCAAAAACCCAGGAGCGTCTGACCCATATTGGGCGGATCCCTGGTCTGCGTCTGACCCCAGGCGGAGCGGCAGCGAAAATGAAAACATTAAGATCGAGACCAGTAAAATCTTAATTACAACATACTGGAAACTTTGAATTGGACCAGACGATAACTTGAGCTGACGATTGTTGTATTCTGGAACCTGAGTACGTAGAAGTGAAACTCTACTGAAATGGCTTCCGGACTAAGCGCTCGAAATTCGACGCCATTAAGTTGGCGGTGTAGTCTTCAGTTCACATTGTCCTGATTAATGCGGATCTGGCTCTGAACGTTGGTTCTCATAACGACCCTACGTCAACCCTCGCATGTCCTCCCTGCTTGAACAGACAACCATGGGATCATATAAACGTAGCTACACAGCGAATCTAGATAGCGGCTTTGAGTTGGGACCCAGAGAAGATATGAGTCTAAACACACCACACCTAACACACACAACAAAAAAGAAAAACCCAAAAAAAAAAACGAGTTCAACAATGGAGAGAGAAACACCCCGAGTAACGTCGTAGATATCTTCTATACACCGGTTACTAGCTTGACTAGGGTACCTAACAGTACTGCAACACTGCCCTATCATGCAGAAAGTAACCAAAGAAGTTCGGTGATTAAGAGAACACCGCCACAAGCGATTTCCATAGAAGAAACAGCGCCCAGCTCGCATGAAAATAACGAAACAGAACCCTCAAAAAAAGAGGATACCTTCTCATTATTGGGTAGAATGTAGAATGTGTAGACCTGACGGAGTATGTTAAAAACCGTCATAACGTCCATCATTCTATCAAAGACTAAGCGAAGGCAATACGAGCCCCGTACAATAAAGCACGTGAAGAACTAAATGATAGATGCTCAGTTAAAGATCCAGTAAAAAAGGAACAAGGCACACAGACGTCAACAAAAATTTGGCCCGCCAAAAGAGAACCAAAGCGTAATATGGATGAGAACATACAATCTAAAATGCCAACTCCGAAAATGGTTAAACAAACACCCCAGAAGAAAGTTCTCAAGGACACACCATCAGCAGCCGAACCGTCAGGAAGTTCATCGGAGAAAAACGTAGAAAGCGGGTGGACTTCGGTTAAGAGGAAGAAGAAGAACGCGAGACCACGCAACCCCAGACCAGACTCTATGATAATAACTACTAAAGGAATCTATTCATATGCAGAGGTTTTGAAAAGAATAAGGTCAGATCCCGAACTAAAAAAACTAGGAGATGAGGTCAATAAAGTCCGCAGGACTCAAAATGGCGACCTTCTACTCGAATTAAAAGCCGGAAGCAAAAGCATAGCTGAAAAGTTCGAAGAAAAAATCATGATGTCACTGGATGGAAATGTGGAAGTAAAAACCAGGAAGGAGGAGATAATAATAAAATGTAAAGACTTGGACGACATCACCACAAAACAAGAAGTGAGCTAAGCATTTGCAGAGGTATTAGCTATGTCCGAACTAGACGAAACAATTGTTAAGTCTATGCGTAAAGCTTACGGGGGCACTCAAACTGCTAAAATAAGCCTCCCAACAGAAGTTGCAAGGAGAGCCCTTAAGCTCAACAAAATTAAAGTTGGCTGGTCTATATGCCGCATAAGGGAGACAATTATACCTACTAAGTGTTACAGATGCTTGGAGTTCGGCCATACCTCCAAGTCATGTAAAGCTGAAACAGATCGTTCTCACCTATGTCTAAAATGTGGCTTGCAAGACCACATCGCTAAAAACTGTAGCTGTGATCCGTGTTGCATACTGTGCAAAGACAGAGGATTTACGAACCTGAAACACACAGCTGGAAGCTATAAGTGTCCAATATTCCAAAAGGCGTTAAGTGCCAAAACCAGATGAAGTTCATGCAACTGAACACAAACCATTGCATAACTGCCCAAGATCTCCTTAGGCAGACTATCATAGAACAGAATATAGACGTTGCATTAATATGTGAGCAGTATAAAAACCTCGACAGAAATGTTTGGGAAAGCGATTCGACGAATAAAGCAGAGGTATGGGCATGTGACAACAAAGCCATAGAAAAAGGTATGAAACATCCACATGAATGCTTCGCCAAAACTAAGATAGGAGGAATATTTATATATAGCTGTTATATATCACCTAATATTCCACTGAAAGAATTCGAAAAACACATAGACAACCTGGTTAGGGACGCTGTTCACCACAACCCAGTTGTTATAGGAGGAGACTTTAATGCATGGGCTGTAGATTGGGCCTGCCCAAGGACAAATGAGAGGGGTAGAATTCTCCTAGACGCGTTTTCCGGATTGGACGTAGTTCTGGCAAACAAGGGTGAAGCCCAAACCTTTAGGAGAGAGGGATATGGATCGATTGTAGACATAACATTCGTCAGCAATAGCCTTTCAAAAAATATGACGTCTGCAGTCAGCGAACATTATACCTATAGTGATCACCAAGCCAGTAGGAACTCAATATAGAACAACCCAGTAACTCACGCGAGCATAAAATAAACCAACAATTCCAAGGCTGGGCAAAAGAAAAACTCGACCAAGAGGCTTTAACAGAAATATTCGCTAACAAACAATTCGAAGATGGTACCCCAAATAACGTGTCCAAAACTCATAAAGGAAATAGTTACGGTTCTTTTCCCAGACGCGGATCCTTATATAGACACGGAAATATCCACAAACTATAGTAAAATTGAAGTAACCGAGGAAGAAATTCTAAACCTCAATTCGAGAATCGGCGACAAGAAAGCTCCAGGATTAGATTTTATCCCTAATAGGGCCTTAAAGATTGCGCTTAGGTCAAGACCAGAAGTATTTGTAACACTTTTCAAAAACAGCCTGAAAGACGGTGAATTCGGTGAATTGAAATTGAAGTAACCGAGGAAGAAATTCTAAACCTCAATTCGAGAATCGGCGACAAGAAAGCTCCAGGATTAGATTTTATCCCTAATAGGGTCTTAAAGATTGCGCTTAGGTCAAGACCAGAAGTATTTGCAACACTTTTCAAAAACAGCCTGAAAGACGGTGAATTCCCAGACATGTGGAAAAAACAAAAGCTCATACTAATCCCAAAGCCAGGAAAGGTACTCGGAGCTCCACAATCTTATAGACCAATATGTCTACTTGACACACTTGGAAAATGTCTAGAAAGGATTATATATACACGATTACTGAAGGCAGTCGAGGAGGCGGAAGGCCTTTCGGAAAGACAATATGGCTTCAGAAAGGCAAAGTCTACGACAGACGCTATCAGCTTCGTGATTGACTAGGCTAGGAAAGCAATCAGCGGGAAAGGAAAGAACAGAAAATACTGTGCTGTCATTACTCTAGACATAAAGAAAGCCCTTAACTTTGCCGGGTGGAAACAAATAATTACATCTTTAAGAAATATAAACATACCCGAGTATCTTATCACAATAATCAAAAACTACTTCTCGAATAGAACATTGTGGATCGAAACAGACACATGGGTAGAATCCTACAACGTTACATGCTGAGTTCCTCAGGGTTCGGTCCTGGATCCCACTTTTGTGGAATATTATGTATAATTGAATATTCGAACTGAACATACCAGAGGAGGCACAAGTTGTGGGCTTCGCAGACGATGTTGCGCTACTTGTCACAGCACGCGACTTAGACGAAGTGCAAATCTATGCGTACATGTCGATTGTACCATTGACAATTGATTGAGAAAAATGAACCTTCACCTAGCAGAGCACAAGACGGAGGCGGTGCTCATAAGTGGGAAGAGGAAAAGGGAAACCCTAAAGATAAAGGTGGGATCAACCGAAATTACATCATCGGAAGCTTTAAATTCCTGGGCATAATGATCGATTGTAGACTCAACTTCAACAAACACTTGGATTATGATGGACCTTATATGGACCTTCTAATTAATTAGTAGGCGGTCCCGTGGGGAGGAGTGAAGAGGGGGTGTGGTTTAGTACGTAGGCGCCAAGGCGAATCGTACATGTTTTCCAACACGGGTTGGATACATCTTACGAAGATTCCACACCTCCAACGCAAACAAAAAACTGACTGACTGACAGATATCCCCAACTTACCTGAGATAATTGTTAAATCTATCAGGAATTCATATGGAGGCACTCAAACGGCAAAAATAAGCCTGCCGCCTGAGTCAGCAAGGAGAGCGCTCGAAATGCGGAGAATCAAAATAGGTTGGTCTATGTGTCGCATAAGGGAGTCGGTTACACTTACCAGATTCTTCAGATGCCTGGACTTTGGTCATATGGCGAAGAACTGCAAGACAGAAACTGACAGGTCAGGAAGCTGTCGAAAATGCGGTGAAGATGGTCACTTCGCGAGAGATTGTGAAGCCGAACCAAAGTGCATGCTATGCAAATCAAGAGAAGGGATCGATCTAAAACATGTAGCGGGAAGCTACAGATGTCCCGTTTTCAGACTGGCGCTAAGTGCTAGATATAAATGAGGTTCATTCAATTGAATACCAACCACTGTGCAGCTGCCCAAGATCTCCTAACTCACACTTTTTGCGAATTAAGGATAGATGTGGCACTAATAAGCGAACAATATAAAAACTTAGAGAAAAATGTATGGGAAAAAGACTCGTCAGGTAGAGCAGCAATATGGGCCTGCGGGAACAAGGCGATAGAAGAGGGAATAAATCTGCCTCACGATGGCTTCGCCAGAGCAAAAATCGGATGTATATATATATACAGCTGTTATATGTCACCAAATATATCACTAACTGAGTTTAAGAGGATGCTTGATAACCTGGTGATAGATGCAAGCAATCACAAGCAAATCACTATCGGCGGTGATTTTAATGCCTCGGCCGTAGACTGGGGTTGCCAGAGAACGAACGAGAGGTCGAGTGCTACTGGAAGCTCTATCTCTACTCGACCTCGTCCTAGGGAACAGTGGAAACACGCACACCTTTAGAAGAGCTGGTTACGGGTCGATAGTCGACATAACTTTTGTAAGTTCTACACTCGCTAGGGGCATACAATGGCAAGTCAGTGAGCACTATACCCATTGCGATCACCAGGCTATACTATTTTCAATAAATATCGGCGAACCCACAAGGTCACTACGGCAGAAGTCCATATTCAAAGGTTGGGCAGATAACAAACTTGATCCAGAAACCTTTACGGAATCCTTTTCCGACCAACAACTGGGTGATGGATCGGTCGACGAAATGGCTGATGAAATGAGGGAGGCCCTGAGGATGGCCTGTGATGCATCAATGCCAAGAAGAAGATATTGCCAAAGAAGGAAAGAAAATTACTGGTGGAACGAGGAGATTGCCGCTCTCAGGAAAGATTGTTTGAAAACCCGCCGTCAATACCAACGAGGGAGATCAAGACCCGGCTTCCAAACGAAAAAAGAGGCGTACCATCAGGCGAGAAAAGACCTTCAAAAGGCAATAAATAGGAGTAAAGCAGAATGCTTTAAAACACTCTGTAACGAAGCTGACTCTATCCCATGGGGCAGTACGTACCGAATCGTAATGTCGAGGCTAAAAGGGAAAAAATCTGCCCAAATAACGTGTCCTGTTCTCATAAACAGAATAGTTTCTACGCTATTTCCACAAGGTGAAGAGTATATAGAGGAGTCAACAAATGATATCACATCTGACCAGGTACAAGTGACCGAAGAAGAAATTTTAAAGCTGTGCTCTACGATTGGCGACGATAAAGCCCCAGGCCTAGACAGAGCACTAAAAATTGCGCTGAAAACGAGGCCGCAGCTCTTTGTAAAACTGTTTAATAAGTGCTTAAACTGCGGTATATTCCCTGTAAACTGGAAGAAACAAAAGCTCATCCTGATACCAAAACCAGGGAAAACTCTTGGTGAACCCGGGTCATATAGACCGATATGCCTCCTGGATACGATCGGTAAGTGCCTAGAGAGGATAATATACTCCAGGCTCCATACGGCTGTAGAGGAGGCAAAGGGTATTTCTCACAGGCAATATGGCTTCCGGAAGGCGATGTCAACTGTGGATGCCATAAACTACGTAGTCAATTCAGCGAAAAAAGCAATCCAAGGTAAGGGTATTCAAAGAAAATACTGCGCTGTAATTACCTTGGATATAAAAAATGCCTTCAACTCAGCGGGATGGATGTACATAATGCTGTCCTTGCGGAAACTGAAAGTGCCGGAGTACTTGATTAAAATAGTAAAAGACTATTTTTCATGCAGAACTCTATGGTATGAGACGGATAATGGCACATAGTCGCAGGTCATTACGGCTGGTGTCCCACAAGGATCGGTCCTAGGCCCCCTACTCTGAAACGTCATGTACGACGGCATGTTCAGCCTCAAAGTACCAGAGGAGGCAGACATCGTTGGCTTTGCTGATGATGTTGCAGTCGTAGTTCAGGCACGGCACTTAGACGAAATCCAACTGTATGCTAATGAAACCATTCGGACAATCAAGATATGGTTAGAGTCTGTGAACTTGAAGTTAGCGGAACACAAAACAGAGTTGGTTCTAATAAGTAGCAAGAGAACAAGGGAGGTTTTAAAAATACGAGTGTGCAGAAGCGAGATTATTTCCACAGACGCTATTAATACCTGGGCATAATGATCGATGACCGTTTAAACTTTAAACGACACACAGAATACTCTTGCCAAAGGCAATTAACGTGGTAAGCGCTTTGGCAAGGATGATGCCAAATGTAGGAGGCCCAAGGCAAAGTGGGCGAATACTTCTATCACGAGTGGCCAACTCAATTCTCCTCTATGGATCGCCTGTCTGGGAAAGCTCCCTAAGGTGTACATCCAGGAAGGACATGTTTTCCATCTTCCGTAGAAGCTGTCTGAGAGTGTGTGTGGATACCGCACCATTTCCCTGGAAGCATCATGTGTAATCGCAGGAATAATCCCAATCGACATAACAGCGAGGGAATTCTCAAACATACATGAAAAAAAAATTCAAAACCCAGAGATGAGCTCAGGTTCATCCGAAAAGCAGAAAGAAGTATGTCCATACGAAACTGGCAGCGGAGGTGGGACAATTATCCTGACGGTCGCTGGACATACAGGCTGATCCCCAATATCGACAGATGGATAAATAGAAGTCACGGGGAGGTTAACTATAACCTGACGCAGTTCCTAACGGGGCATGGGGGATATAGAAGCTATCTATATCGATTCGGTATAGATTCTTGTCCGAGGTGTGTAGTCTGCTCAGAAGACGATGAGAATGCAGAACACGTAGTTTTTGTCTGCCCGAGATTCGCAGAAGATAGAAGAAAACTAGAGCTCGCAGTGGGAAGTACTCTGACCTCGGACAATATAGTCGATGTCATGGTTACTTCTAAAAGTAAGTGGGATGGAGTAAATAGCTTTATCAAGAACGTGAATGATGCTTTACGGGAAGAAGAGCAGAATTGAAGGGCTCGTATACAGCCACAATGAAAGTAATGATCAGCAACTAAAAGCTGACCTCCCCCGCGAAGTAATACCTATAGGCAGTCCCGCGGGGAGGAGGCGTTAAGGCGAATCGTACATGTTTTCCAATGCGGATTGGATGCATCTTTACAAGATTCCACACCTCCAAAGCAAAAAAAATAAAAAAAAATACTGACTGACTACCAACTAAAGTATTACACCTAGCATCGTGATTTGGTATGTAAATTCCTCTGACCATATAAAAGAGAAGTAAAATTGGATTTTTCGAAAATTGTACTTTTAAGGGGCGAGCGGGACAAAAAGGGATACAAATGGTACCAACTAAAGTATTACATCTAGAATCGTGAAATTTGGTATGTAAATTCCTCTTACCATAAAAAAGCGAAGTAAAATTGAATTTTTGAAATTTGTACTTTTAAGGGGCGAGCGGGACAAAAAGGGAAAATGGTACCAACTAAAGTATTACACCTAGAATCGTGAAATTTGGTATGTAAATTCCTCTGACCTTATAAAAGCGAAGTAAAATTGAATCTTTCGAAATTTGGTACATACTAAAGTATTACACCTAGAATAGTGAAATTTGGCATGTAAATTCCTCTGACCATATAAAATCGAAGTAAAATTGGATTTTTCGAAATTTGTGCTTTTAAGGGGCGTGCGGAACAGAAAGGGATAAAAATGGTACCAACTAAAGTATTACATCTAAAATCGTGAAACTTGGTATGTAAATTCATCTGACCATAAAAAAGCGAAGTAAAATTGAATTTTTCGAAAATTGTACTTTTAAGGGGCGAGCGGGATAAAAATGGTACCAACTAAAGTATTACATCTAGAATCGTGAAATTTGGTATGTAAATTCCTCTGACCATATAAAAGCGAAGTAAAATTGAATTTTTCGAAATTTGGTACATACTAAAGTATTACACCTAGAATAGTGAAATTTGGTATGTAAATTCCTCTGACCATATAAAAGCAAAGTAAAATTGGATTTTTCGAAATTTGTACTTTTAAGGGGCGAGCGGGACAAAAAGGAAAAAAAATGGTACCAACTAAAGTATTACACCTAGAATCGTGAAATTTCGTATTTAATTCCTCTGGCCACATAAAAGAGAAGTAATATTGGATTTTTCGAAAATTGTACTTTTAAGGCGCGTGCGGGACAGAAAGGGACAAAATGGTACCAACTCACCTAGAATCGTGAAATTTGGTATGTAAATTTCTCTGACCATAAAAAAGCAAAGTAAAATTAAATTTTTCGAAATTTGAACTTTTAAGGGGCGAGCGGGACAAAAAGAGGTAAAAAATGGTACCAACTAAAGTATTACACCTAGAATAGTGAAATTTGGTATATAAATTCCTCTAACCATATAAAAGCGAAGTAAAATTGGATTTTTCGAAATTTGTACTTTTAAGGGGCGAGCGGGACAAAAAGGGATAAAAATGGTACCAACTAAACAGCAAGAATAGTGAAATTTGGTATGTAAATTCCTCTGACCATATAAAAGAGAAGTAAAATTGGATTTTTCGAAAATTGTACTTTTAAGGGGCGAGCGGGACAAAAAGGGATACAAATGGTACCAACTAAAGTATTACATCTAGAATCGTGAAATTTGGTATGTAAATTCCTCTGACCATAAAAAAGCGAAGTAAAATTGAATTTTTGAAATTTGTACTTTTAAGGGGCGAGCGGGACAAAAAGGGAAAATGGTACCAACTAAAGTATTACACCTAGAATCGTGAAATTTGGTATGTAAATTCCTCTGACCTTATAAAAGCGAAGTAAAATTGAATCTTTCGAAATTTGGTACATACTAAAGTATTACACCTAGAATAGTGAAATTTGGCATGTAAATTCCTCTGACCATATAAAATCGAAGTAAAATTGGATTTTTCGAAATTTGTACTTTTAAGGGGCGTGCGGAACAGAAAGGGATAAAAATGGTACCAACTAAAGTATTACATCTAAAATCGTGAAACTTGGTATGTAAATTCATCTGACCATAAAAAAGCGAAGTAAAATTGAATTTTTCTAAAATTGTACTTTTAAGGGGCGAGCGGGATAAAAATGGTACCAACTAAAGTATTACATCTAGAATCGTGAAATTTGGTATGTAAATTCCTCTGACCATATAAAAGCGAAGTAAAATTGAATTTTTCGAAATTTGGTACATACTAAAGTATTACACCAAGAATAGTGAAATTTGGTATGTAAATTCCTCTGACCATATAAAAGCAAAGTAAAATTGGATTTTTCGAAATTTGTACTTTTAAGGGGCGAGCGGGACAAAAAGGAAAAAAATGGTACCAACTAAAGTATTACACCTAGAATCGTGAAATTTCGTATTTAATTCCTCTGGCCACATAAAAGAGAAGTAATATTGGATTTTTCGAAAATTGTACTTTTAAGGCGCGTGCGGGACAGAAAGGGACAAAATGGTACCAACTCACCTAGAATCGTGAAATTTGGTATGTAAATTTCTCTGACCATAAAAAAGCAAAGTAAAATTAAATTTTTCGAAATTTGTACTTTTAAGGGGCGAGCGGGACAAAAAGAGGTAAAAAATGGTACCAACTAAAGTATTACACCTAGAATAGTGAAATTTGGTATAAAAATTCCTCTAACCATATAAAAGCGAAGTAAAATTGGATTTTTCGAAATTTGTACTTTTAAGGGGCGAGCGGGATAAAAATGGTACCAACTAAAGTATTACACCTAGAACGTTAAGTTTGGTATGTAAATTCCTCTGACCATATAAAAGCGAAGTAAAATTAGATTTTCGAAATGTGTACTATAAGGGTGTGCGAGACAAAAGGGATAAAAATGGTACCAACTCAATTATTACACCTAGAATCGTGAAATTTGGTATATAAATTCCTCTGACCATATAAAACCGAAGTAAAATTTGATTTTTCGAAAATTTTACTTTAAAGGGGCGTGGGGACAAAAAGGTATACAAGTTGTACCAATTTAAGTATTGCAGCTATAGTCGTGAAATTTGGTATGTAAATTCCATTGACAACGTAGTAGTGCAAATCTAAATGGATTTTTCTAAATTTAAGTAGGGGTGAGTGGGACAAAAAGGGATTAAAATTGTACCAACCAAAATATTGTAGCTACAATCGTGAAATTTGGAGTGTAAATTCCTCTGGCAACGGATAAAAGTAGTACCAACTAAAGTATTGACAATTTAGAAGCGCTAATCCAAAAGAATTTTTCGAAATGGATAAATGGTACCAACTAAAGTATTGCAGCTATAGTAGAGAAATTTGGAGTATAAATTCCTCTGACAACGTAGACTTGCAACAGAAATGGATTTCTTGATTTAGTATGTAAATTCCTCTGACCACGTAGAAGCGCAGTAAGATTGGACTTTCGAAATTTGTACTTTTAAGGGATGCGCGGGACGAAAAGGGATACAAATTGTGTACAGCCCTTTAATTACTTAAACGTGGAACATAAATGGATATTTCAAAATTTGTACTTAATACAACGATACGTCCCGACAAGAAATAAATGGGTTACCAAATAAAGTACATATTTTTAGGGGAAACAAAAACACATGTTACCTATGGTGGTTGTTCAAAATGTGTACTTTTTGAGAAAGAGGTGCAAAAGTTATAAAGTAGCTGGCTGCATCTAGAAACATGAGGTCGAGGATAAAAATGGTGGTAATTTTTTGTTCAAAACTTGGTAGAAAATGATAAAAATTATACATACGAAGGAATTCAGCTAAAATAATGCATATCGAAAAGCACATTACTTTGACTGTGTGTGAGTGCTATATAGTAGGATGTTTCCAAATTACTATTTTATATTTATCTATCCACCAAAAGAAAATTAAATAAATAGATAAATAAATAAATAACAGAGACGTATAAAATTAACAAATAACTGGACATGTGCTTCTTTTGTATAAATAACTAAGTTTACTTGGTAGGTGTTCAGTGCTTATGTACGTTAAAATATTCCACCATGTTCTTTTTTCCAATTTAGAAATTTGTAGCTTTTACACAAGTTTCTTTGTTAAAATTAATTAGTCAGTTGGAAAATGGTGTATGAATATGTAAGTTGCCAATTTCATGAATTTTGTAGCAGATACTTACAAAATACGTATATGAGCAAATGTTTCTATAAGCGATTAGAATTACAAGAAAACTAAAAGCAACAGAACAGAAGAAACAACGGACGAAGAAGTAAGTATGGTGAAATTCAAATGTATTTATTTTTTCACTCGCAAAATGAAAAGTGATTAATCTTTTAATTTATTAATATCAATTTTAGTTACATTTCGGAGCAACATTTTACAGTTTCGACAAGTGGTACCGTAAATGGTTACGGCAGTAGTGGTATTTATGCAATACGCACAGTGGTGCTGGGTCATCTTTTGTCTTTACCCAATAAGCACATCGGATCCGAATCGGATCCGACTTCTCTGATTTGGTTTCGAGAACGGGTCCGATTTCGGTTCGAGATCGGTCACGAGAACGGGAGCAATTCCCTCTTCGATATCGGACCGAGAATTGAGTCCGATTTCGAAATAATATCGGATCCGAACTCACTTCGATGTTGGTTCCTACATCGTTTTGACAAAAAAAGGATAAAAATGGTACATATTAAACGACAACAGCTTCAAACACGAAATTCGGTATGTACATTTCTCTAATTGAGTAGATACATAATATAAAAGTATTTTTTCCAAATTCGTTCTTTTTTAGGGGGTAAAATGGGAATAGAGCGATAAAAATGGTACCAACCAAACGGCTGTACCTAGAATAATGAAACTCGGTGTATACATTCCTCTGATTGCATAGATAAGTAAAATACACGGATTTTTCAAAATTCGTAGTTTTTTGGGGTTAAAATGAAAAAAGGGGATAAAAATAGTACCAATCTAATGACCGCAGCTAGAGTCATGAAATTCGGAGTATACATTCCTCTGAGTGTGTAGACACCGAAAATAAACTGATTTTTCGAAATTCGTACTTTTTGGGGTTAAAATTAAAAAAGGGGATAAAAATAGTACCAATCAAATGACCGCAGCTGGAATCATGGAATTCGGTGTATACATTCCTCTGACTGCATAGACACGTAAAATAAAAAGTTTTTTTTTCCAAATTCGTACTTTTTCTTTTACGGCAAAAATTGGTTGAATCATGAAGTTAGATTATTTTGGAATCATGGAATTCGGTGTATACATTCCTCTGACTGCATAGACACGTAAAATAAAAAGTTTTTTTTTCCAAATTCGTACTTTTTCCTTTACGGCAAAAATTGGTTGAATCATGAAGTTAGGTTATTTTGCACTATGTACGTCTGATAATGGATTTTCAAAATTTGCACTTTTGGAATTCAAATAGAATGGAAATACAACCAACTGTAGCACCCACTATCTACCAATATTTATGGTTTTGAAAATATAAATGTAAGAATATTTATTTTTTGAATTGACGTATTGGTAGCATTGCCTTATAAGCGTGGTTTGAAATAATTAAAATATTATATTTATTTATAAAATTAATATTTCAATATTTCTATTTGTTTTATATTTTATATTTTCCTGTAATATTACTGCACTTCTAAGAAAACCGACAACCTCTGTGGAATGCAATCCATGGTGGAGGGTATATAAAGTTCGGCCCGGCCGAACTTAACGCCGTTTTTACTTGTTTCTTTTATTCTTATTGCGCTGCAGCCACGGACGCCTTCGACGCTGTCGTTGTGAAAGTTGTTGCTACGTCGTATAGCAACGAAACTCGTAGAACTGTCGTTGTGCAAAAAAAGAACAACACATTGTATGCGAAAGTGAGCTGATGCATCCCAGCAGAAAATTTTCAAAAATTCGGAAGCACTAAAATTATTCATAGTATACGGTATGCTGTAATTACAAGCGCAACACTAAAGAGATGATATCATTAATGCCGCATCAGGTGTCAGGTAATCGAGGACATGACTTGTTCATCTGCAAGCATACCCGATGTCTTTACGATCTTTGTCGACCAAACCAATCCGAGAACCTTCTGTACATACTCTCTTTGCATTCGACGATATTGTTTTTTCTCAAATAGAGAAATTCAGTTCACGTGTTGACATAATCGAGTACGGGTGACTTCCCAATAAGCACATCGGATCCGAATCGGATCCGACTTCTCTGATTTGGTTTCGAGATCGGGTCCGATTTCGGTTCGAGATCGGTCACGAGAACGGGAGCAATTCCCTCTTCGATATCGGACCGAGAATTGAGTCCGATTTCGAAATGATATCGGATCCGAACTCACTTCGATGTTGGTTCCGACATCGTTTTGAGTTCGGGTCCGATATCATTTCGAAATCGGTTTCAATTCTCGGTCCGATATCGAAGAGGGAATTGCTCCCGTTCTCGTGACCGATCTCGGACCCGTTCTCGAAACCAAATCAGAGAAGTCGAATCCGATTCGGATCCTATGTGCTTATTGGGTTGTTATATTTTGTTTTTTTTTTTTTTCGTAAATCTGTCCATTGCATATTGGAAGTATTTTTTGCTCCGCTGGTCTTATACACTAATATGATGTCTGTTACATATGAGTCATATACTTATTAATATATTAAATTTTAATGTCATATAACTTTTCATCTAATTGTTGCTTATTTCACCACATATATACTAAGTAATAAATTCAAAATAATAAATAAATTCATTAATAAATATAAAAATAAAACTCCAAATTTTTACTGCAAACCTGAATCGAAAGCGTCCGAAATCTCGGACTCAAATCGGATCCGAATCGGAACAGAGAAAGCGGAGTCCGACCTCTCGGACTCAAATCGGATCCGAATCGGAACAGAGAAAGCGGAGTCCGACATCTCGGACTCAAATCGGATCCGAATCGGAACAGAGAAAGCGGAGTCCGACATCTCGGACTCAAATCGGATCCGAATCGGAACAGAGAAAGCGAGAAACCGAGATGTCGGACTCAAATCGGATCCGAATCGGATCCGAGTCCGACTTTGTGCTTATTGGGTTATGATAGTTCGCATAAACTATTGTGTGTATACGTTATATTGTGTGTGTACGGTATATTGTGTGTATACTAGAAAATTGCAAGAAGTAAATATTAGAACTTTTAAATATTTAGTGTTTGTTGTTGTGTGTGCTTGGAAAATATAGAAATGAAAGACGCTTGCTTTGTGATGAAATTGTTTGAGTTTGTTTCGCATTCTGTTTTAACATAAAATATTACAATATTTTACAGTAATAATGAACAATTTGCATAAAAAAAGAAAAATTGGTAAAAGACAACAATATAGGTTAATAAAAAAATCGAAAGAAGAAAACGTCGACGTTTTAGAATCTGTCATTAATAGAACAACTTTTGGGGAAGTAGAAATTTGTTCTAATGAAGAAACGCCAAGTATTCCATTTGGAGATGATTTTCAAATAAACTCTCCAAATTTATGTGACGACATTCGAGTGTGGTACCAGCTGTTTAGGCCTCCTGTGGCTTGTACATCGGCACTTCTAAAAATATTGAAGTCGTACAATCTAGATGTACCATTAAGTGTTAGTACACTTATAGGAAGTCAGTACAAAGTTGTGAAAAGGACGGTCTGTCCGGGATCATATTTCCACATTGGAGTAGCACCAAATCTTCAAAAAATTTTGAATTCAGTGAATTCGAAAAATATAAAAGAGATAGTTTTGGATATTGGGATTGACGGTCTACCAATATTTAAAAGTAGTGAAGTCGGGCTGTGGCCAATTCTGGGCCGAGTCGTAAACATTAACATTTTTTTGATTGGTAGCTACGTTGGAAGAAAAAAGCCTGTAAATATTGACTCCTTCCTACATGATTATGTTCGAGAAATGAAAACATTGCTCAAAGAAGGTTATGTTTATAATACTTATAAAGTGAAAATTAATATTCGTGCTTATTTGGTTGATGCGCCTGCTCGATCGTTTGTTTGTGATATAAAGGGACACAATTCTTTAAATAGATGCCCTAAATGTGAGCAAAATGGCAAAAGTATTTCTAAAGTTTGTGTTTTTAGCACTACAGTAGGCAAAATGAGAACCAATGACGATTTTAGAAAAAGGAAAGACAAAAGTTTTCACAAGGAAAATTTCATTAATGCGAAAATGATTACCCAATTTCCACTTGATGTTATGCATTTGGTTGATCTTGGAGTATCAAAAAAAATTATTTTTAAATTGTATAAAGGAGAACCAAGGTACCGATTGTCTCCAACAGCAAGACAATCAATGTCATCGATGCTGACATCATTTTCGGCATATATTCCCCGAGAATTCGCTAGGAAACCGCGCTCGATTTTTGAGTTTCCTAAATGGAAAGCTGTCGAATTCCGGCAGTTCCTCCTTTACACGGGCTTAATTGTACTTAAAGAGTATACAAATGGCGAACAGTACAATCATTACCTTCTTTTGGCATGCGCCTACCGAATATTGTTAAGCAACCAAATTGGCGAAAAAAAATTACACTAGCTTAAAACATGGTTAAGACGTTCGTTAAAGATTTTTCAAAATATTATGGCCCTACCGGTGTCACACATAATGTTCACTGCTTATTGCACTTAGGTGATACAGCGCGGGAATACGGCAATCATAGTAATATAACAGCGTATCCATTCGAAAATATGAATCAGAAGATTAAGAAAGCTGTAAAAAAACCACAATATATTGAGGAACAATTGTTTAATACATTTTACAATCTTCCAATAATTACTCAAGAAACGCACAAAGGATACAAAAGAAACGCCAAAGGAAAAATAATATATTATTCCTCAGATCATGGTTATTTCCGTGCAAATTTCCAGGACAGTTACTGTTTAATTAAACCTAATATTCCCATAAAAATTATAAGTTTTACTGAGGAGGGACATTTGCGAGCGCATATTTTTTTAAACCCTAAAAGCTTTTTCCATAAGCCTATAAAATCTACTGATCTTGGTATCTGCGTAGTTAATATGGATATATACAAAGAAGCCGTTTTTACACCCGATCAAATAGTTGCAAAGTTAGTTACATTGCCTTATAAAAATGAGTTCATTATGATACCCATAATTCATTCTAATTAAGCAGACTTCATTTTTCCTTCAACTCAACTCAACACAACAAATACATATATATATATATATATATATATATATATATATATTAATAAACCTAACTACCCAACATTATCAAGCCTCATAAATAACTATAAGAAAATGCCGCCAGTGCAACGAAAAAAATCGATCCTCAAATCTTCGACATGCGAGCAAATTCTTGAAAAACTGGAACAGATTCATGAAAACTTTACAGAAGCTTTTAAAGATAAGACCGAACAAATTTCACAACTTCAAAATGAAATTATAAATCTCAAGAGTGAATTGAGTAATCTGCAAGGTAATTTCATCTATATCAACGGTTAAAATCATTTATTTCAATAACCTTTCTTTTTTCAGAAAACACTATAAAACAAAATAAAGTGATTGTGGAAATGTTATCGGAAATTAAAGTTATTATGAAGGCCAATCTAACTCCAGGATTATGTACCAATAAATACGAAGACTGGTTTCCCATTACGAACCAAAAAGAGCTGGAAGAAATTGAGGAAGAAATAAATGAGAACACCACACAAGCAATGGTAATGTATTATTGATATGATATTATTATATTTGATATTTTATAATTATTTTGTGTCATTTTAGATAAGTACTATTAAATGCTAATCGGGCATAATGATCTGCAGAAGGACTTAAAAAATTTAATTGCAATACCCCTTCTGTTAGACTACAATATTAAAGGAGTTCAACGGAAGAAGAGGCTGCTAAACTATCCAAAATTAATGAAAGTTATATATAGTGAGTTATTTTATGTTATTTATTTATATCACAAATATTAAAATTTGTCTTCTTATTTTTTATAGAAGCAATCGGTGGTGATTTTGGAAATAGAGAAACATTTTTTAAGCACTTTGGAAAATGCATTCGCATGGTGAAAAATTCTCACTACAAAAACTCAGCAGACAGAAGAGAAAAAATTTTCGAAAGCTCTGATGAAGAAACTATTGAAGACTGAATTAATAAGATTAAATCTCATATTTTTTATTTTAATTTAGTACAGAAAGTACAAATTTTCTTTTAAACTACAAAAACTCAGCAGATAAAATAGAAATTTTTTTGAAAGCTCTAATGAGAAACTATTGAAGACTGAATTAATAAGATGAAATCTCATATTTTTATTTAAATTTAGTACAGAAAGTACAAATTTTCTTTTAATTTATGATAAGACAAAATGTTTTTTGTAAATATTTGTACCTCGTCGATCAAAATGTAAAGCTTTAATATTCTTTCGTAACCAATTTTCTTATCTAGTTATAAAGAATTTTATTTTTTTCCAATGAATTTATTTTTATCCGACGAACAATTTAAAAAGCAAAAAATCCATTTATCCATTATCCATTTTTATTTTTTCTGTTAAACTAGATCTGAATTCGAGTTTTGTTTGTGTTCTCTTATTTAAAAATTAATTTTGTTCTTTGTATGAATAATTACATTATAAACAAAAAATAAATGTTTTTAAAAATGAATTTAAAAAAGTCTGCTTCCATATCTTAATATAAATTTACGGTATGGAATCATTCTTGAATCTTTCCTTTAAAAACGCAGTATATCGAACTATTAAGTACAATGATGTAAGCGCAGTTACGAAGCGCTTCTTCATTACACTAAAATTGCGAGCACCTCTGCAGTTGTAAACCTTAACGACTGGAGCGCTCCGAGTCCTTTATTCTCTCATGTAGGATTTTTTGCGCTTACCAGAGCGGTGTAAGACGGCATAAAGTAAGCCAGATTCTTGTGACATTGCCTTATAAAATCATTAATGAATTCACTAGTTTGGTAAGCGCTGGTACCCCAATTCATTACATACTTTAGTGCTTCTTCGTCAGCAGGTTTTTTGCTGGGATAGTTGTCTTCACTTTTCATGTCCCTTATTCCCAAGCTTTCGTCACCGACCTACTCCATCTACTATATCCGCTTTGATACGTTCGTACCGTTAACCAAATACGACAACAACAACAATCCAGCCAACACATGTACATCCAAACAACGAATAAATTGAACGACTAATCCCCTTTTTTATATAAATAAAGGAGCATTTCAAACAAAATTCCCACCAAATATAAATAACTCATCGCAAGCATTAATGTGGATTTTCCTTAGCACTACGGGAAATAAATTCATCCATAACCACTTAGCCAATAATCAGTAATTATTTTCCCCAATAATTTACAACTTATTCCTCCTTCCATTCTTGATTTCAAAATATCAAGTTCTGAGGTTGGGGTAGGTTAGCTTGCAAGTGAAGCCGGCATAAATTCAGCAACAGCACGAACCACTTTTCTAAGCGGTGGTGGTGGTTTCTAACAATACCCAACATACCAAATGACTTGAGAATAAAATTATAATAAGCCTACCAACACAAGCCTCAAGCTTGAAAAAGAGTTGAGAATCCATTTGAAAATGTTTGTAATTGTAAAATAAGCTTACATTTAAATTTTGTTTGTTTTTGGTAATTTTCGTTAATATTAATAATTTTATTAATTCAGTCAATTTTTTGTACATTTCAGTTGTAATTAAAAAATAGTTGTGTTGCCCATTGATAAAGCTGTATCTATGACATGTAGAAATTTATTGTTTAATATTTTCATTTGATATTTCTAATTGAACTTACTTCTTATAGCAACACTCGATGGTATTATTTTCAGCTATTATTTCTTTTGTTTCTCTTCGAACACTTTTTTATATTTATTGGGCTTTATTAATTATCTTATTAAAATATTACCAATGTTTTAACACAACCCAATTACACGTATACTCACTTTGAAATCAAACACTAAACAAATTTGTCCAAAAATGAAGCGTGCCTTCTTGACTTTTCACCAAATGAAACACTACAAGAAAGGAAGAAAGTTCGTATGCGAACTTGAGAAACAGTTGTGTATTATAACTATAGAGTATTTGTAAATACGTGCCACCCTAATATACATAGAGTATTTGTAAATAATGCCACCCTAATATACAATATCTTACTCTCTACTTACATTGTATCAACAAGTATTAAACATTCTCACTCTCTATTGTTGTCTCTTCAACACACACACACATGTATACATATTTACATTCTTTTAGTACTAAGCTACTCTACATATTGTTATGAATTTCTAATAAAGCAGTTAGTATTTTGAACTCAAACCAACCACCCGCATATCGTCTTTCCCTTGCCACCGCCGATACACTACATATTTGGCGACGAGAATAAACGGAATAGCAACAACAATAACAAAACGGAGTTGTGGGTCAGTGACCACATAAAGAAACAAAAGACAACGATCAGTGCACATATGTAAATACATATAACAAAATAAATAAGCAAAATTAAATAACAAAATAAAAAAAAAGAAAAATTGCAACAATGCCAACGCCGCCTAAGATTGAAGCTGATGGAAACCAAAGTTTTAATACCAGTCAAATTTCAGTGTTCCAGACATCTAATGTGGCTGAATTCAACCCCAATGTAGAGTCGTGGAATGTGTGGAAAGAGCGTCTTGACATCCATTTCTGTGAAATAAATTGCACAGAGGAAAACGTTAAGAAGTCGATTTTATTAAAATCAATTGGTGCCGTGGCGTATAAAGTTTTGCATAGTTTATGCAGTCCAGCATGCATCTCCAGTTTCCAAGAAATTATCGGAAATTTGCGAAATTTTAGACACGCAATACACACCACCAACAATTGTGTTCAGTGAACGAAAAAAATGTCATGTGGCAACAAAGAAAAATGGCGAATCAGTTGCAGAGTGGTATGCCCGAGTTAAAACATTGGCTTTAAATTGTAAATTTGGTGATAATTTGGAAGCTTTTGTTTTAAATCAATTTGTGATGGGCTTGCCAAACTTCATTTTCGAGAGGTTATGTGAAGAAGATGAAAATCTAACCTTGAATAGTGAATTGAAGAAAGCGATGATTATGGAGACGAAAAATTTAACAAAAGCAGCAGAAAAAGAACATAATTCAGTTAATTTTGTCAACCGGCAAAAATTTTCAAAGAAGTATAACGGCTTTGGTGGTGGTAGCAGATGCAGCGGTAGCAATGGCGGTGGTGGTAGCAGCAACAGAGGCAGTAGTGGTGGTGGCAGCAGCAGCAACAGAGGCAATTTTGGTAGTGGCAGAGACAACAGAGGAGAGGGTGATCGGAAATCTTCGTGTTCTCACTGTGGTTGGCGAAACCACAGCTCTCAATCTTGTAAATACAAAGAGAGCAAATGCCATTCCTGTGGAAAAGTCGGTCATCTGGCTTCAGTTTGTCATAACAAAAAGACAAGTGTCAATTATGTAGCTAATGACAATAATGATGATCACGATAATAATGATGTTTTTAATTATTCAATTTTTAGTGTGGCTGCCCAATAAGCACAAAGTCGGACTCGGATACGATTCGGATCCGATTTGAGTCCGACATCTCGGTTTCTCGCTTTCTCTGTTCCGATTCGGATCCGATTTGAGTCCGAGATGTCGGACTCCGTTTTCTCTGTTCCGATTCGGATCCGATTTGAGTCCGAGATGTCGGACTCCGTTTTCTCTGTTCCGATTCGGATCCGATTTGAGTCCGAGATGTCGGACTCCGTTTTCTCTGTTCCGATTTGAGTCCGAGATGTAGGACTCCGTTATCTCTGTTCCGATTCGGATCCGATTTGAGTCCGAGATGACGGACTCCGTTTTCTCTGTTCCGATTCGGATCCGATTTGAGTCCGATATGTCGGACTCCGCTTTCTCTGTTCCGATTCGGATCCGATTTGAGTCCGAGAGGTCGGACTCCGCTTTCTCTGTTCCGATTCGGATCCGATTTGAGTCCGAGATGTCGGACTCGGCTTTCTCTGTTCTGATTCGGATCCAATTTGAGTCCGAGATTTCGGACGCTTTCGATTCAGGTTTGCAGTAAAAATTTGGAGTTTTATTTTTATATTTATTAATGAATTTATTTATTATTTTGAATTTATTACTTAGTATATACCCAATAAGCACAAAGTCGGACTCGGATCCGATTCGGATCCGATTTGAGTCCGACATCTCGGTTTCTCGCTTTCTCTGTTCCGATTCGGATCCGATTTGAGTCCGAGATGTCGGACTCCGCTTTCTCTGTTCCGATTCGGATCCGATTTGAGTCCGAGATGTCGGACTCCGCTTTCTCTGTTCCGATTCGGATCCGATTTGAGTCCGAGATGTCGGACTCCGCTTTCTCTGTTCCGATTCGGATCCGATTTGAGTCCGAGATGTCGGACTCCGCTTTCTCTGTTCCGATTCGGATCCGATTTGAGTCCGAGATGTCGGACTCCGCTTTCTCTGTTCCGATTCGGATCCGATTTGAGTCCGAGATGTCGGACTCCGCTTTCTCTGTTCCGATTCGGATCCGATTTGAGTCCGAGATGTCGGACTCCGCTTTCTCTGTTCCGATTCGGATCCGATTTGAGTCCGAGATGTCGGACTCCGCTTTCTCTGTTCCGATTCGGATCCGATTTGAGTCCGAGAGGTCGGACTCCGCTTTCTCTGTTCCGATTCGGATCCGATTTGAGTCCGAGATGTCGGACTCCGCTTTCTCTGTTCCGATTCGGATCCGATTTGAGTCCGAGATGTCGGACTCCGCTTTCTCTGTTCCGATTCGGATCCGATTTGAGTCCGAGATGTCGGACTCCGCTTTCTCTGTTCCGATTCGGATCCGATTTGAGTCCGAGATTTCGGACGCTTTCGATTCAGGTTTGCAGTAAAAATTTGGACTTTTATTTTTATATTTATTAATGAATTTATTTATTATTTTGAATTTATTACTTAGTATATATGTGGTGAAATAAGCAACAATTAGATGAAAAGTAATATGACATTAAAATTTAATATATTAATAAGTATATGACTCATATGTAACAGACATCATATTAGTGTATAAGACCAGCGGAGCAAAAAATACTTCCAATATGCAATGGACAGATTTACGAAAAAAACAAAATATAACAACCCAATAAGCACATCGGATCCGACTTATCTGATTTGGTTTCGAGATCGGGTCCGATTTCGGTTCGAGATCGGTCACGAGAACGGGAGCAATTCCCTCTTCGATATCGGACCGAGAATTGAGTCCGATTTCGAAATGATATCGGACCCGAACTCAAAACGATGTCGGAACCAACATCGAAGTGAGTTCGGATCCGATATCATTTCGAAATCGGACTCAATTCTCGGTCCGATATCGAAGAGGGAATTGCTCCCGTTCTCGTGACCGATCTCGAACCGAAATCGGACCCGATCTCGAAACCAAATCAGAGAAGTCGGATCCGATGTGCTTATTGGGTGAGTGCAGTTCTACTGATGTGTATTCTCTTCCGGTCGTGATTGATGGTGTTAAGCTGAATGCTGTGTGCGATACTGGTGCACCTTGTACATTGTTGCCTGTTTCATTTTATGAGGAGAACAATATCAAGAAGACTATTCGTCCATGTCAAATACCATATGTGGATTACAGTGGCGATAAATTGAAGCTGGTTGGTGAATATGATGCGTCGGTTACTTTTGAAGGTAAAACAAAATCGGTTGTTGTTGTTGTGGTTGATTCATCGAATCCCCCATTACTTGGTCGTTCGTTTTTACGTTCGTTTAATTTTGAACTGTTGCAAATTAACAACATTAACTCTCCTGAATCGAATGCTGCTATCGTTGGTCAGTTGAAAAGTGAATTTTCGGATGTTTTTCAAGAAAGTTTGGGAGAATATAATATCAACAAAATTTCGTTGAAAATTGCTGATGATGCAACTCCAATCTTTTATAAACCAAGACCTTTGCCATTGGCGTGGAAAGGCAAAATAGAAACCAAATTACGTGATTTAATTAAATCTGGGGTATTGGAACCAGTTGATAATTCCGATTGGGGAACCCCTTTGGTACCAATTTTGAAGCCAAATGGCGATTTGAGAATTTGTGGTGACTACAAGGTTACACTAAATAAATTTTTAATGGATTTTAAATATCCTTTACCCAGAATTGATGAGATTTTCGCATCATTGGAGGGAGGTGAAGTTTTCACGAAACTTGATTTGTCGAACGCTTACAATCAACTTGTCCTTGACGACGATTCTCAATTATTGTGTGCATGGAGTACGCATATTGGTACGTTAAAAGTAAAACGTTTGCCTTTTGGTGTCAAAACGGCAGCTGCCATTTTTCAAAAAACTATGGAAAATTTATTAAGAGATATTCCATACGTTGTAGTTTACCAAGATGACATTACGGTCACTGGGAGAAATATGCAGGAGCATATAAGAACATTGAGATTGGTTCTACAAAAGCTACAATCATCTGGATTGAAGCTCAACATTATGAAGTCTGTATTTTTTCAGTCAGAAATTTCTTATTTGGGGTTTAACATAGACAGAAATGGATTACGCAAGAACAATGATCGTATTTCGAGCGTCATTTCTGCTCCTATTCCTGGCAATGTTTCGGAACGAAGAGCTTTTGTCGGAATGGCAAATTATTATTCAAAATTTATTGATAATTTTGCACAAATTATGTCCCCTTTTTACCATTTATTGAGCAAAGATGTACAATTTGTGTGGTCAGAAAGCTGTCAGAAGTCGTATGATGAAGTAAAGAAAGGCATAACGTCGGACCAAGTTTTGGTTCACTTCAACCCTGATTTACCAATAATCTTGACCACGGATGCTTCAAATAATGCTGTAGGTGGAATTTTATCACACAAATTTTCGGATCATACAAAGCCGATTGCCTTCATTTCCAGGGCTTTATTAAAAAGCGAGAGAAATTACAGCACCCTTGAAAAGGAAGCTTTATCAATTTTGTTTTGTGTTACAAAACTAAGACAGTATTTACTGGGAAACAATTTTACGTTACGTACTGATCATCGTCCTCTTTTAGCCATATTTGGTAGCAACAAAGGTTTGTCTATCATGGCTTCAGCCCGAATGCAACGCTGGGCATTAATCCTTTCTGGTTTCAATTATACAATTGAACATGTTAAAGGAATTCAGAATGAGGCTGACAGTATTTCAAGGATGCCACAAAGAAATTTTGAAACTAAAAATTATGAAAATTCATACATCAACTTAATTGAAAAGGAAAACCATTTTAATATTGATTTCAAGGATATATCTCGTGAGACGAGACGAGACCCCATTTTGTCGAAAACTGCAGAATTCATTTTAAATGGAACTCTAGCTAATATTAGAGATGATAATGTAACACCATATCGAGAAAAGTATACCCAACTTACTGTTGAGTATGGCTGCATTTTGTGGGGATACAGAACAGTAATTCCAGATAAACTGAGAGTAAAGGTGTTAAATGAACTGCATAGATCACACTTGGGGATAGTGAAAACTAAAGCTCTGGCTAGATCGTATATATGGTGGCCAGGTATTGATAAGGACATTGAAAATTTAATCAATAATTGTTTACCCTGTCAAAAACTACAGGCTAGTCCTGAGAAAAGTAGTTTAATTCCATGGATGCCTAATGATGCCGTATGGAGTCGAATTCATATTGACTTTGCTGGACCAATAAGAAATTTTTATTTTCTTATCGTGATCGATTCCTTTTCAAAATTTATCGAAGTTTTTAAAACAAAGGAAATAACAACAGCATTTACAATTAGTAAACTGCGAGAAGTGTTTTCACGCTATGGTCTGGTCGACACACTTGTTAGTGACAATGGCACCCAGTTCACTTCTCATGATTTTCAAAAATTTGTATCCGTGAATGGTATAAAACATATCCTGACAGCTCCGGGACATCCGTCTACAAATGGTCAGGCAGAAAATTTTGTCAAAACTTTCAAAAAGTCGATTTTAGCAAACTTAGACCAAAACCAAGATGCCAATTTGGATCAAATATTATGCCGATTTATGATGGATTATCGAAACATGACGCATTGCAGTACAGGCGAGTCTCCAGCGAAAATTTTCTTTGGCAGAAATCTCAGAACTCGATTTAGTCTTCTCAAACCTCCAACAACAAAAGAGAAGATAATCAATTCACAAAACAACAACGTAATCAACCATAACGGAAACCGAAATACAACATTTTGTGAAGGTCAACAAGTAATGGTACGTGATTATCGAAATCCTAATAAGCCTAGTTGGACTCAGGCAATAATAAAACAAAAAAATGGACCTCAATCGTATTCTTGTATTTTACCACGCAATAATTTTGTGATCAAACGTCATCTAGATCAAATTAGAGGTCAACATATACCGCAAAACCAACATCTCAGCGAATCTAATGTACAAATATCTTCAAACATCGAGAATTCATCAATCGCACCACAACAGATGCAGACGACGGAAGATGTTTCACACATTAGGAGAGAGCTCAGACCACGAGAGGGAGGTAGAGTAGTAAGGAACCCTGAAAATATACCAAAATTAAATTAAACCATATTTGTTATAATTCAAATTAAATTCAATTTTATTTTGTTAATTTAAAATAATACACCAGCTTTAGGAGGAGCATATAGAGTATTTGTAAATACGTGCCACCCTAATATACATAGAGTATTTGTAAATAATGCCACCCTAATATACAATATCTTACTCTCTACTTACATTGTATCAACAAGTATTAAACATTCTCACTCTCTATTGTTGTCTCTTCAACACACACACACATGTATACATATTTACATTCTTTTAGTACTAACCCAATAAGCACATCGGATCCGAATCGGATCCGACTTCTCTGATTTGGTTTCGAGATCGGGTCCGATTTCGGTTCGAGATCGGTCACGAGAACGGGAGCAATTCCCTCTTCGATATCGGACCGAGAATTGAGTCCGATTTCGAAATGATATCGGATCCGAACTCACTTCGATGTTGGTTCCGACATCGTTTTGAGTTCGGGTCCGATATCATTTCGAAATCGGTTTCAATTCTCGGTCCGATATCGAAGAGGGAATTGCTCCCGTTCTCGTGACCGATCTCGGACCCGTTCTCGAAACCAAATAAGAGAAGTCGAATCCGATTCGGATCCTATGTGCTTATTGGGTTGTTATATTTTGTTTTTTTTTCGTAAATCTGTCCATTGCATATTGGAAGTATTTTTTGCTCCGCTGGTCTTATACACTAATATGATGTCTGTTACATATGAGTCATATACTTATTAATATATTAAATTTTAATGTCATATAACTTTTCATCTAATTGTTGCTTATTTCACCACATATATACTAAGTAATAAATTCAAAATAATAAATAAATTCATTAATAAATATAAAAATAAAACTCCAAATTTTTACTGCAAACCTGAATCGAAAGCGTCCGAAATCTCGGACTCAAATCGGATCCGAATCGGAACAGAGAAAGCGGAGTCCGACCTCTCGGACTCAAATCGGATCCGAATCGGAACAGAGAAAGCGGAGTCCGACATCTCGGACTCAAATCGGATCCGAATCGGAACAGAGAAAGCGGAGTCCGACATCTCGGACTCAAATCGGATCCGAATCGGAACAGAGAAAGCGAGAAACCGAGATGTCGGACTCAAATCGGATCCGAATCGGATCCGAGTCCGACTTTGTGCTTATTGGGAAGCTACTCTACATATTGTTATGAATTTCTAATAAAGCAGTTAGTATTTTGAACTCAAACCAACCACCCGCATATCGTCTTTCCCTTGCCACCGCCGATACACTACAATAACTATCACCATCCATATAAACTCAATATATAACCAACATAATTATCACCCTGTATTGGTACAGGGTGACCAAAAGCAAGATGTTGATGGGTCTCATACTCAAATCAGATTTAGAGATGTGATCAAATATGTGTACTATGGCTGATCGAAATTATGCTAAAATAAAGTGGTAATTGTAGGAGTTTGCCGAAAAATTAATTCTACCATAAACTACATACTCAGACGAACACTTTCACATTTACACTTTGAGTCAAGTAGAGTCCTACATATAACTTTTGGTCCACTACATTTATAGATTATGTTTACTACGAATCGCAAAATTACAACACTTAAGTAAACTGACAAGACTACAGTAAACACAAAATTTAAATATAATTTTTCAACTACTTACGCCGGCCTTCAATTTATGTAATATAGTCACTTCATTATTTTCTTTTTACGCCTTAATTTAAAGTATTTTGTATAACTGCTTTAGACTCTAATTAATTCCACTTTTTTCAACGGCAAACTTTAAATACCTCTCAGGCTTGCGGTGTTGCCACCTAATTTTTTTCCAATACATTTTCTTGGTAGCTTCGAGTGTTGCCATAAAGAAAATATGTACACATTTAACAATTTCCAATTTATTTTTTTGAATTTCAGCCATAGTGCGGCGGTAGAAAGGCCAACACACGTCTATGTAATTCACAAAAAAAAACAGTGGAAAATTGGAAAATGCATTCAAAATGGAAACTCCTGGTCTTATTGAGATAAAGCTCCTTCAAGTGAGCAGCAAATAGACCAAGGTTTACATCGATACTTCAATTTAAAAGGAACATGGGATGTTCGTATTTCTTAATAGTAGTATAAATATTTACAAATATTCAGTCCTGTTGAACACGGCTCAACACATATGATCAAAACCTTTTACAATAAAGCTATTGGAAAAAATAGGATAATCAAAACATTTAGGATGAGATATAAGAGATCGTATTTGGAGAATTTTTTAATTTTCCGATCGAGCTGCATTTTTACTCAGATCGTTGGCGATTGAAAAAAGATATGGGGTGGGAGCAGTATTTTTTTTAATTTCCAAACTCTTTTAAGGTTATACACTAGAGTGGTATCTAAGAATTATACAGACAATAATTGGAATACATTTTTAAGCACATTGGCTGTAGATACATAAAACTACAATTTTTCTTAAATGTAAACTGTTTTGTTTTACTGCTTCTATTATTTGTAATAGTTTTGTTTTATGACTTCACTGCACGATGGTTTACTGAGATCTGGTGTGTATTAGCGTCAGTTGCTTTACTACATTTTCTGTTCAAGATTAAATACAATTATCTCAATTTTCAACATGATGTGTTTCAAATTCAACAATGTTTAATTTTACACAATAAAAAATTAAAATTACACAAATAGGGTATATGAACAAGTAAAGGAATGCAATATAAAACAATAAATGTCTAAATCACTTTTTTACACACTCAATGCGTATATATCAATAAAATTTGTAAATTTACACTAAAAATTACACACTTTTCCATATAAAGAGTGATTTTTTTGAGGTTAGGATTTTCATGCATTAGTATTTGACAGATCACGTGGGATTTCAGACATGGTGTCAAAGAGAAAGATGCTCAGTATGCTTTGACATTTCATCATGAATCGTCTTACAAACGAACAACGCTTGCAAATTATTGAATTTTATTATCAAAATGCGTGCTCTGTTAAGAAAGTTCATTGCGCGCTTCCATTTTATGGTCAGTTTAATCGACCCACTGAAGCGGCTATTCGGGCTATTGTGACTAAATTTCGCACCAAATTTACATTGTTGGACATTAAACCACCAACACGCTTACGTAGAGTGCGAACTGAAGAAAATATCGCAGCTGTATCGGCCAGTGTTAATGATGACCACCAATTTTCGATTCGTCGCCGTTCGCACCAATTGGGTCTCTGTTACTCAAAAACGTGGAAATGCAAAAATTGGACTAAGCGGATGGACCACCTAAGACGCAGCCGCGGTCAACATTTAAATGAAATTATCTTCAAAAAGTAAATGTCATGGACCAATCTAACGTTTCAAATAAAGAACCGATGAGATTTTGCAAATTTTATGCGTTTTTTTAAAAAAAAAAGTTATCAAGCTCTTAAAAAATCACCCTTTACATTTTAAACTAACTTGTTAGAGTGTATGCCAGTAGAGACTAATTTCCCCATTCGCAATATAAGTGGAGAGTAACTTCAGGAAAAGGTTGGAACAAGTTTATGCCGATCACTTGGATCAAGTTTTTCGACCAAACACGGCTAGTAATAATTTTACTTTAGCTGATGCGGTGGACTACAAGGAGTGCTCTCAAATCAGCACTGTGTTAAAACGGCAAGCATGAATTTTTCTATACCATTTTACGGCGTTTTATAGGCTCAATTATACAAAGCTCTTGCCCCAAAGAAGTGCAGAATTATATTTTTGCACACAAATTATCTTTAGTTTAATAATAATTAATGTTTTTATTTCGTCTGTGTTTTATTTGCATTCGATTAAATTCAAGAGAGCACTTAACGAAGACTTTTTGTTTGTGGGTGTTTGTTTTCTTTTATCTCGACATTTCGCTCTGAGAGAAAGAGTTATTCGCAAAGAGTCAATCATTTGTGTTTGAATGTGAGTGTGCTTTGCTTTGTTTTCTCCATTTTCGTATGTGAATCAAGCATAGCAAATAACGAGTTTAAGTCAGGGCATTTCTCTTTAGATTTTGATGATTTTTTATGGTTTAGTGGATAGAATCAGCGTTTCCGTTGGTGATACTAAGCAGTGATGTTCATTTCATAGGACCTGCTCAAATTACATGTATTCTTACGCTCATGCTTTAAGTCGTCGCTGAACCAGCAACAGCACACACAGCGGATGATTATATTTTTTTCGGGGACGATTAACCAGCAAACACACTTATTTCATTTCAAATCGAACCCAACTAATCAAATCCAGAAATTTCTTTTGTTGAAAACAAAAGCACACACATTCTTGTAAAACTGTTTTAAATAAACAAAAATTAAAAAAATTTATTTTTGAAAGGAAGAAATAAATACATATATACATTACTGTGTTTTTTTCATTGTATTAAAAAAACAAGTAAGGAAAGGCTAAAGTCGGGCGGGCCGACTATATAATACCCTACACCACTCCCTGCGTATATACCTCACTTTGATTACTAAACCCAGGTATTTCATGGAAGCAATTTTTTGTAGTTCATATAAATTATACAGTTACTATAAATTCATCTTTAGTCAAATTTAATGAGTATGGTAAATAATAAAGTAATTGATCCAATTTGCCAGCAGATATTCCGAGTAAAGGAAATAAAAAATGATCTGGAAAAATTGATCAACATCGAATGAAAAATACGGTAATAGGATGAATCGGACGGACATTTGAAGAGCGCCTATAACAACACTTGATGCCTGTACCAAAACATGCGCCTATATATTTCTCATCCTAGTTGAAACATATAATGATCTGCAAAATTTGTTGAAGATCCGATGTAAGATGTAGTTTCTAGAGCTATAATAGAGCAGAATGTGGGTTATACCAAAGTATGGACATATGTGCATCTCCCAAACAAGAAAGGAAAGGCTAAAGACCACTATATGATACACCCCACTTTCTATCTCATTACAATTCAATTCGGTAAAAAAGTGAAATCGGGGAGGATTTTTGAATAATGTAAATGTATGTGTTTGGCAAAAAAGGTTAAATCGGAAAGGACATTTTGTATGGGAGTATATTGATACCTGTAACGATGTGACCCGCTTTCGCCATGTATGTTTATTGGTGAAATATAATATGCACAGTTTGGCCAAAATCGTTTAAACATTCGGGAGCGACATTTGTATTGGAGCTATATCTAAATCTGAACCGATCTTACCCACTACCAGCATAGGTGTTTCTAGTTCGATTATAAAAGGTTATGCCAATTTTAAAGAAAATCGGGTACAATATGTGATTTTTAGAGCGGAAAAAGTCAAATCGGGAGCGAAATTTGTATGGGGGCTATATCTAAATCTGAACCGATCTTACCTACTTTCAGCATAGGTGTTTCTAGTTCGATTATAAAATGTTGTGCCAATTTTAAAGAAAATAGGGTACAATATGTCGTTTCTAGAGCGCAAAAAGTCAAATCGGGAGCGACATTTGTATGGGGACTACATCTAAATCTGAACCGATCTAACCCGCTTTCGTCACAGGTATTTCTAGTTAGATTATAAGGTATTATGCAAAATTTGAAGAAAATCGGGCACTATGTGTGCTTTATAGGGCGGAAAAAAGTCAAATCGGGAGCGACATTTGTATGGGGACTATATCTAAATCTGAACCGATTTTCTCCAAATTCAATACCGATCGTCCTTGGCCCAAAAAAGTAACTTCAGCCAAATTTCATGATAATCGGTCAACAATTGCGACCTGTAGAGTGGGAACAAGCTTAGATGGACAGCAGACGGACGGACAGACGTACAGACAGGCATTGTTAAATCGATTCAGCTGGTGATTCTAAGCAGATACGTATACTTAAAGGTGGGTCTAGCTCGATTATTTCTTGGTGTTACAAACATTTGGCGGAAAACTAACTTATAATACCCTAGTCCACGAAGTGGTGTAGGGTATAACAAAAAGTTGTAGATTTTTTCAATCAATATTAATCATTTTATTGTTTGTATTTACATATTAACAAAATATCTTTAATAGGTCTGTTCGATTGGGCTTACTAGCTTAATTTTTGTATGGAATTTAATGGCTTAACAAGAAAGTAGCTTAGTACGCTCTTAGTTGTGGTGCCAGATTTTTTATGTTAATCCATTTAAGAAAAGCCAAAGTGTAGCAACGTTGCCACCTTATCAAGTCTCTTGATTGTTAGCTAGTAAGCCCAATCGAACACGTCTACTATGTTGGATTATCCTGTTAAAAAATAAAAAAATCCAATTTTTGGAAGGATAAAAACATTCGATCGGAATGAATGAACGACCGGGCTCGAATTTTTAAAAATATTTAAACATTTATATTAAATATATATAAATTAAGTCTATTAAAGATTTTGTATTATACATTTTGCAATATTTATGCTTTCGTAGTAAAACATTTTTTAAATTTTTAGAACTTATTGCGTTCCGTTGTTTAGAACAAATAAATTTTAAATCTGAAAAAAAATCACAAAGGTAGGTTATTGGAAAAAAACATTAAAAAAATCAGCACGCGTCACGACTAAAAGCATTATGTATGTTGGGCTACTCTCTCAACATCTCTCACCATTTCTCACCAATACAGCTACATTTTTAATTTTGAACACCACTGTCATCAAGTGCACAGTGAGACAAAAGGCGAACTATCCCGATGAAAATAACTAAACAAGTTTAAGTGTTATGTTTTTCAAAAATTGAAGCAATACGGTTTATAACGTGAAAATAGTGCCGTATTTTTATTATTTTAGCTTGGAATCATGAAAAGCGAAAAGAGGTCTGAATGGCCCTAAAACCACCACCGCTTGAAGCAATAAATATGGTCCTTCGAACCGGATATGAACCAGCGCCCTATGAATCACGATGGCGTTTTACACTTGTGGCGTTTATGTAATTCGCGAAGATATTCAGTTTTCCATCGTCGACAAATATCTTGATTCAGGGCTTTGATTTTTCGCCAGGGATTTATAAGAGAATTATAAGGAGATGATTCTTCCGGTTCTGCTGGAGTTAGAAGCGCTGCTCCCACCAGAAAATGTGCAGGAGAGAGATCTTCGATGTCGTCGGATATGGGACACAATGGCCTGGAGGTTAGGCAAGTTTCTATGGATAAAAGAGTGCTGAATTCTGCAAGGTCTACATCATGAATACTTACTTAACGAAAACTTTGTCTGTCTCGATGACAAAAGTACAGCAAAAACTCTCGGTGTGCGCTGGAATGCCTCTACAGACTCTTTTTTCTTCATGTCAGAAAAATTACAGCCCAGATATTCGTATACCAAAAGACAAGTCTTGTCCATAATCGCAAGACTTTCCGACCCAGCAGGTTGGCTAACTCCTATCATAGTGAAAGCAAAAATTTTGATGTAGCAGTTGTGGCTCGACGAAATTGGTTGGGATGACAACCTGAAACCTGTGGCTTTAAACAATAGGCAAAACTTCATAAACACTTACAATTATAAGGACGAGATCACTATCCTTAGATGGATTCATTATTCTACACAGTGTGACATTTCGTTTCATGGTTTCTGTGACTCATCGGAGCTGGTATACTCCGTTGTCAGCTACGTCCGCCTATTTATGGATAACCAAATTTTCGTCAATTTATTAGTAGCAAAATCCAAGGTAGCTCAAGAAACAATTGTTACCACGCTTAGAGTTATGCTGCGCGGTTCTCCTACTACGTAACTTTAAGTTGAACAAATATTCGCTATTTTTATGTTCGGACTCGAAAATAGTCTTTGCATGGCTCAAACCCACCTTGGAACACTTTCGTCGCTAATAGAGTGACAATAATTTTGGAAAAAGTGGGAAATACAGGGTTTTCCAACAAGAGGTGTTATTTTCATTTCATTTTATTTCTTCACGACTTGTTATTCTAAGCCTATTGGCCGATATAATATAAATTACAGAATGCATAGTAAAAATTATTTCTAACAGTGTTAAAAAACTACTCAACAAAATGTAGTATGATGATACGAACTTAAAAACAAAATAAATAAGTAATTATAGAAAAAGACATAAGATGTAGCAATAGAGCAGTGGTAATTTCAATTATAAAAAATAAAAAGATCACATTCCCCAATAAGCACATCGGATCCGAATCGGATCCGAATCGGATCCGACTTCTCTGATTTGGTTTCGAGATCGGGTCCGATTTCGGTTCGAGATCGGTCACGAGAACGGGAGCAATTCCCTCTTCGATATCGGACCGAGAATTGAGTCCGATTTCGAAATGATATCGGATCCGAACTCACTTCGATGTTGGTTCCGACATCGTTTTGAGTTCGGGTCCGATATCATTTCGAAATCGGACTCAATTCTCGGTCCGATATCGAAGAGGGAATTGCTCCCGTTATCGTGACCGATCTCGAACCGAAATCGGACCCGATCTCGAAACCAAATCAGAGAAGTCGGATCCGATGTGCTTATTGGGTTGTTATATTTTGTTTTTTTCGTAAATCTGTCCATTGCATATTGGAAGTATTTTTTGCTCCGCTGGTCTTATACACTAATATGATGTCTGTTACATATGAGTCATATACTTATTAATATATTAAATTTTAATGTCATATTACTTTTCATCTAAATGTTGCTTATTTCACCACATATATACTAAGTAATAAATTCAAAATAATAAATAAATTCATTAATAAATATAAAAATAAAACTCCAAATTTTTACTGCAAACCTGAATCGAAAGCGTCCGAAATCTCGGACTCAAATCGGATCCGAATCGGAACAGAGAAAGCGGAGTCCGACATCTCGGACTCAAATCGGATCCGAATCGGAACAGAGAAAGCGGAGTCCGACATCTCGGACTCAAATCGGATCAGAATCGGAACAGAGAAAGCGGAGTCCGACATCTCGGACTCAAATCGGATCCGAATCGGAACAGAGAAAGCGGAGTCCGACATCTCGGACTCAAATCGGATCCGAATCGGAACAGAGAAAGCGGAGTCCGACATCTCGGACTCAAATCGGATCCGAATCGGAACAGAGAAAGCGAGAAACCGAGATGTCGGACTCAAATCGGATCCGAATCGGATCCGAGTCCGACTTTGTGCTTATTGGGTCATTACGATTTATAACCGGTATATGTATGTTTTTACACAACCAAATAAATTACAATGAATGTGTCAATAAGAATATACGTATCAGCGTCTTGAATTAGGTGCGCTATAAAAAATTGCAATGAATATTTATTGGAGATAGCGAAGAAGCCTATTTGAATGAGTGGTAACGGACACATTATGAACTTTCAATTCACTAGGCATTGTATTATATAACCGAGCTACTCTAACCAGGAATGATCGATCCATTAAGTGAAACAACCTAGGTATAACTAATTGGTTTCTACGAGATGAGTGGCAAAATTAAAATGAGTCTTACAAAAAAGTGGACATTGATTTTTTTATAAACTTAAAGAGAAATATGAGCAAACGAAAATTCGCAAAAGTGAGAAAATTACAACCTAGAAATTTAACAACATAAGGTGTTATATATCCACGACCTTTTAAAGCATAAACATACCTTATCGCTCTATTAAACGCCACCTGCAGTAAATTTAAAATGTGTTAATTGGTGCCAGAGTAAACCTCCAAGCAATATAGTATACTTGGCAAAATTAAACTATTTACTAATCGAACTCTTACAAATAGGGGCAGTGATAAATCGGTATTATATAGACTTCTGAGAGAGAAATTAATTCTTGACACTACAATATTAACATGATGACCAAAAGAGAGTTTGACATCAATCTGAACGCCTAGACAGTGCATATCACTCCCAAAATCAACATTAAACATTAACAAATCAACCCCTGCAGAAAAACGCTTTCGTTTTTGAAGCATTGACGGTGAGACTGCTTTACGATGTCCACACACGCAACTTTTCCAAAACAAAATCAATCTTCGATTGAAAAACTACTCGGTGCAGAAAAAGAAAAATGCAATTTTTTGAGATAAATGGTCGGATGTTTATATCATAATAAAGAGGAAGGTATGCGTTAATAATGAAAAACAACATCAGCCAAATGGCCAACACGACCATATACTTACAGGACCATATATTTTTCATGAAATTTTCCATAAATAAATCGCAAAGTGGCTGCCATATGTCCTCGATAGCCTCACGAATTTGGGGTCTTGAATCGACGCTGGGCTGTTGGCGTAGACCTTATCTTTCACATATCCCCAAAGTCGCAAGGTGTTAAATCACAAGATCTCGATGGCCAATTGTGATCACCTCTTCGAGAGATAACACGGTCCGGAAACTTTTCCCGTAAATGAGTAATGGTTTCGTTGCTTGTGTGGCACGTAGCGCCATCTTGTTGAAAGTAAACGTTGTCCAGATCAATACCACCCAACTAGGACCACAAAAAAATTAATTTAATTAATCATTTCTCGATAGCGGAATCTATTTGAAAAAGTAAGGTCCAATGACCGCGCCGGACCATAAACGGCTCCGATGATGTAGGAGAGGCTTCTCAACAATAACTCTTGGGTTTTCCGAGCCCCAGATGCGACAATTTTGCTTGTTGACGTAGGTCAACAAGAAAAATAACGTTTTGGGCTACGCTACGATTTTCCTGTACCGAAAGAGAAGAAAGGAAAAGAAGATTCATTCGAGATTACGCCATGGTAGCCAAACATCTTGAATTTGGTGTGTAAAGACTCCTCATTTAAAATAGGCGATCACGAAATCTTGGCTTTTCAACAATTGAAGTCGGCGTTAGTAGGTTAGAGTTGTCCTTCTCCAATAAGACAGTGCTGACCATCAATTAATTAATAATTATTAATTAAGAAGGACGTTCCGTTTCGTGTATGCTCTTTTTCTTCAAGATTTTAATTACGCCATCGAACCTCGATCGGGTACAAACATGAAAAATCTCGATGCGTTGAGTCGGGTCTCATGCATGATGGTGGAGGTCACGTCGAGACACCGAATGGACGAAGGCCATTCGAAAAATACTGGAGAAAAGTGACTTCGATGACTATTATCTGAAATACGATGTCTTACACAAATATCTCATCAAGGAGCTAATACCCTCGGAAATGGAGAATGAAATAATAGAAATAGCACATTGAAATTGACATTTTGCCTACAAGTGACTAAAGACATGGTAGAGAAAAATTGCCATATCCCTGATTTACTGGCGAAAGCTGAAAATGTTGTAAACAACTGCATTGCGTGAATAATGGCTGAGTCAAAACAAAGTCGGAAATAAAGATTTATAAATCCAATTGACAAAGCGGATCGACCGTTAATGACTTATCATTTACGCCATATCGGACCTTTGGAGGCGACACAAAAGCAGTATAATCATATCCATGTAATTGTGGACGCATTTTCCAAGTTTGTATGGCTATATCCTACAAAGAGCAATGAAGTTATGTCATTTAAAAAAAGCAGACTGCAATTTTCGGAAACCCTTTGAGATAACAGATATAGGTACCGCCTTTACATCCAATTTGTTTAAAGATTATTGTGAAAAAGAAGGAGTAAAACATTTATTAATAGCCACAGGTGTCCCGCGAGGAGTCGAATTCATCGGATTGTTTTACCAATGTTCACTAAGCTATACGTTGAACCCCCTCAAAAGTAGTACAAACTTACAGCAACAAATCAATGACACTGCACCTAGAAGTACCAAACATATTCCATTTAAAATTTTAACTGGTTTAGATATGCGAACAAAGGAAAATCCAGCACTTCGAAAATGTTTAGAAGAATTTGTAGTGAATGAACTCCATTAAGATCTACTAAGAGAAGATGCAAAACTAAATATTCTAAAAATACAAAAAGAGAATAAAAGAAGTTTTAACAAGAGAAGAATCGCTGAGAAAGTATAGGACGTAAACGATCTAATAGCCATCAAGCATACCCAATTCCGATCAGGTCTTAAGTTGAAGCCAAAGTTCTTCGAGTCATACAAGGTAGCCGAAAAGTTGAACCATGGGTGTTACCTAATGGAAAAGGTAGGCGAATTCGATGTACCACTGTCGCGGAACATATGAAACCGTGGGTTAGTGCATTCGGTGAAAGCATCGTCAGGACGGCCGAATGTAGGAAAGGAAGACTGCACGCTAAGACGGTCGCCTAGACCGAGAGAGAAATGCATAGTATTTTATTAAATCGCCACTGTATTACATATATTTGTATTAATAATTTAGTTTTGTACTATTTCGTGCTTTACAACGGCGACATTGGTGTCAAATGAAAGATAAGATTTTATTAGAATAACCAACATAGTAGTTTAGAATAACCAACCCTTTCACCTTTTCTCCACTAAGAAGTTTATTTATATTATTCATGTTTTTTCCCCATCGCGGGTGACATTCTTGACGGGACGCGGGGCTTAAGGGCTGTTCTGATGGGTAGCTGCCGTCACCTAGGAAAGGAACCTGTGTCTGTTTCAGGGGAGGGCGGAGATTTCCCGGAACACCTCAAACTAAGGTTACCCACCGAAAAACTATGATGAGCACAACAATTATTAATAACTCTGCAAATGATCACCAGGCTGGACCTGGAAATCCATCGAACAGTCGTCCATTGATGGCTCTTCGGCAGGTGCGTAATATTTGCAGACACCAACCTCATCATCAAATACACAACTACAGACAGTAGAATTAGGGAACAGGTTATAGATATAACTTTAGTTTCAAATAGTGATTGGTATATACAGAACGTTCTTTCTCGGGCCACTTTAGAATGCACTTCAACATACAATAAGATATAAAAAGGGTAATCCCTACAGAAATCACAGAAAGACTGACAGGAACCTTTTCAGGAATTTTATGCAGTCATTGCCTCCTCCGGACGGAGAGATTGGTGGCGTGAATGAACTGGAGAGGGCAGTAAATCAAACGACACTTTCCCTTTCAGAATCCTTCAAGAAATCCTGCCAAGAGCGCCTGCCTCCCCGTAAGCTCAACTAAACGTGGTGGAAAGTAGGCGACTCTTTAACGGGGTGAAAAGGGAAAAATTCCAGAAATTCGTAGTCGAAGTCTTTAACGACTTCAAGAAAACAAAATGGAAATCTTGGGCAAGTTTCTGCGAGGAAATGGTAGGTAGAAGCGAGATCGCTATATTTCGCACAGTGCTCTCCAAGGATCTCAGTATTCTAGGATTTTTTATGAAACCGGATGGACTGTTCACAGAAAGTAGTACAGAAACGGTAGAACTCCTTATGGAAACATATTTTCCGGGATGCCAGGACTAAAAACAATGGGAAAAATTCCAGAAATTCGTAGTCGAAGTCTTTAACGACTTCAAGAAAGCAGAATGGAAATCTTGGGCAAGTTTCTGTGAGGAAATGGAAGGTAGAAGCGAGATCGCTATATTTCGCACAGTGCTCTCCAAGGATCTCAGTATTCCAGGATTTTTGATGAAACCGGATGGACTGTTCACAGAAAGTAGTACAGAAACGGTAGAACTCCTTATGGAAACATATTTTGCGGGATGCCAGGACTAAAACAATATTATGTGAGATGTACGGACGATTTTATGAACGCAATAGTTGTTGATGAGAAAATCGTGTGGGCTATACAACCTTTCAAGCCGTACAAATCAGCAGGGCCAGATGATATCATACCAGCGCAACTACAGGTCTCACCAAGGCGGGAAAAATAAACCACAACACGACAAAAGATTATAAACCCATCAGTTTTGTAACTTTTTTAATAAAAACCATGGAAAGACTGATGGACCTACATATAAGCGAGAAACTAAAACCAGACGACTTCGGTGGGACACAACACACATACCTTAAGTAAAGGTCAGTGGAATTGACACTACACGAGGTGGAATTATTAATTGAAAGCTACCGATGTAAATTCTTACCGACAATTAGTGAGAAAGATCAAGAAAGAAGCTCTCCCGATGGGCGACATGAAATTGATTAGGAATTAACCCAAAGAAACAAGATAATACAAAATTCCGAATTTTGACTCCCAAAATTAGACGGGGAGATGCAGCATCTATCAAGGGATGCGCAATCCTGGACTCGAAACTTTCCTGGAAAAGGATCACCGAGGACAGAGGAAAGAAGGCACTTTACGCCTTTTATACCTGCAAGAAGATGTTCGGGAAAAATGATCGTTAGACCAATACTCACGTAGTGGTAGAGAACTCGGAGTGCTGAAAACCGTCAAAAAGAGATTTTTCGAAAATTGTACTTTAAAGGAGGGAAGGGGCAAAAAGGGATAAAAGTGGAACCAATTTAAATATTGGAGCTATATTCGTGAAATTCGGCATGTACATTCCCCTAACAACGTAGACTTTCAACATATATGGATTTTTCGAAATTTGTACGTTTACAGTTTATTACAGCTAGGATCGTGAAATTCGGTGTATACATTCCTCTAACTACGTAGACGCGCAACATCATTGTACATTTTGAAGTTTGTATTTTAAGGGGTGAGTAAACTAAAGTATTACAACTAGAATCGTGAAATTCAGTGTGTAAATTCCTCTTACCAGATTGAAGAGTAATATAAATGGATATTTCGAAATTTGTACTTTTAAGGGGAAGCGGTACAAGAAGGGATAAAAATCGTAAAAACTAACAGTGCTTAAATTCCACGTAGAAGCGCAATATAAACAGACTAGCAGTACCGCTGCTTCGCACGCGAAAAAGCCAATTATTTATTTAATTTTCTTTTGGTGGATATAGATAAATCTAAAATAGTAATTTGGAAACATCCTATTATATAGCATTCACACACAGTTAAAGTAATGAGCTTTTCGATATGCACAATTTTAACTGAATTCCTTCGTATGTATAATTTTTATCATTTTTTGAACAAAAAATTACCACCTTTTTGATCCTCGATCTCATGTTTCTAGATGCAGCCAGCTACTTTATAACTTTTGTATCTCTTTCCCAAAAAGTACACATTTTGAAAGACCACTATAGGTAACATGTGTTTTTGCTTCCCCTAAAAATATGTACTTTATTTGGTAACCCATTTATTTCTTGTCGGGACGTATCGTTGTATTAAGTACAAATTTTGAAAAATCCATTTATGTTCCACGTTTAAGTAATTAAAGGACTGTACACAATTTGTATCCCTTTTCGTCCCGCGCATCCCTTAAAAGTACAAATTTCGAAAGTCCAATCATACTGCGCTTCTACGTGGTCAGAGGAATTTACATACTAAATCAAGAAATACATTTCTGTTGCAAGTCTACGTTGTCAGAGGAATTTATTCTCCAAATTTCTCGACTATAGCTGCAATACTTTAGTTGGTACCATTTTTATCCCTTTATGTCCCACTCACCCCTAATAAGTACAAATTTCGAAAAATCCATTTTTACTTTGCTTTTATATGGTCAGAGGAATTTATATACCAAATTTCACTATTCTAGGTGTAATACTTTAGTTGGTACCCGCTCGCCCCTTTGCGGCAATATCATTATATATTTAAATTAATATAATTACTCAATTATCATAAGAAATATAAACATAAAAAAACACCCTCATGAATTATATATATTTGAAGTAATATCTTTTAAAGTCTTTTTAATCCATTCCCTACTGTCTCATCTCATTTTTATGACCGTATGAGCAGAGCACATCTGGTGTTTTATGGCCCTACGGGCAGAACACAAGTTTTTTGCCTATGTAATGAAATAAACTGTACTTAGCTATAAGACATTGAAATGAGTATGTAACTATGGGCAGAGCACAAGTGCTGTTTGTTGCCCATGCAATGAAATAAACTGTACTTAGCTGTAAGACATTGAAATAAAAGAAATTCATCGATTAGCAAACCTGTCAACACTTGTTCTTTCAATTACAAGTTATTTGTTCTTGCTTCAAATAGTTTCGGTGCAATAGCTCCGCTTGGAAAAAAGCTTTCTGATGTTATCATTGGCGCCCGAGCAGGGACAAATTGGAACACTGCATCTTGGTTCCGTTCCCATCAAAATCTATAGTATTCCACTTACTTCGGAATACATCGAATCCATAGCTGTTTGTTGATACAATAGCGTCTGTCGCCAAGTGGAATCATTGGACATTACAGCTGAATTGATTTTGCAGCATAATCGTCGCTGGAGGGATTAATACATTGCTTCTAATTGCTGAGCGTATCATTACCATATAAAATCCACATTCAACGAATATTGCATGCTATAACCTAAATTCTGCACGAGTCTGTTGCCGTTGGATAAATCTGAACTGTACACCTGCTGAAATTGTGCTTGGGTTGGTAAGGTGATTTGTAAAAATACTTAAAAAGTCTAAAGTGGTAAGATAAGGCAATAATTTCCTTAGCCATGGTGTCAAAGAAAGGTCATCGAGATCCTGATTTGTGCAAATCTCGTAAAAGTTTAATTAACTCCTTAATTCGAAGTAAGACTTACGTCTTTAAAAATGGTGCTTCCATGACGATATCAGAGCTGGAGGCGCGGTTGAGTCTAATTGGATCACTATTTTCCCAAATTTGCAATATTCAGACTTCGGTTGAGCAGGAATCGGTTGAAGAAGATACTGACAAACGTCAAAGATTTGAGGAGATGTATTGCGAAGTGAAGGCCAAAATATTGGGTGCAATTTCTTAGAACAAAAGAAGGTCTTCCATTGCTAATGAGCACAGTCTATTAAATCAAACGGTGAATTCCTCAGGAGTTTTCAGCAATCGGTCTGCTAATTTACCTAAACTAAAATTGCCAATATTTTCAGGAAAATATACTGAATGGACTAATTGAGAGCCTAGGTTCAGTGGAAGATTTGAAAGATGTCTTACTGTTTTACTTAGTTCGGCTGAAGCTAGATGAAGACACCTTGTCAAAATGGCATGAGGATTCGCCGGTAAAGGAATTGCCTTCCTGGAAAAATTTAGATGTTTCCTTTCTAACAGATGTTTGTCCTTAGAGAACAGTGAATGTAATATGAACAGGCTAGATAACCGTTTTAGTAGGAATAATTTGAATAGGACATCCAAACGGAGTTCTCAAGGCAAAGTATTAACCGTTTCAGCTTCGTCCTCTAAACATGTTTGTCCTACTTGTGCTGAATCACATTATTTAACTCGGTGTCAAAAGTTCCTAAGCCTCTCGCCGAAACAGCGATACTTCGAAGCCAAAAAGAATTCCATTTGTATTTTGTGTTTAGATAAGAAACATCTGGTGAGGGAATGCAAAGTGGTCAACAATGCAATAAACCCCATCACGAGTCGTTGCATAGAGACAATGTGAAACCAGAAAAATCTTCTACAGTAATTTGTGAATCAGAGAGAGATAAAGGCATGAAGACTTCTGCTCTCTACAGCTCCATGTTATCGGTCTCCACAATGAATTTCTACGGCAATAGTGTTAGTTAGAGATCGTAGAGGCCAGTTTCATCAAATTTGATGTGTCCTTGATTCAGGTAGCCAACTAAATATCATTACGGAAAACTTTGCGACAATGTTGCTGCTACCAGTTACTCAAACATCGATGGTTATAACTGGGATAGGACAAGCAAGGACAAATGTTTTGGAAAAGATAACAACAGTCGTAAAGTCGAGGGTTACAAATTTTAGCTGTAATGTAGAGCTGCACGTTATGCCAGAAATTACAACTTACACTCCGAACTGCGCTGTAGAAATAGACGATTGGAATATCCCAAAGAACATTAAGTTGGCCGACCCAATGTTTTACGCCACCGATAGAATTAACTTGTTACTAGGTGTGACTTTATTCGTTAAACTAATGGCAGTAGGTCAAATAAAATTGGCCGATAATATTCCACTTTTGCAAAAGTCCATGTTAGGCTGGTTGGTAGTTGGTGAGTGCAACAGTTCATCGGTCAATTCATTAAGTGTGGCTGTTGATGAAACTAGTGACGAAGGAGTGGAAGGTCTCCGGGAGTTGGTGGAATAATTTTGGAAATGTGAGAATTTAACATCGGAGAGTTATTCCACCTTGTCGGCAGAGGAAAAAGAATGTACATGTGTTGTGAAACTTTCCCTTTTGTTTAGCGAAAAAACAAAGCAAGTAAAAAAGTAATTTGTCTTTGCTTAACAATAAGGGTTGATCAGTTTTATTTCTGCAAAGGTTTACAATTTTTTAGTAAAGGATACTTAAGTGTTGCTCGTTCGACAATCCAACAAAGAAGGGACGATTCAACTTAAATTCGGCTAAGCCAACCAAAAAATATCTACTTTAAACATATTTAAACAAATACATAATGTAAATACGTACATATATACATACATACATGCATTCGCATTACATTGCAACCAACAAGTCTGTCACACATGTTCGGGATCAACGACCTCTTAACCAGCATCGCTGAAACCGATCATATGCAAATACATCAATAGCAAAGTATATATGTAAGCATTGGTCAAACGCATGTATGGATGAATGTTTGTGTTCATACCTATTCACTTGTTCCCTATTCTTTGCTCCCGAATAACTTCGAATAGTTATATTAGATAGCATATAGAGTAAAGGGAGGGGTGCGACGCACACGCAACCAAAGAAAACAAAGCAATGGTTATGGTGTAGAGGGGCGGGTAGGGACGCACACTCAACCAACGAAACCAACAGAAATGGTTCTGGTCTAGAGGGGCGGGTAGGGACGCACAAGTGAATAAGCATAACAAAACAGATGATATTGGTTACACTACCGATAACTAAAATAAGGACACTAAAATATTTTACAATAATAAAATATAAAGTGATGTAAAAAAATAACTAATACAATACAATACAATATAAAATTAATGATGAGGTTGATAGAAGCGATATTTCCATCAACAACATGTATATCTACATTGAAACGGGCATTTGATGGTCGATTCATTGTCCGTCTGTCATTTCGTTAAAGATTCTGGGAAATTCTTATGATATTGCTTTTAGACGCTTTATTAATTTAGAGAAGAGATTAGATTCAAATCCCGAACTGAAACTTCAATATTCGACGTTCATAGAGGAGTACCATTCATTAGGTCATTTAGAGATTGTAACTGAGGGCTCATTGTTAGGTTCGGCCAGATATTTTATGCCTCACCACCCCGTTATACGTCTTGAAAGCTCGAAAACAAAATTACGCGTGGTCTTTGATGCCTCGTGCAAATCTAGTAACGGGTTGTCCTTGAATGAAAATCTCTTGGTCGGGCCTCGTCTACAACCTGACCTTTTTGATATTTTGATACGTTTTCGTTTCTACCACTATGTCATTTCTGCGGATATTTGTAAAATGTACAGACAGGTGCTTCTACACGAAGATGATACCGCATATCAGTGCATATTGTGGAGGGCTAATAAGAAAGAGCCTATCAGAGTTCTTCGGCTTAAGACGGTAACATATGGAACAAGTTCTGCGCCTTTTTTGGCGGTTCGTTGCTTGAATTATTTAGCTGAGGAAAACAAGGAGGCTAATCCCCTGGGAAGTCGAGCTATTTTAGAAAACTTTTATATGAATGATATGCTGGTAGGGGCAAACTCCATGGAAGAATTGTTGAGGCTAAAAGTAGAAACCACAACTATACTAAATAATGGAAAATTTGATTTGCATAAATGGAGGTCGAACTGCATTGAGCTAAATGACACTAATGGTTCTTTAACTATTAAGAGTGAGGATTGCGCTAAGACTTTAGGTGTTTGTTGGGACTCGAAGAGGGATTTATTCTGCTTTTCATTTGCTGAGGTTTCAATGATAAGGTGACAAAAAAGTCCGTTTTATCCGATTTGGCGAAGTTGTTCGATCCGTTGGGCCTTATAAACCCAATAGTGGTATTAGGGAAAATCTTTTTACAGGAGCTTTGGTTGCTGAAATTGAACTGGGATGAGTCCCTTCCTCAGTTATTATCGACTCAGTGGAAGAAGTTCCAAGGAGAGTGGCGTTTACTGGATGGATTCGAATTCCCCAGAACCTTTTGGAAAAGTGATGGCGTGATATCAGTAGAATTGCACGGATTCTCCGATGCATCGAACAGGGCATATGGTGCTGTAGTTTATGCTCGTATACTTGATTCACGGAAGAATATTAACGTTGAGTTAGTTGCCGCCAAGTCTCGAGTATCCCCGTTAAAATCATTATCGATCCTTCGCTTAGAGTTGTTAGGTGCTTGGTTGCTGGTAGAAATAATGGAACGGGTGAAGAAATGTAGCTCACTAAGAATGAACGGTATTTTCTATTGGACTGATTCATCAATCGTTCTTCACTGGTTAATGTCTTCACTGGTTAATGTCTCATCCCGGCCGTTGGTCTACATTTATTGCTAACCGGGTAGCCAAAATACAAAATCTGTCCTCTGTGAAAGATTGGCACAAAATTGATGGCAGGGAAAACCCTACGGACATTGTTTCTCGTGGAATGTATCCATCGGAATTAAGAAAATCCACTCTATGGTTTAAGGGTCCATCTTTTTTGCTTAAACCAGTGAACGAATGGCCAAGAAATGAGGACAAGGTATTAGCAGTGACAGAAGAAATGGAAGAGCGACGGTCCGCATTTAGTTTAGCGGCCATAGATAGTCATACTAATTTTGTTGATTTGGTATCCACCTGTAAATTTGTTAATACATTTTTAAAGATGCAGAGAGTATTCGCATATGTATTTCGATGGCCAATGCTTCTTAAAGCGAAGACCAGATGTAGGAATCCACCGTACTTAACAGTTCCTGAGCTTAATGGCGGATTACTGTACATAATTTTTAACATACAAAATGTATATTATTTTAAAGAAATTCCAACCATAAGAGCTGACCAGAATATTAGACTGGTATCAGTGCAGAAATTGAACCCGTTTATGGACACTTCCGATATACCTCTAGTAAGAGTAGGTGGCCGGCTCAAAAATTCCAATCTCCCCTTCGCTGTTAAGCATCCAATCCTTTTACCGAGTAACCACGTTGCGGTTACGTCGTTGGTTACATATCTACATATAATTAATTATCATGCCGGTGCACAAGCGTTGGCAGCGTTTGTGCGCCAACGATTCTGGGTAATCTCTCTCAGGAAAGTGGCACGCAAAGTAGTAAGAAAATGTGTGACTTGTTTTAGGCATAAACCGAAACTTCTAGTTCAAATGATGGGTAATTTACCTTCGTACAAAGCCTATCTTGCCATTTTTGTTTGTTTCGCCACAAAGGCTTGCCATATCGAGGTAGTATCCGATCTTAGCACATCATCATTCATCGCATCACCTTAGCGCTTTTTTGCTCGGAGAGGTCTAAGCTCGGACTTATTCTGCGATAATGCAACAAATTTTGTTGGTGCATCGAGAGAAATGAAGGACATTATGATTCATGTGTTTTCTGAGAAGAAATTCCATTTCATACCACCTCGTTCACCCCACTTCGGTGGATTGTGGGAGAGCGCAGTAAAGGTCGCAAAACAAATGTTGGTACACCACATAAATTCGACATCATTGACCTTTGAAGAGTTAACACAATAGTGGCGCAAATTGAGGACATCATGAATTCGAGACCTATATGTCCATTATCCAGCGATGCGAATGATCTGGAAGCCCTCACACATTCAGTTCCAGATGCCTTCTTCGAAAAAGATATAAATATTTCGCATGTAAATAGATGGAAGCGAATACAAGCCCTACAAATTATGTTTTGGAAGAGATGGTCAAAAGAATATCTTACACTAATGCAAGAGAGATTAAAGTGGAACAAAAAGGCAGAAAACGCCAGCATGCTGGTTATTAGGAAGAGTTACCGACCTACATGAGGGCGATGATGGACTTGTAAGAGTGGTTACACTTCGAACTAAATCGGGAGCTCTGAAAAGAAACATCCACCGACTTTGCCCATTACCTCTTGAGTAGTTTGCAGCTGGTTGGAAGGAGCTTCCAAGGCGGGGAATATGTTGCGGCCATATCATTATATATTTAAATTCATATAATTACTCAATTATCATAAGAAATATAAACATAAAAAAACTCCCTCATGAATTATATATATTTGAAGTAATATCTTTTAAAGTCTTTTTAATCCATTCCCTACTGGGTCTTTCACAAATTAATACTGGTTTTTCGAATTTGTCTACTCATTATTATGACCGTATGAGCAGACACACTGATGTTTTATGGCCCTACGGGCAGAACACAAGTTTTTTGCCCATGCAATGAAATAAACTGTACTTAGCTGTAAGACATTGAAATAAAAGAAATTCAGTTACAAGTTATTTGTTCAATTACAAGTTATTTGTTCTTGCTTCAAATAGTTTCGGTGCAATATCTCCGCTTGGAAAAAAGCTTCCTGGCGTTATCAAGTACAAATTTCGAAAAATTCAATTTTACTTCGCTTTTCCATGGTCAGAGGAATTTACATACCAAATTTCACGATTCTAGGTGTAATACTTTAGTTGGTACCATTTTTATCCCTTTTAGTCCCGCTCGCCCCCTAAAAATACAAATTTCGAAAAATCAAATTTTACTTCGCTTTTATATGGTCAGAGGAATTTACATACCAAATTTCATCATTCTAGGTGTAACACTTTAGTTGGTACAATTTTTATCCCTTTCTGTCCAGCACGCCCCTAAAAAGTACAATTTTCGAAAAATCCAATTTTAGTTCGTTTCTATATGGTCAGAGGAATTTACATACCAAATTTCACGATTCTAGGTGTAATACTTTAGTTGGTAACATTTTTATCTCTTTTTGTCCCGCTCGCCCCTTAAAAGTACAAATTTCGAAAAATCCAATTTTACTTCGTTTCTATATGGTCAGAGGAATTTACATACCAAATTTCACGATTCTAGCTGTAATACTTTAGTTGGTACCATTATTACTCCTTTTTGTCCCGCTCACCCCTTAAAAGTACAAATTTCGAAAAATCCAATTTTACTTCGTTTCTATATGGTCAGAGGAATTTACATACCAAATTTCACGATTCTAGCTGTAATACTTTAGTTGGAACAATTTTTATCCCGCTCGCCCCTTAAAAGTACAAATTTCGAAAAATCCAATTTCACTTCGTTTCTATATGATCAGAGGAATTTACGTACCAAATTTCACGATTCTATCGTTAATACTTTAGTTGGTACCATTTTTATCCCTTTTTGTCCCGCTCGCCCCCAAAAATAGAAATTTCGAAAAACCCAATTTTACTTCGCTTTTATATGGTCAGAGCAATTTACATACCAAATTTCATGATTCTAGGTGTAATACTTTACCATTTTTATCCCTTTTTGTCTCGCACGCCCATTAAAAGTACAATTTTCGCAAAATCCAATTTTACTTTGCTTTTATATGGTCAAAGGAATTTACATACCAAATTTCACGATTCTAGGTGTAATATTTTAGTTTGTACCATTTTTATCCCTTTTTGTCCCGCAAGCCCCTTAAAAGTACAATATTCGAAAAATCGAATTTTACTTCGCTTTTATATGGTCAGAGGAATTTACATACCAAATTTCACGATTTTAGGTGTAATACTTTAGTTGGTACCATTTTTATCAATTTCTTTCCCGCTCGTCCCTTAAAAGTACAAATTTCGAAAAATCCAATTTCACTTCGTTTCTATATGGTCAGAGGAATTTACGTACCAAATTTCACTATTCTATCTGTAATATTTTAGTTGGTACCATTTTTATCTCTTTTTGTCCCGCAAGCCCTTTAAAAGTAGAATTTTCGAAAAATCCAATTTTACTTCGCTTTTATATGGTCAGAGCAATTTACATACCAAATTTCACGATTCTAGGTGTAATACTTTTGTTGGTACCATTTTTATCCCTTTTTGTGCCGCACGCCCATTAAAAGTAAAATTTTCGAAAAATCGAATTTTACTTCGCTTTTATATGGTCACAGAAATTTACATACCAAATTTCACGATTCTAGGTGTAATACTTTAGTTGGTACCATTTTTATCCATTTCTTTTCCGCTCGTCCCTTAAAAGTACAAATTTCGAAAAATCCAATTTTACTTCGTTTCTATATGGTCAGAGCAATTTACATACCAAATTTCACGATTCTGGGTGTAATACTTTTGTTGGTACCATTTTTATCCCTTTTTGTCTCGCACGCCCATTAAAAGTACAATTTTCGAAAAATCCAATTTTACTTCGCTTTTATATGGTCAGAGCAATTTACATACCAAATTTCACGACTCTAGGTGTAATACTTTTGTTGGTACCATTTTTATCTCTTTCTGTCCCGCACGCCCATTAAAAGTACAATTTTCGAAAAATCAAATTTTACTTCGCTTTTATATGGTCAGAGGAATTTACATACCAAATTTCACGATTTTAGCTGTAATACTTTAGTTGGTGCCATTTTTGTCCCGCACGCGCCTTAAAAGTACAATTTCGAAAAATCCAATATTTCTTCGCTTTTATGTGGTCAGAGGAATTTACATACCAAATTTCACGATTCTAGGTGTAATACTTTAGTTGGTACCAATTTTATCCCTTTCTGTCCCGCTCGCCCCTTAAAAGTACAAATTTCGAAAAACCAAATTTTACTTCGCTTTTATATGGTCAGAGGAATTTACATACCAAATTTCACTATTCTAGGTGTAATACTTTAGTAGGTACCAAATTTCGAAAAATTCAATTTTACTTCGCTTTTATATGGTCAGAGGAATTTACATACCAAATTTCACGATTCTAGGAGTAATACTTTAGTTGGTACCATTTTTATCCCTTTTTGTCCCGCTCGCCCCTTAAAAGAACAATTTTCGAAAAATCAAATTTTACTTCACTTTTATATGGTCAGAGGAATTTACGTACCAAATTTCATCATTCTAGGTGTAATACTTTAGTTGGTACCATTTTTATCCCTTTCTGTCCCGCACGCCCCTTAAAAGTACAATTTTCGAAAAATCCAATTTTACTTCGTTTCTATATGGTCAGAGGAATTTACATACCAAATTTCACGATTCTAGGTGTAATACTTTAGTTGGAACCATTTTTATCCCTTTTTGTCCCGCTCGCCCCTTAAAAGTACAAATTTCGAAAAATCCAATTTTACTTCGTTTCTATATGATCAGAGGAATTTACATACCAAACTTCACGATTCTAGCTGTAATACTTTAGTTGGTACCATTTTTGACCCTTTTTGTCCCGCTCGCCCCTTAAAAGTAAAATTTTCGAAAAATCCAATTTTACTTCGTTTCTATATGGTCAGAGGAATTTACATACCAAATTTCACGATTTTAGCTGTAATACTTTAGTTGGTACCATTTTTACTCCTTTTTGTCCCGCTCATCCCTTAAAAGTACAAATTTCGAAAAATCCAATTTCACTTCGTTTCTATATGGTCAGAGGAATTTACATACCAAATTTCACGATTCTATCTGTAATACTTTAGTTGGTACCATTTTTATCCCTTTTTTCCTGCTCGCCCCCTAAAAATACAAATTTCGAAAAATCCAATTTAACTTTGTTTCTATAAGGTCAGAGCAATTTACATACCAAATTTCACGTTTCGAGCTGTAATACTTTAGTTGGTACCATTTTTGCCCCGCAAGCCCCTTAAAAGTACAATTTTCGAAAAATCCAATTTTACTTCGTTTCTATATGGTCAGAGGAATTTACATACCAAATATCACGATTCTATCTGTAATACTTTAGTTGGTACCATTTTTATCCCTTTTTTCCTGCTCGCCCCCTAAAAATACAAATTTCGAAAAATCCAATTTAACTTTGTTTCTATAAGGTCAGAGCAATTTACATACCAAATTTCACGTTTCGAGCTGTAATACTTTAGTTGGTACCATTTTTGCCCCGCAAGCCCCTTAAAAGTACAATTTTCGAAAAATCCAATTTTACTTTGTTTCTATATGGTCAGATGAATTTACATACCATATTTCTCTATTCTTGCTGTAATACTTTAGTCGGCACCATTTTTATCCCTTTTTGTCCCGCTCGCCCCTTAAAAGTACAATTTTCGAAAAATCCTATTTTACTTCGCTTTTTATGGTCAGAGGAATTTACATACCAAATTTCACGATTCTAGCTGTAATACTTTAGTTGGTACCATTTTTATCCATTTTTTCCTGCTCGCCCCCTAAAAATACAAATTTCGAAAAATCCAATTTAACTTTGTTTCTATAAGGTTAGAGCAATTTACATACCAAATTTCACGTTTCGAGCTGTAATACTTTAGTTGGTACCATTTTTGTCTCGCACGCCCATTAAAAGTACAATTTTCGAAAAATCCAATTTTACTTCGCTTTTATATGGTCAGAGCAATTTACATACCAAATTTCACGACTCTAGGTGTAATACTTTAGTTGGTACAATTTTTACCCGTTTTTGTCCCGCTCGCCTCTTAAAAGTGCAAATTTCGAAAATTTTAATTTTACTTCGCTTTTTTATGGTCAGAGAAATTTACATACCAAATTTCACGATTCTAGGTGTAATACTTTAGTTGGTCCCATTTTTTATCCCTTTTTGTCCCACTCGCCCCTTAAAAGTACAGATTTCGAAAAATCCAATTTTGCTTCGTTTATATATTATCAGAGGAATTTACATAACAAATTTCACGTTTCTAGCTGTAATACTTTAGTTGGTACCATCTTTATCCCTAGTTGTCCCACTCGCCCCTTAAAAATACAAATTTCGAAAAATCCAAATTTACTTCGTTTCTATATGGTCAGAGGAATTTACATACCAAATTTCACGTTTCTAGCTGTAATACTTTAGTTGGTACCATTTTTGTCCCTTTTTGTCCGCTCGCCCCCTAAAAATACAAATTTCGAAAAATCTAATTTTACTGCGCTTCTATATGGTCAGTACTATTTTCGAAAAATCCAATATTACTTCGCTTTTATGTGGTCAGAGGAATTTACATACCAAATTTCACTATTCTAGGTGTAATACTTTAGTTGGTACCATTTTTACTCCTTTTTGTCCCGCTCATCCCTTAAAAGTACAAATTTCGAAAAATCCAATTTTACTTCGATTTTATATGGTCAGAGGAATTTACATACCAAATTTCACAATTCTAGATGTAATACTTTAGTTGGTGCCATTTTTGTCCCTTTCTGCTCTTTTCGCCTTAAAAGTACAATTTTCGAAAAATCCAATTTTACTTCGTTTCTATATGGTCAGAGGAGGTCCCGCACGCCCATTAAAAGTACAATTTTCGAAAAATCCAATTTTACTTCGATTTTATATGGTCAGAGGAATTTACATACCAAATTTCACGATTCTAGCTGTAATACTTTAGTTGGTACCATTTTTATCCCTTTTTGTCCCGCTCGCCCCCTAAAAATACAAATTTCGAAAAATCCAATTTTACTTCGTTTCTATATGGTCAGATGAATTTACATACCAAATTTCACTATTCTTGCTGTAATACTTTAGTCGGCACCATTTTTATCCCTTTTTGTCCCGCTCGCCCCTTAAAAGTACAATTTTCGAAAAATCCTATTTTACTTCGCTTTTTTATGGTCAGAGGAATTTACATACCAAATTTCACGATTCTAGGTGTAATACTTTAGTTGGTACCAATTTTACCCCTTTCTGTCCCGCTCGCCCCTTAAAAGTACAAATTTCGAAAAACCAAATTTTACGTCGCTTTTATATGGTCAGAGGAATTTACATACCAAATTTCACTATTCTAGGTGTAATACTTTAGTAGGTACCAAATTTCGAAAAATTCAATTTTACTTCGCTTTTATATGGTCAGAGGAATTTACATACCAAATTTCACGATTCTAGGAGTAATACTTTAGTTGGTACCATTTTTATCCCTTTTTGTCCCGCTCGCCCCTTAAAGTACAAATTTCGAAAAATCCAATTTTACTTCGTTTCTATATGGTCAGAGGAATTTACATACCAAACTTCACGATTCTAGCTGTAATACTTTAGTTGGTACCATTTTTGTCCCTTTTTGTCCCGCTCGCCCCTTAAAAGTACAAATTTCGAAAAATCCAATTTTACTTCGTTTCTATATGGTCAGAGGAATTTACATACCAAATTTCACGATTTTAGCTGTAATACTTTAGTTGGTACCATTTTTACTCCTTTTTGTCCCGCTCATCCCTTAAAAGTACAAATTTCGAAAAATCCAATTTCACTTCGTTTCTATATGGTCAGAGGAATTTACATACCAAATTTCACGATTCTATCTGTAATACTTTAGTTGGTACCATTTTTATCCCTTTTTTTCCTGCTCGCCCCCTAAAAATACAAATTTCGAAAAATCCAATTTAACTTTGTTTCTATAAGGTCAGAGCAATTTACATACCAAATTTCACGTTTCGAGCTGTAATACTTTAGTTGGTACCATTTTTGTCCCGCAAGCCCCTTAAAAGTACAATTCTCGAAAAATCCAATTTTACTTCGTTTCTATATGGTCAGATGAATTTACATACCATATTTCTCTATTCTTGCTGTAATACTTTAGTCGGCACCATTTTTATCCCTTTTTGTCCCGCTCGCCCCTTAAAAGTACAATTTTCGAAAAATCCTATTTTACTTCGCTTTTTTATGGTCAGAGGAATTTACATACCAAATTTCACGATTCTAGCTGTAATACTTTAGTTGGTACCATTTTATCCCTTTTTTTCCTGCTCGCCCCCTAAAAATACAAATTTCGAAAAATCCAATTTAACTTTGTTTCTATAAGGTCAGAGCAATTTACATACCAAATTTCACGTTTCGAGCTGTAATACTTTAGTTGGTACCATTTTTATCCCTTTTTGTCCCGCAAGCCACTTAAAAGTACAATTTTCGAAAAATTCAATTTTACTTCGTTTCTATATGGTCAGATGAATTTACATACCATATTTCACTATTCTTGCTGTAAGACTTTAGTCGGCACCATTTTTATCCCTTTTTGTCCCGCTCACCCCTTAAAAGTACAATTTTCGAAAAATCCTATTTTACTTCGCTTTTTTATGGTCAGAGGAATTTACATACCAAATTTCACGATTCTAGCTGTAATACTTTAGTTGGTCCCATTTTTTATCCCTTTTTGTCCCACTCGCCCCTTAAAAGTACAGATTTCGAAAAATCCAATTTTGCTTCGTTTATATATTATCAGAGGAATTTACATAACAAATTTCACGTTTCTAGCTGTAATACTTTAGTTGGTACCATCTTTATCCCTAGTTGTCCCACTCGCCCCTTAAAAATACAAATTTCGAAAAATCCAAATTTACTTCGTTTCTATATGGTCAGAGGAATTTACATACCAAATTTCACGTTTCTAGCTGTAATACTTTAGTTGGTACCATTTTTGTCCCTTTTTGTCCGCTCGCCCCCTAAAAATACAAATTTCTTAAAATCTAATTTTACTGCGCTTCTATATGGTCAGATGAATTTACATACCAAATTTCATGATTCTAGGTGTAATACTTTAGTTGGTGCCATTGTTGGCCCTTTCTGTCCCGCACGCGCCTTAAAAGTACTATTTTCGAAAAATCCAATATTACTTCGCTTTTATGTGGTCAGAGGAATTTACATACCAAATTTCACGATTCTAGGTGTAATACTTTAGTTGGTACCATTTTTATCCCTTTTTGTCCCGCTCGCCCACTAAAAATACAAATTTCGAAAAATCCAATTTTACTTCGATTTTATATGGTCAGAGGAATTTACATACCAAATTTCACGATTCTAGCTGTAATACTTTAGTTGGTACCATTTTTATCCCTTTTTGTCCCGCTCGCCCCCTAAAAATACAAATATCGAAAAATCCAATTTTACTTCGATTTTATATGGTCAGAGGAATTTACATACCAAATTTCAAGATTCTAGCTGTAATACTTTAGTTGGTACCATTTTTATCCCTTTTTGTCCCGCTCGCCCCTTAAAAGTACAAATTTCGAAAAATCCAATTTTACTTCGTTTCTATATGGTCAGAGGAATTTACATACCAAATTTCAAGATTCTAGCTGTAATACTTTAGTTGGTACCATTTTTATCCCTTTTTGTCCCGCTCGCCCCCTAAAAATACAAATTTCGAAAAATCCAATTTTACTTCGATTTTATATGGTCAGAGGAATTTACATACCAAATTTCACTATTCTTGCTGTAATACTTTAGTTGTTACCATTTTTATCCCTTTTTGTCCCGCTCGCCCCTTAAAAGTACAAATTTCGAAAAATCCAATTTTACTTCGATTTTATATGGTCAGAGGAATTTACATACCAAATTTCACAATTCTAGGTGTAATACTTTAGTTGGTGCCATTTTTGTCCCTTTCTGCTCTTTTCGCCTTAAAAGTAAAATTTTCGAAAAATCCAATTTTACTTCGTTTCTATGTGGTCAGAGGAATTTACATACCTAATTTCACGATTCTAGCTGTAATACTTTAGTTGGTACCATTTTTATCCCTTTTTGTCCCGCTCGCCCCCTAAAAATACAAATTTCGAAAAATCCAATTTTACTTCGATTTTATATGGTCAGAGGAATTTACATACCAAATTTCACTATTCTTGCTGTAATACTTTAGTCGGTACCATTTGTATCCCTTTTTGTCCCGCTCGCCCCTTAAAAGTACAATTTTCGAAAAATCCAATTTTACTTCGCTTTTTTATAGTCAGAGGAATTTACATACCAAATTTCACGATTCTAGCTGTAATACTTTAGTTGGTACCATTTGTATCCCTTTTTGTCCCCCTCGCCCCTTAAAAGTACAATTTTGGAAAAATCCAATTTTACTTCGCTTTGTTATAGTCAGAGGAATTTACATACCAAATTTCACGATTCTAGGTGTAATACTTTAGTTGGTACCATTTTTATCTCTTTTTGTCTCGCTCGCCCCCTAAAGTACAAATTTGGAAAAATCCAATTTTATTGCGCTTCTATATGGTCAGAGGAATTTACATACCAAATTTCACGATTCTAGCTGTAATACTTTAGTTGGTCCCATTTTATCCCTTTTTGTCCCACTCGCCCCCTAAAAATACAAATTTCGAAAAATCTAATTTTACTGCGCTTCTATATGGTCAGATGAATTTACATACCAAATTTCACTATTCTTGCTGTAATACTTTAGTCGATCCATTTGTATCCCTTTTTGTCCCGCTCGCCCCTTAAAAGTACAATTTTTGTAAAATCCAATTTTACTACGATTTTATATGGTCAGAGGAATTTACATACCAAATTGCACTATTCTAGCTGTAATACTTTAGTTGGTACCATTTTTATCCCTTTTTGTCCCCCTCGCCCCTTAAAAGTACAATTTTGGAAAAATCCAATTTTACTTCGCTTTTTTATAGTCAGAGGAATTTACATACCAAATTTCACGATTCTAGCTGTAATACTTTAGTTGGTCCCATTTTATCCCTTTTTGTCCCACTCGCCCCCTAAAAATACAAATTTCGAAAAATCTAATTTTACTGCGCTTCTATATGGTCAGATGAATTTACATACCAAATTTCACTATTCTTGCGGTAATACTTTAGTCAGTACCATTTTTATCCCTTTTTGTCCCGCTCGCCCCTTAAAAGTACAAATTTCGACAAATTCAATTTAACTTCGTTTCTTTATGGTCAGAGGAATTTACATACCAAATTTCACGATTCTAGCTGTAATACTTTAGTTGGTACCATTTTTGTCCCGCTCTTCCCTTAAAAGTACAGATTTCGAAAAATCCAATTTTACTTCGTTTAGATATGATCAGAGGAATTTACATACCAAATTTCACGATTCTAGCTGTAATACTTTAGTTGGTACCATTTTTATCCCTAGTTGTCCCACTCGCCCCTTAAAAATACAAATTTCGAAAAATCCAATTTTACTTCGTTTCTATATGGTCAGAGGAATTTACATACCAAATTTCACGTTTCTAGCTGTAATACTTTAGTTGGTACCATTTTTGTCCCTTTTTGTCCGCTCGCCCCCTAAAAATACAAATTTCGAAAAATCCAATTTTACTTCGATTTTATATGGTCAGAGGAATTTACATACCAAATTGCACGATTCTAGCTGTAATACTTTAGTTGTTACCATTTTTATCCCTTTTTGTCCCGCTCGCCCCTTAAAAGTACAAATTTCGAAAAATCCAATTTTACTTCGTTTCTATATGGTCAGAGGAATTTACATACCAAATTTCACGATTCTAGCTGTAATACTTTAGTTGGTACCATTTTTATCCCTTTTTGTCCCGCTCGTCCCCTAAAAATACAAATTTCGAAAAATCCAATTTTACTTCGATTTTATATGGTCAGAGGAATTTACATACCAAATTTCACTATTCTTGCTGTAATACTTTAGTTGTTACCATTTTTATCCCTTTTTGCCCCGCTCGCCCCTTAAAAGTACAAATTTCGAAAAATCCAATTTTACTTCGATTTTATATGGTCAGAGGAATTTACATACCAAATTTCACAATTCTAGGTGTAATACTTTAGTTGGTACCATTTTTATCCCGCTCGCCCCCTAAAAATACAAATTTCGAAAAATCCAATTTTACTTCGATTTTATATGGTCAGAGGAATTTACATACCAAATATCACTATTCTTGCTGTAATACTTTAGTCGGTACCATTTGTATCCCTTTTTGTCCCGCTCGCCCCTTAAAAGTACAATTTTCGAAAAATCCAATTTTACTTCGCTTTTTTATAGTCAGAGGAATTTACATACCAAATTTCACGATTCTAGGTGTAATACTTTAGTTGGTACCATTTGTATCCCTTTTTGTCTCGCTCGCCCCCTAAAAGTACAAATTTCGAAAAATCCAATTTTATTGCGCTTCTATATGGTCAGAGGAATTTACATACCAAATTTCACTATTCTTGATGTAATACTTTAGTCGGTACCATTTGTATCCCTTTTTGTCCCGCTCGCCCCTTAAAAGTACAATTTTCGAAAAATCCAATTTTACTTCGCTTTTTTATAGTCAGAGGAAATTACATACCAAATTTCACGATTCTAGGTGTAATACTTTAGTTGGTACCATTTTTATCTCTTTTTGTCTCGCTCGCCCCCTAAAGTACAAATTCGAAAAATCCAATTTTATTGCGCTTCTATATGGTCAGAGGAATTTACATACCAAATTTCACGATTCTAGCTGTAATACTTTAGTTGGTCCCATTTTATCCCTTTTTGTCCCACTCGCCCCCTAAAAATACAAATTTCGAAAAATCTAATTTTACTGCGCTTCTATATGGTCAGATGAATTTACATACCAAATTTCACTATTCTTGCTGTAATACTTTAGTCGGTACCATTTGTATCCCTTTTTGTCCCGCTCGCCCCTTAAAAGTACAATTTTTGAAAAATCCAATTTTACTACGATTTTATATGGTCAGAGGAATTTACATACCAAATTGCACTATTCTAGCTGTAATACTTTAGTTGGTACCATTTTTATCCCTTTTATCCTGCTCGCCCCTTAAAAGTACAAATTTCGAAAAATCCAATTTTACTTCGTTTCTATATGGTCAGAGGAATTTACATACCAAATTTCACGATTCTAGCTGTAATACTTTAGTTGGTACCATTTTTGTCCCGCTCTTCCCTTAAAAGTACAGATTTCGAAAAATCCAATTTTACTTCGTTTAGATATGATCAGAGGAATTTACATACCAAATTTCACGATTCTAGCTGTAATACTTTAGTTGGTACCATTTTTATCCCTAGTTGTCCCACTCGCCCCTTAAAAATACAAATTTCGAAAAATCCAATTTTACTTCGTTTCTATATGGTCAGAGGAATTTACATACCAAATTTCACGTTTCTAGCTGTAATACTTTAGTTTGTACCATTTTTATCCCTTTTGGTCCCGCTCGCCCCCTAAAAATACAATTTTCGAAAAATCTAATTTTACTGCGCTTCTATATGGTCAGAGGAATTTACATACCAAATTTCACGATTATAGCTGTAATACTTTAGTTGGTACCATTTTTATCCCTTTTGTCCCGCTCGCCCCTTAAAAATACAAATTTCGAATAATCAAATTTTACTTCGTTTCTATATGGCCAGAGGAATTTACATACTAATTTTCACGATTCTAGCTGTAATACTTTAGTTGGTACCATTTTTATCCCTATTTATCCCACTCGCCCTTTAAAAATACAAATTTCGAAAATCCAATTTTACTGTGCTTCTATATGGTCAGAGGAATTTACATACCACATTTCACGTTTCTAGCTGTAATACTTTAGTTGGTACCATTTTTATCCCTTTTTGTCGCGCTCGCCCCTTAAAAGTACAAATTTCGAAAAATCCAACTTTACTTCGTTTCTATATGGTCAGAGGAATTTACATACCAAATTTCACGATTCTAGCTGTAATACTTTAGTTGGTACCATTTTTATCCTTTTTTGTCCCGCTCGCCCCTTAAAAGTACAAATTTCGAAAAATCCAATTTCACTTCGTTTTTGTACCAAATTTCACGATTCTAGCTGTAATTCATTAGTGGTACCATTTTTATCCCTATTTGTCCCGCTCGCCCCTTAAAAGTACAAATTTCGAAAAAATCGTCTGCATGGTCATTGCAAGGAACTTCATGTTTCATGTTTATAGCTACTGCCGTGTAGTCAGGACGAAGGTTCGATGTTTATCCCTTTTTGGGACATTTTATCCCCTAAAAGTACGAATTTCGTAAAACCCTTTCTTAGTTGACGTCTACTTCATATTGGGAACTACCCTGAAAATGTCATGACCCTGGGGGCTGGTCAATGATAATTCAGTCAGTCAGTAACGCAACTCTTTTATATATATAGATTTTGTAAATTCCTCTGACCGTGTAAAAGCGCAATATAAATGGATTTATCAAACCGGTACAAAGAAAGATAAAATTTGGGACTAAGTGAAACTTATGGTTATCGAACAAAAAATCACGAAAGTTATTCTGAATCGAACGTTTTTATCGATATTACTTTATTGAATACTACCAGTCGTAGTAAATATTAAACTAATGTCGGAATACTTACTTTCGAATTTGTATCGATCAATTCCAATATAAATAATTGTGGAAGTCCTCCATTGAATCCATCAGAACACGTTACCGTTAGTGATGTCATTGATATATTCGATAACGTACAATTATGCACTTTATCTGGTCGTCCTAGAAAGTAAAAAAATAATACTGAATATTTGATTTTGTTGTGATATGTATAATATTTATATTTTATAGAAGAGTTTTTGTTAAAAAATGTTAGTTCGGCCGCGTCGAATCTTTTTTAAAGTACACTTGAGAGTATTACCATACGTAGAGATTACGTTTACATTACAAGCGCAGTAGCACAAGATGAATATTTAAATATTTCTCCTTCAAAAATTGTGTACGCAATGTTTTTGCCCAGCTTCTCATAATTGTTTAAAAAATAGTTATAATAAAAATAAAAAATAGTTATAATAAAAAATAACAGTTAAAATATAACGTGTTATGGTCACTTTGAAGAAATTCGATGAAAATTCGTGGTTTCTGGGGCGGAAATATTCTATCCGGGAGCGAAATTTGTATGAGAGTAATATGTAACTCTGAACCGATTTGACCCATTTTCACCATGGGTGTTTCTGTTGAAATATAAAATATTTTGAAAGACTTGAAGAAGAACTGTTAAAATATGTGGTTTATAGTGTGGAAAAAGTGAAATCGGGAGTGAAATTTGTGTGGGAGCTATATATAAATCTGAACCGATTTTGCACCATGGCTGCTTAGAGTAAGATAATGGCTGTTTAGATAAGATGTTTCGCCTAATTTGAAGAGGATCAGTAAAAACATGTTGTTTCTAGATCAGAAAAAGTTAAATCGGAAGCGAAATTTTAATGGGAGCTATATATAAATCTGAACCGATCTGAACTATTTTCACCATAGGTGTTCCTAGTTAAAATATAAGATGTTTTGCTAAATCTAAAGACAATCTGATACAATATGTGGTTTTTAGAGCGACAAAAATCAAATCGGGAGCGAAATTTGTATGGGAGCTATATATAAATCTGAACCGATCTAACAAAGTTTTACCTGTTCTGTAGTAATATATGGTATCTAGAGTGGAAAGAGTCGAATCGGGAGTGAAATTCGTATGGGGCTATATCTAAATCGACTCAGAAAGTGATTCTAAGTCGATCGGTATAATTAACAATGGATCTATCTCCCTTCCTTTTGGGTGCACAAAGTCTCTTTCGTGGAGTGTTTAAAAATGTTTGACTTTATTATTAAAACCCTTATCCCTATTAATATTATAAAACCTTAGTGTAAGTCTGTCTGTCTGTTTGTTCCGCAATCACGTGTAGGCTGAACCGATGTTGTTGAAGTTTTCAGTACAGACAGATGCAGGTCAGGAAGGAACTATATGCTATAGAATTTTTAAAAATTTGCTCTGTGGGCGGAGAGGCGTGGCAATAGTGTTTTTGAGAGCTAGAAGGCTCAAAATTGGTACATATATATTACTGACCACGATAATGATAAATATGATGCCGAAATTAGGAGGGCTGAAATTGGAATGAAATTGATGTCGAAATTTGGATTTTCGTTTTGTGGGTGTTGGGGCGTGGCAAAAGTGTTTTTGAGAGCTAGAAGGCTTGAAATTAAAACGTATATATTACTGACCACGAAAAAGATAAAAATGATGCTGGATTTTGAATTTTCGTTTCGTGGGCAGTGGTGGCGTGGCAAAAGTTTTTTGAGAGGTAGTATGCTGAAAATTGGTACACACATATATATTACTGACCACTAGAAAGATCAATTTGATGTCGAAATTTGAGAGCTAGAAGACTGAAAATTGGTACATGTATATTACTGACCGAATTTTGGCGGATTTTGAATTTTCGTTTCGTGGGCGGTGGGGGCGTGGCAAAAGTGCTTTTTAGCTAGAAAGCTGAATATTGGAACGTGTATATTACTGACCACGATAAAATCAATATGATAAGATCAATATGAAACCTGATTTTAATTTTGCCATTTTTTTGCCTGGCGAAGCGGGCGGGGTTCAGCTAGTAGTAATATACTACTATCTTATCAACAGGAAATGTATTTGTTCTTATGGTTCTGTTCCTTTTGTTACTGTATTTTTTATGTTGCTGTGGTGACGATGTTCATCGTGCATAATTTGAAATATAATGAAGTTGAAGTTGTGCAATGCAGAGTTACAAGCCGAACCATTATTATTGGCGGCGGCGGCGCTACTCAAAATGGGTCGGCGGCTTTCGGCTAATTTACCGGCTCATTCTGTGATTCGATCACTCCTATTTATTTGACAATTTTGGGAAAACGGAAGGAACAATTTGTATTGGTTTTTATACCGTTTCTTTTATTTTTGGCAAGTAGTTCAATATACGTTAATATTAGCCAATTATTTTTTGGGATTGGAATCCATTCCCAAAATTTATAATATGGATGAATTTAATAAATATTTTTGCAATTACTGCTTTTCATGTGAGGCATATTTGACCAGTTTATTGTGTTTTATAGGAGCATATGGACACGCATATTGGAATAGACTTATATAAATGTGACATCAAATCAAAATAGAATCTATAGACGGCATCATAAAGTGAGATACCAAATACAAAGAAAGATAAATATATTTATCAGTGGAAGGTTGTCTAAGTCGACAGTTATATTTTCTTTTGTAATATTATGTGGGTTGTCTATTTTGGTAGTAAGATTTGACTGAGTTATTCTGGATTCTCAAAGACAAGCACATGTTAAACAGTAGAGAGCATTGCCTGGGGTATAATTCGTCAGTAGTACTGGTAACAAAGTCAACACTGAGTTAGTACAGTTGGCACAAGTACAAGATATGTCAATTTTTCTCTTTAGTTTGATCAGATTTCTAATTTAAGAACTTTTATTTTTGGCATTATAAAAGACTAGATGACCCGGCAAACGTTGTTTTATTTATTTATCGGTGCAGGTAATTCACATTTATTAAAAAATGTGAATTTTATATGAACTATTAAATGATAAAAACTATATGCGTAAATAAGAGAATGTTAGTGTTATTCATTATAGTGGACCCGGAGAACTTCGTCTCACCTACGTCATTTCAAATTGCAAAAAATCTGTGGTCAATTGTCCATTGCAATTTATTTTTTTTAATATCTGCTGGATGGTGTCGATTTTAAATTATATTTTCCCTCATTGAATCACTCTGTGATAAACAATATTTTTTTTGTTGTCAGGTGCGAAAACGATCAAAGCGGGAACATGAGGCATACAGTTGACCGTGTGAAATACATTCATTCTCCAGACTGAGACCACAAACACTGTGATTTATTGATTGTCATGGCGAATGCGAGACGAATTGGAAATTGGATTCGCTTAAACTCGAATGGCATATCGGAATGAGAACTTCCTCATGAGTTTTGTGAACGCTAAACGCGTTTCGTTGCATGATTTTGGTTGATTGATATTGCGAGGCATGATGACAACTGAAACCACCTTAAATTGTAAATTGTGCAGTGACAATCCAGGAAGATCCTGTGAACTCTAAATCTCAGTTGGATAGTTGCTAAAATCGTCTTCGTTTGTTACACAGTCGATAGATTTGAAGGAATGCAGTGAACCAACGATTTGATTTTGAATTGTTCAGTTTAAGTGATCCACATCCTTCTTCTTTTCCAATTGTTCGAACCAATTGGCTTAATGCGTTTGTGTCGCATTCACGCTCACACTGCAATTCTACTTCGAAAGGGTCGTATGGTCGACGATCTGGCAATGACATTCCTAACCTGACTAACAAACTGCTGCACATGAGGTAACGCATGCCTTCTATCAAAACCAAAGCCTGGCTGTGTATCTCTTCATTCATCTCAATATGGGGATTCTCTGAATAGACACGAACTCGATGCAAAATGTCTTCTGACATATCATACTTGTCCCACAATTCACGTGGATTTGATGGAAAAAATGTGGCAATAATGATCGCAAATAATATGCGTATTTTATTTGGGAATGTAGAAACAGTTCTTCAGCGATTATCGTCTCACAGGCGTTGTTCTGCGTCACTTCAAATTGCAGAAAATCTGTGGTCAATTGTCCATTGCAATTGATTTTTTTTTAAATATTTTAAATTGTATTTTCCCGGGAACATGCGACATACAGTTGACCGTGTGAAAAACATTCATTCTCAAGACTGAGTCCACAAACACAAATGGCATGGTGACATTTATTACTTGGCTGCAGACTACCACGATCATGATTTCGACCATGTCAAAAGTGTTTTCAAGTCGCTTCGCAGCGACTTTTCAACATCAAACCAGGCCTCTATAAGGAGATGATTCTCACAAACGAACGAGAAGCACAACTCGTGGTAGTCTGCAGCCAAGTAATAAATATCACCCCCGTCGCGGGTAACAATCTTGACGCGATGCGGGGGCTTAAGGGCTGTTCCGATGGGTAGCTGCTATCACCTAGGAAGGAACCTGAGTCCTTCCTATGGAGAGAGCGGAGACTTTCCCGGAACATCCCGAACTAAAAGTTACCCACCGACAAAACCCATGATGAGTACAACTATAAATATAAACTCTGCAAGTGGTCACCAGGCTGGACCTGGAAATCCACCCAAACAGTCGTCCGAGGATGGCTCTTTGGCAGGTGCAAAATATTTGCAGGCACCAACCTCATCATCACCACAACAACAATCACACATAAACCCCATACAATACGAAACAACTACGCAAACGAAAACGGTAATACTCAAACGACAACAAAACATTGACTCAGACGTGTCCCTAGGCGACGACACAAATGACGGTCTGTCAGGTATAGGCAAGCTCTTCCTCTATGAGACTGATGAAGAAGACAATCGTATGGTTGCTTCTGACTCGGTAGTGGAGGAAGTGCCTATAAGTGGCAAAAATGCCTCAGGATCGGCACCAGGCGACAATAGGACCAAGACGGACGAGGAAAGGAGGGAGGCGCTCGTTACGATTCTTTAAGAAGATGGATACGAAAGACCCGTCTCTTTTTCGGTCGTGACAAGCGATTATACCGAAAGCATACCTACCACGTACGGAAGTATGAGTCAATGATGACACGAACGTCGTGGAGGTCAAACCCTCCACCTCAAAAGACACAAAGGACACAACCAAAACAAACGGTACAAAAACAATTACGACTACGACTACAAACCAGAGCAAGGCCAATCGATGAATTCGGGTAATACTGGACCTCGGGGCCACTCTGGTATACAAAGTAAGCCAGCCCCGATTTAAAGCTGGACCTTCATCAAGCAGAGAGATGCGCAGATCGGCACCATACCCGTCCAAGATCGTTAAAGCCGATACCAAGCCTTGTGTAGGCCCCGCAATCTGCAATAGACATAAGAGACCGGTAGCGGAACTTCCCAACAGGGTCAACCTCCCGGCGCACAGCACCCAAACTGGGATAAAAAGGCAGATGTCAACAGAAGCTCAAGCCCCCCATTGGCAAGCGACCGAAAACCGTACCCAGCCTAACGACAGCACCCGAATTGCAAGTCGCCATTCTTGACCGCAGTAACCCAGAAGGTAGAATAACGACAAGCAGATGGCTACTGGTTGAGGAGCAGATACTCGATCTCTGCTCGAAGCCCTCAAAACCAGTGAAGACGACTCCTTTACCGAATTCGACAGAGCCGGGTGGCAGAAGGGTGTGAAGGTCGTCTGCTGTGGAAATAAGAAAGCATTAGACTTCCTTACTGCTGCAGTTGGCGATCTTGATACCCTATGGCCTGATATGCGGTTAGAGATCGTACCTATCGACCAGATCCCCTGTTGACGACAGTGAAGGTATGGGTTCCTCCTCCAATCCTGGAGGACGAAGCCATACTTACACTGGTAAAAAGGCAGAACAAGCCGCTAGGCACTGATGACTGAAGATCATCAGGGGACGAGCGAGGGACAAAGGAGACGGAAAAGATCTATAGATCCGGATAGGATCGGAATCTCTCCGTCTTCTCGTCTCTCGGATTTCGAAGACGAAACAATGCCCGACGTCAGGAGAGGCATGAAGCTGGTGCAAATTAATCTGCACCACTCCGAAGCAGCATCGGACGAACTGCTGCGACACATGGGGAAGGAGGGCACGGACGTAGCTCTGGTGCAAGAACCCTGGATTACAGGGAACAGAGTACGTGGACTGAGGTCACGAAACCTTAAGCTCATATCCCCACATAACGAAGTTTAGTATCAAATAGTGAAACGATTAGAGTCAAATTGGATGGTATCTATAGAATGTTCCTTCTCCGACCATTTTAGAATACTTTTCAATATAGAGCACGATATAATTAGGGGGAAACCCTACAGAAATCCCAAAAAGACCAACTGGAACCTCTTCAGTAATCTTATGCAGTCACTGCCTCCTCCGGACAGAGAGATTAGTGACGTGCATGAACTGGAGGGTGCAGTGAATCAGCTGACATCTTCCATTTCAGAATCCTTCAAAAAATCCTGCCAGGAACGACGCCCCCTCGGAAAATCAACCAAACCTGGTGGACACCAGAGATCAGGGCACTCAGGAAGGAAAGTAGGAGGCTCTTTAACAGAGGCAAAAAGGGAGAAAACTCCAGAAGGCTGGAACGACTATAAAGAGGTCTTCAATGACTTCAAAAAACAGATCAAAAAAGCAAAATGGAAATCTTGGACAAATTTCTGCGAGGAATTGGAAAGTACTAGTGAGGTCGCCAGATTTCGCAAAGCGCTCTCCAAGGAGCCCAGCACTCCAGGATTCCTGATGAACCGGATGGACTGTTCACAGAAAGCTGTGCAGAAACGGTAGAACTCCTTATGGAAACACACTTCCAGGATGCCAAGACGATGACGACAGCATTGATGAAACAGAAACCCCTCCCTCCGTTTGCACGGACGAGTTCATTAACAAAATAGTTGATGACGAAAAAATAATGTGGGCCATACAAGTCAGCAGGACCAGATGAAATTATAACCACCACAACTGCAGGTTGTGAACCGGATATTGCCATGGCTACGACTAATTTTCTCCACAAGCCTAAGATGGTCCTACATACCAAGGGCATGGAGAGAAGTCAGGGTGGTCTTTATCCCAAGGCGGGAAAAAATAAACCACAACACGACAAAAGACTATAGACCCATCAGTCTATCATCGTTTTTACTAAAAACCATGGAAAGACTGATGGACTTACATGTCAGGGAGAAACTAAATCCAGACAACTTCAGCAAGGCACAACACGCATACCTTAAAGGAAGGTCAGTGGAAACGGCATTACATGAAGTGGTAGGCTATATTGAGAGCTCCTTGCTGTACAAAGACTATACAATGGCAGCTTTTCTAGACGTAGAAGGCGCCTTCAATAACGTCAAAATAACATCGATCACATCCGCTCTCGGACGCCTGGAAATGAACCAAGGCATAACCCAATGGATGGGCAGCATGCTGGAAAGCAGGATTATTAACTCGAAATTGGGCGAGGAAGTTGTGAGAAACGTGTTGCAAGAGGCACGCCGCAAGGAGGTGTGATCTCGCCAATGCTCTGGAACCAGGTGATAAATGAAATCCTACTTGACCTCAACAGAGACGGAATTAGGTGACGGCATACGCCGACGACTCTTAGTACTGCTGGTCCGAGGCAAATTCTTACCAACGATTAGTGAGGTCATGGAAAGATCACTAAGGAAGCTCTTAAGATGGGCGACAAGAAATGGGTTAGGAGTTAACCCAAGGAAAACAGAGTTAGTTCTGTTCACAAGAAAATATAAAATTCCGGACTTCGACCTCCCCAATTAGATGGGCAGATATTGCATCTATCAAAGGCAGCAAAATACCTTGGTATAATCCTGGACTCGAAACTTTCTTGGAAAGGAAACACAGAAGAGAGAGGAAGGAAAGCACTCTGCGCCTTTTATACCTGCAAAAAGATGTTCGGAAAAAGATGGGGACTACAACCAAAGATGATACACTGTACACGGCAATAGTAAGACCAATACTCACACACGGGGCACTGGTCTGGTGGAGCGCCGTAAAAAGAAAATAACTCCTAGCAAATCTCAACAAAGTACAGAGGTTGGCATGCTTGGGCATTGCTGGGACAATGAGATCAGCTCCTCAAGCCGGACTATAAACTATACTCAATATACAACCCATGGACATTTTCGTAAGGAGATGCGCAGCAAGGGTAGCATTGCGTATCAGAGAACTCGGTATGCTGAAAAACGACACGCTTGGGCACAGCTCCAGTATGGCAGCCCTTAAAGCCTTAAACGGAAAAACATCTCTCACAACAGTTCAAGAGTTTTTAGGAAAAAACTATATATACAAACGAACATCCATCGGAACAAAGGTTTTTTCGCAAAATGAAGAGGATTACGAAAAAGCAAGAAGATTTTATTGGAAAGGTAAATCGAATTCCATACTTTTAATTCTAAAAAAATCGCTTTTACACGATATTTCTACATAGACTACCAAAAATCAGTACTAATGATATTAAAAATTATATTCAAGGCTATAACTTATCACCAGTATCTATAACTGAAATAAATACTAGATATAGTTCCGCCGATAATGCAGTGTCCAAAGTGCAATTTTCAAGAAAAAAATTTAACCCAAAGTCACTGGGAAATGTAACTGCAATATGTAACGTAATTGTTTCATGGAAAAAATATAAACCCAGAAAAAATGACAATCCGACTCAACACTGTAATCGTCGCCCAGCATGTATGATATGTGTCAATCAACATCACACGAAAGATTGTCCATTCATGCAAAAAGATAAAGCACCAGCAGCATTATCTTGCTTTAACTGTAAAAAGCATGGAATCGAACGCACAGAGCTGCGAATGATATGAACTGCCCATTGCGTTCCCTCTACTTGGAAACCAGAGCCAAAGCAACTAGACAATACGCGCGGAGTCACAACAACAATATCTCACCAAACAACAACAACAATGGTCGTCCCATAAGCAGTCATAACTCACCACCCAACAACAACAACATTGGTCTTCCCATAATCAATCGGAACAATACTAACCCACCTCAGAATACGTTATCATATGCAGATTGCGCTATTGGTGGAAACGATCTCTTCAGCATAGATGATCTCTTCAATATTTTTTACTACTGCTTTGGGCGATCTCCCACAATGTAGCACATGAGTACAACAAATTCAAGTCGTAATGGCTATGGCGAAATACGCTTATGGCCTTCGATAATTCAACAGACTTTAAAATTCTTCACTGGAATGCTAATGGCATAACTACCTTTTCTCATTTATTACAATTACATCTTTAGATGAAACACATTTCAACGAGAGTCACAAGATATATTTTAAAAATTATATTATATATCGTAGCGACAGAAAGCTTTCTAGAGGTGGAGGAGTAGCTCTGGTTGTTCGCAGAACAGTTAAACACAAATTGCTGCCTATTGCAAATACGATACAAATTGAAAACCTCTCCATTGAAATTCAAATCAACAACGGAGAAGTTATCGATTCTACTGAATACTCGCCAAAATATGCACCTAGTTTTGCAAATGATATTATTAACTTAACTGCATTACAAAAAGATTTTATTATTCTGGGAGATTTTAACGCAAAGTATTCTGCATGACATTGCCTCAGCAGCAACACGGCCGGCAATGTATTATAAAATCTTCAACAAACACATAACTTCTTTATATATTATCCCACCAGTCCGACTTTTCATCCTTACCAACGAAATCGTAACAATTCAGTTATTGACCTGATACTAAGTAATAGTACGTACAATATCGATTTGAATGTACTCGATTGCGACATTCCGTCAGACCATAAACCCATTATTTTTACAATTGAAAACTATTATTGACATTGAAATTCAGAAGTTTATTCGATTGATTTTGGAAGCTCGAAATCACTGTACTCCAAAATTTAATTTGTCAGACAAAACAAGCCTACCTGTGGACATTGTCAACCTAATAAAAGCTCGTAGAACGTTCAAAAGGAAAAGCCAAAGAACTTCTATCGTTTCAGAAGCTAACTTTTATGATCAGTGTGGTAAATTACCTGCTATTATGATAAACAACAAAATAAATATCCACAGAAATGACAAATGGAGCAAAATGCTGTCAAAATTAAGGCCTGGTGACAAATCGTTCTGGAAAATTAGCAGAAGCTTGAGAGGAAAGCGCAATACAGACATCCAATTTTTTACACAAGGAACAAGTAAAATTATAACAGATTGCGAAAAGGCACAGATACTGGCAGACTCTTTTTCCGCTTCAAGTAGAATTACATCTACTTACAAACATTCGTTTGACAAAACTGTTAATGCCAAAGTTAACCGCTTCAAATCCAATCACATCGACTACGAGGATTTGACTCTCACATCACCAACCGAAATGAATGTAATAATTGTGTCGCTCAAAGCAACTAAATCACCTGGACTAGATGATGTTTCCAATGTTTTGATTGAAAATCTGCCACCCCAAGCAGTGAAATTACTTGTAATTATGTTTAATTGCTGCTTAAAGATAAATTATTTCCCAACACACTTTAAAAAAGCCAAAGTTATTGCAATTTTGAAACCGAACAAGCTAAAACATAACCCCAGCAGTTATAGACCCATCAGTTTACTTAGCAATTTGGGAAAACTGTTTGAAAAACTCATTCAAAATCGTATCTGAAAATTCGTCGATAATAGCCAATGAACAATTCGGCTTCAAAAAAACAGCATAGTTCAGTTCATCAAGTCAATCGTATAACGAGCATAATCAAAGCCAACAAACGATGAAAACAATCGACAGGTCTGATAATTTTGGATGTAGAGAAAGCATTTGACACCGTTTGGCATAACGGAATAGATACCTGTGCGCAGGGCCGTGCGCAGGGGGGTTTTGGGGGTTCAAACCCCCCCCAGAGAGGTTTCGAACATATACTTTTTAAAACCTTCTAGACTTTCTGAAGCAATAAAATATAGAATTTTTAAGGTATTTTTAAAATAACTCGTCTGAAATGGTAATTTTCCAGTAAAATCATGAAAACACGAAAATTACATAAAAAATCGTGGACACTTTCTTAAATTTCGGACAAAGGTTATGAAAAATACAAACAAACTAAACGAATTGTGCCAATTTCAAGATTGTGTAGTGCTAATTTTGCTAATGGACACCACATTTTTCGGAAAATTTTCATTTTTATTAACCAATACCACTTCCTGACATTCGACTAGAGCTATATCTGTTGAACTTTTAATTGTGTACTGCAATATAAGTTTAGAAATTTAATAACAAAATCGTTTAGTAATTTAAAAAAAGTGTAGAAAAGAATCACTATTATCCCACCAGTCCGACTTTTCATCCTTACCAACGAAATCGTAACAATTCAGTTATTGACCTGATACTAAGTAATAGTACGTACAATATCGATTTGAATGTACTCGATTGCGACATTCCGTCAGACCATAAACCCATTATTTTTACAATTGAAAACTATTATTGACATTGAAATTCAGAAGTTTATTCGATTGATTTTGGAAGCTCGAAATCACTGTACTCCAAAATTTAATTTGTCAGACAAAACAAGCCTACCTGTGGACATTGTCAACCTAATAAAAGCTCGTAGAACGTTCAAAAGGAAAAGCCAAAGAACTTCTATCGTTTCAGAAGCTAACTTTTATGATCAGTGTGGTAAATTACCTGCTATTATGATAAACAACAAAATAAATATCCACAGAAATGACAAATGGAGCAAAATGCTGTCAAAATTAAGGCCTGGTGACAAATCGTTCTGGAAAATTAGCAGAAGCTTGAGAGGAAAGCGCAATACAGACATCCAATTTTTTACACAAGGAACAAGTAAAATTATAACAGATTGCGAAAAGGCACAGATACTGGCAGACTCTTTTTCCGCTTCAAGTAGAATTACATCTACTTACAAACATTCGTTTGACAAAACTGTTAATGCCAAAGTTAACCGCTTCAAATCCAATCACATCGATTACTAGGATTTGACTCTCACATCACCAACCGAAATGAATGTAATAATTGTGTCGCTCAAAGCAACTAAATCTCCTGGACTAGATGATGTTTCCAATGTTTTGATTGAAAATCTGCCACCCCAAGCAGTGAAATTACTTGTAATTATGTTTAATTGCTGCTTAAAGATAAATTATTTCCCAACACACTTTAAAAAAGCCAAAGTTATTGCAATTTTGAAACCGAACAAGCTAAAACATAACCCCAGCAGTTATAGACCCATCAGTTTACTTAGCAATTTGGGAAAACTGTTTGAAAAACTCATTCAAAATCGTATCTGAAAATTCGTCGATAATAGCCAATGAACAATTCGGCTTCAAAAAAACAGCATAGTTCAGTTCATCAAGTCAATCGTATAACGAGCATAATCAAAGCCAACAAACGATGAAAACAATCGACAGGTCTGATAATTTTGGATGTAGAGAAAGCATTTGACACCGTTTGGCATAACGGAATAGATACCTGTGCGCAGGGCCGTGCGCAGGGGGGGTTTTGGGGGTTCAAACCCCCCCAGAGAGGTTTCGAACATATACTTTTTAAAACCTTCTAGACTTTCTGAAGCAATAAAATATAGAATTTTTAAGGTATTTTTAAAATAACTCGTCTGAAATGGTAATTTTCCAGTAAAATCATGAAAACACGAAAATTACATAAAAAATCGTGGACACTTTCTTAAATTTCGGACAAAGGTTATGAAAAATACAAACAAACTAAACGAATTGTGCCAATTTCAAGATTGTGTAGTGCTAATTTTGCTAATGGACACCACATTTTTCGGAAAATTTTCATTTTTATTAACCAATACCACTTCCTGACATTCGACTAGAGCTATATCTGTTGAACTTTTAATTGTGTACTGCAATATAAGTTTAGAAATTTAATAACAAAATCGTTTAGTAATTTAAAAAAAGTGTAGAAAAGAATCACTATGATATCATAATGAAATCTATAATATTCTTAAAAAAGCAAGTAATTTGCTTGATGCTTGTAGAGCGCTAAGAAGTAACATTTGCGATTGGACATTTTTATGGAGCTGTATCTAAATCTGGACCGATGTGTCTTATTTTCATCACAGATGCAACAACGACGGTTTCTGTTACTTCCAATGTTTTGGGAGTTTGCAATCATAATACAAATCCATTTCGACAAACAAAGAAAACTGTTTGATATATGTAAACACATTTATTTTTGTTCATTTACAACAACTGATGACATGTTTACCGCAAACAAACTAATTTTTCCCAAAAAAAAACGCTGTTCACGTGTCTAAAATTTCGTTTCTACGAAATGTATTTTTTTCTATGCGTGTTGGTCTCTATTTTAAAATCTACTTTAAAGTTGCGAAACAATAAGAAATGAGTTTTAACTTACTAAAATTTTTGTTATTTTTTTCAAAGTTAGTATTTTTTGTACATATGTAACAAGTATTATTCAAAAGAGAAACAACAAATTCATTAACTTGGGTCTACGTAGGAAAACGAAACTCTAAAATACCAATTATTTGTTTTTTTTGGAATTTGTTATTCGAATACATATTTAAGATTATAAAAATGAAGAAACATTTCCAAATATATTTTATTTAATCGGAATATGCGTATAAAGATTTTGAGTAAACATCCTGTTACTCATGTCCTTTATAAATTAAAAACCCCAAAACTCTTTAGACATCTTATTTAGACCCATACTTTGTCAAAAAGCATATCCAATCATAGAAAAAATGCGGGACTGAAGGGTTTATCGCCAAGGAATTTGATCGTTTTTTGTGTAATATTTCTTCAAAATATATATCGAGGGCTTATGTATGTAATTTCAAGCAACTATTTAAAAAAATTCTACACTTAGAGAACGAGTCTGTTAATAAGAGCAGCGAGTGTCTGCTGCCTATCAGCAGACACTTTTCTGCCATTACAGCTGTTTTTTTGGCATAACAGCAGTTTTCTGCAATCTTACATCACCATTCACACTGCTAAAGAGTTTGCAGTCTGCTAAAATTGGCTGTTGTTAATTAAAATATTTTTATATATAGCTCGAATATTCTTTTATATTAGCTTGGGACAATATGCGTATCATATATATTGCTAAAATCAGAAAACAGCTGTTTACCATCTCAGCAAATACAAATCTGCTGTCTCTTTTTTAACAGCATATTCCTTTGAGTGTACTGGTAGATGGATTACTGAAATGCAATTTTTCCGACAATGTCTGTCGGACGAATGTATCAAAATATTTCTCGAAGATCCTGGCAATAAAATATGAGTGGTTTCCAAACGCTCCAGTAAAAATTTCCTAACTAAGTATGAGTAAGGTTTCCTTCCTTCAAAGCCATAGTACATAGTTCATTTACTAGAAAAACGGTAGTAGATTTACTTAAAAGCTTTGGATCTAATAAAAAACTCTTACAATTGAGTAAATCAAAACTTATGTGGAAGAATATTTTCAAGGTTTTAAGTGAGAAAAAATCTGAAATTTTTTGTATGGAAAAATTCCATTTAGGAAATTTTAACTTAAAAATGTGTTTTTCCTAAAATGAAGTTAAAATGTTTACTGAAATTTATGCCGAGTTCTTACATTCTCGTTCATTTGCAGATACTTAATTCTTAAATATTTTATGAATTATTCTAAACAACCACTGCGAAGGCGCCTATCTTGCCTTCGCAACAATCATGGAGTAATAGCTCAACTCCTTATGACCTCTGCCATCATGAGTCTTTTGAGAAATATTTCATGTTCTCATTTTTTGTATCAGTTTTGCATCCTCTGAAGCAAAACTATTTGTTTGATTTTTTTAGTTAAATTGTATTTATTTTAATATCACCTTTTTTCCTTGCATAAAATAAAATTTTCCTCAGTTTAAGTAAAAATTTACTCGTTTTGAGAAAAAAATCAGCAAAATTGTCCTCAGTTTGAGAAAATATTTACTTGATTTGAGTAAACATTTACTTAGTTTTAGGAAATTTTCAGCAAAATTTTACTAAGATTTACTTAGTTTTAGGAAAATTTTGCTTAAATTTAGTAAAATTAATTGGTTTTAGGAAAAATTTACTTAGATTTAGGAAAATTTCAGCAAAATTCTACTTTTATTTAGTAAAAATGTACTTGGTTTCCTAAATTTTAGTTCATTTTAACTCATTATAGGGTTAATTTTTTTATGAGTGTAGATGAAAACCCCCCCCCCCCCCCCAGGAGAAAATCCTGCGCACGGGCCTGCCTGTGCGGACTTATTGCAAATTTCCTTGCTGATTGAACTGTAGTTGTCGCAGTTAATGATACTTTATCTACTTGTAAATAAATAACTACTGGTCTACCACAAGGTTCGATATTATCTCCTATATTATATTCTATATATACGTCGGATTTTTCACCTCCCCCGTATTTGAGAGTTGCTTACTATGCTGATGATACTGCACTCATTACGTCAAAATTACTCATTACTCACAAAGGCGCTTTTGAAGAAAATGGAAAAGAGCTGTGCTGCATGCAGAAAGTATTTATATAAGTGGAAAATCAAAATTAATCCCAGCAAAACTCAGTCAATCATATTTCCATACAACAACTCCCCAAAGCGGCAAAGCTGCAAAACGCATCACAAGAAACTTCAGATTGTCCAGAACAAATGCCTAAAGATTATAAATAACAAATATTGGAGATACTCCACGCAACTTCTACACAACGAAACGGATTACGAAATAATATACGACTATGTAAGACGATTAAACAATAAATATTATGAGAACATTGAGAATTCCTGTTATCATCTGATAATGGAATGTAGGGAGTCGGCTTGGGAGCAGCTTTAAAACATAAATCATTAAATAGAAAATTATATGTATTCAATGTTTTATTATTTTTAGATAATACAATTGCATTACATATATATTTTCTAACGATATTTGAAATACTCCATTTTGTCATATAAAGATTTTCCTATTTTTCCTTTAAATATTATTAGAACATAAAAATAACTTAATGTCTATGATTATAAATTTTATTCGCTGTAATATCTGTAGATAAATTCTCGAAAATTGTAACATATATGTATAATAATTGTTAATAAAGATGTTTTTAAAATGAATGAATGAAAATGAATTAGAAAGCAGTAACAAGGGCGGTGGAGTAGCAAAACCAATGTATAGGCAGAAAGGTTGTTCGTTCGGTCGTTTTAGCATTAGCATTTCTGTATATTGTTTGTATGTATCGTATTTATTTTAGAATTTTCATGGGGATGTCTCTCGATGAGATACGAAATATTGAAAAATAAATAAAAACAAATCGAGATCAATTAAATGTATATTTTTATATTACAGTTGAAGGATCAAATAAAGATATGTTTGTTTTTTAAATTCATATTGCTCATATTTTCAGCTGCCTATCTACTTTTGAATATCTAATTTAAAAATGAGTAATTCGCGTTTTGGAACTAGAAAATTTATAAAGTTCCTAATACATGTAGCTTTATTATGGCACCGAAACAGTGTTTGTGCCCAATACAATTTGTTTGTAACAAACATTTAAAAAATTGACTAATTTAATTTTTTATGTTATTGCATTTTTGGTTTTATTCTGAATAACTGTGCGCCGTAATAAAGCTATGAAACGACAAATGCTAATAAAAAACAAGACGGATTTTTTTATTTTAGTGATATAAAAATTTATTGATACACTTAGAATAAAAAGACTGCTCTTAGCAACAGACATTGTTTGCTGGCCATCAGCAAGCACTTTTCCTGTTATTACAGCAAATTGTCTGCTATAACAGCAAATTATCTGCAGTTTTGCTTCAGCAGACACACTGCTTAAAAGTTTGCTGGCTACTGAAAATTGTTGCTGTTAATTAAAATTAAAAAATATTAATGGCGCCGGGTCTTATATTTTTATTAGGCAAATGCTAATGAAAAACATTAGATTTTTTAAAAAGCATGGCTCACATTGGTTTGATGAATCCGTTTAAATTTTTTATTCTCTAAATTATTTCCGATGATACCCATATTAAGCCGATAGGTTAGAAAACATGGACTACAGTATGATAGACTATATTTTCGAAATTTTTGATAGTCCTCAAAATATTTTACTCCGAGTCTTTTACAATGACAAAATAATCTGAATTTAGCGGTAACGATCGTGTTTAGCTGTCAGTTAGTGTCACTAATTTATACATTAATATAATAATAATTTATACATATATCCATTAGGCACACATAACTTTTACAGTCTGAAACTGCAGCACAAATAATGATATGTTCGCTGATATAAATAATATAAATGCATTGATATATACGCAAATAAAATTAGCATGCCCTTAAAGTGTTAATAGTTTTTTGCAAGACTGCATTTTTTTGCGTGAGGAAATCTCTAGCACAAAAGTAGTGAAGTAAGCAGTCTTCTTGAAAATTAACCAAAACTGACGAAGAACAATGTTGAAATGTATATAAAATATAAATCCCTACATAGTGAGATCAAGAAGATATTTTTGTTTGAAATTTTTTGTTTCAATGGTAATGGAGCACGTACAATTTATGAAAGGTATTCTAAATATCATTTTAAACACAAAGAATATTTGCGCAAAACGTCGCGTTGCATTAACTTTGCATTTGTGGTTCTACACCAGAGTATGTAAAACACATTATCTCGCATTTTGCATAATACGTTTTTGCATAAATGTCTAATCCCCCTATAAACAATATATCTAGTAGTCAATTACTGAATTAAAAAGTTAATTTTTAACCACACTGAAAGAAAAAACGGTTGTTGTATGAACGAACGCGTTTCGTTGAAGTTCGTACGTTGATGCAACGAAAAATTACGTTCATGCAACGAAACCTGACGTGCATGCAACATTTGGTACGTTTATACTACGAAATGGATTTTTCGCACTTTTCGTAGTTTCGTTTATGCAACAACTCAGCATACGTTAATGTAACGAATTTTTTTTTTTGTGAAAATAAGAGCAAATAAGAAAAAAATTTAATATTTTATATCTTTAAATGCTTTCATTTGTCTACTCGAATACGTCTTTTAAACATTTGTTTTTATCTTGTGGTTTTATACAACATTTATAGTTAACGAAACACATACGTTGATGTAACCATCGATTCGTATATACAACTACTCATTCATATATCAAACGAAATAATTTGTTTATGATTTTATTCTAATTTTCAGGGAGGAAACCGCTTGAAAAATATTGTACACGACTTTTTTCACCGTTTGCAGTCTCACTATATCAATTCTCGTTTCAGGATTTATTTTAAGGCTGATTTTTCTAACACTTATAGCTAACCACATGTATACGTTGATGCTACAACGCAATGGTGTTGCACATTCAACGATATGATTTGTTTGGCTTATTTTGATCAGGAAGCGCGATTGTGCACATAAGTTATGCCTTAGACTTTAAATTTTACTATTTCAATATTTTTTTTCAACGGTGATTTGCCTAACTTAAAGTTAACGATATGCAACGCAATCGTAGATACAACAATCCATACGTTTATGCAACGAATTCCTGAAATGAACAAGTGTTTTAATTGTTTCAAACGACAAAAGCAAAGTGCAGTTATCATTACTTTAAAAATATATGTATGCACAAATACCTATCCATATACTACATGTACGAGCATATGTTAGTTTGTTTTGTTAGAATTTGGTATACGTTTGTATGTATGTATGTATAATAATATACATACAACAATCCTATAAACGCGTATCGCTGAGATGCAAAATAATACAGCCATCTAACAAAAACAAACTTTTTCGTTACAAAGCCACACATATACATACTATACTAATCATTATGTATTGGGTTACAAAATACAACAACAAATATTTACAGAACTTTAAAGCATACACAAAATATGATCTACAAGCTCGCCCAAGCAAAAATATGTATGTTTTGGTGTATCTACAAATGAGCAGATAAATGAGTGCTTGCGAGTTGGTTACAAAATTTTGAAAAACCATCATTGGTTGTATTTTCATTCGGAAGCAGTGTTGCCGCTATACTTTTTTTTCGTCAAAAAGTTCCCCAAAACCGGTTGCATCATCCGTCCAAATATAAGTAAATATATATCTTATATATCCAAATATATAATAAAAAATTGTTTTACCATGAAGGAAGACGAGTTGGGGGGAGGGGGATAATATTAAATTTGTCGTTCCGTTTGTAACTCTTAGAAATATTGATCTCCGACCCTATAAAGCATATACATATATTTTCAATCAGCGTAAAATTCTAAGGCGATTTTGGAATGTTCGTCCGTTGAAATTAAGTTTGGGGGCACGATAATGAAGTTAGATGGAAAATTGGCAGAGATGTCTTATGGTTGTACGTAGTTTGGGATTGATATTGGGCGAAATCGTTCCACAGGAAAAACATTTCCCTACACAAGAACTTAAACAACCTTTTTAAAAATCACATATTTTGGGGGTATTTTAGTAAGATCCCCTCAAACTACCAATTTTTCCGAATTCGGACGGAACCACGTAAAACGGCAACACTGTTCCAAGTCATATACATAAAAAATACGTTTGTGTGTGGGGTGTGCTTCGAGTGATGACAACACGCTGACATAAAAATCGCTTAAAATAAGCACAAAATATTAAATAAAAAGCTTTGGTATCTCGCAGATATTGACAATTTGTATATTTCGATGGGTGACATTTCCAAAAAATATAGAAAACTATTTTGCAATTTATATTTTTAGGAATAAAATGACCAAGGAAGCACAAAAAATTAAATAACAAATTTTGCAGTCTCGCACCGTTCTCGAGATATAAACAATTTTTATTTTCCGAAATTGGTGGTATTTCCAAAATATTTCGAAATCTTTAGATTTAAGTAAAAAACCACAAAATAAGCAGTTAAATAAATTACAAATATAAAGAAGCTTAACATATTTATATCAATAAAAACATTTGTCGCAAAATCGTCAAAACAAAACCAAAACGTTCCACTGTTGACAACATTGTGTGCGCACAAACCTCTTCTACCTCAGTTGTTCATAAAAAGCTGAATCAGAAGGTTGTCGCGTGCGCGTAGTTATTGTGAAATTTCAAGTGGTGTTTCGGTAGGTGTAAAATAAAAATGAAGTGTTTTTTGTGTGATTGTGCTTTTGAAGAAAACGAAAAATATTTTAAGCATTTAAAAAATTATCATTTTCTTAAGCATAATGATGACTATAGATGTTGTGGAGTTATTTATAAAGACGGTTCGCGTTTTAAGAGACATGTTCGAATAAAACATACAAAAACACAATTGAATACAAATTCAAATACAAACTCGAATACAAATTTAAATACAAACTCTTCTTCGTATTGTGACACCGCACAGTCGGTAGAAAGTGAACAAGTGGAATTTTCAAGAGAAAAAGAAGTGACTGAAAAAAATATTGCTGGAAATGATACCATATTTGATGAAAAGTTTCATTTGAATTTACTTTTTAAAAATTTATTAAAGTTTCATACGGAAATGTATTCGAATTTTAATTTTGCTAGAAGTGATGCTGACGGCATCAATGAAAAATTTATGAAATTGATTATTGAACCACTTCTGGAATTATTTAAAAATTTCGGGAAACATCTTGATCCAGATTATTATATAAAAATTTGTAATTTTACAGGCCAATGCCAAGAAGTATTCGTTTCCGTGAAAAGTGAACATCTACTGAAAAAGAAGCTAATGGAGGAAGACTTATTTGCTCCTCTGAATGAGGTTGTTATAGATTCGAGTGGGACCCTTGCACATAAAAATGGTGAGTTGCAATTCATACAAGCTACTAAGAAGATTGCATATATGCCCATGGCATTTTGTTTTAAAAAAGTGCTCGAAAAAAATGACACCTTAAAGGAAATGCAATTGTTCATGTCGGAAGTTTCACAGAGTAAAAATATGCAAAATATTACCCAAGGAGTTCTTTGGAAAAACAAGTGTGAAATGTACCCAAACAAGTTACTAATTCCCTATTACCTTTATTCGGATGAAGTAGAAATTAATAACCCATTGGGGTCGCATTCATCCAACTTAGTTTGCAATTTTTATTGTAGTTTTCCTTGTCTTCCAAATGACACTAAACTGAAAAATGTTTTTTTTTTATCGCCGGTATAAATTCCAATGATTTGAAGAAATTCGGAAAAAAAGAATGTGTAAAACCTATAATTGAGCAAATGAAATTTTTAGAAGAAAGCGGGGTATCCGTAGTCTTATCAGATGGTCAAACATATAATCCGCATTTTATCCCTATTTTGATTTTGGGGGATAATCTTGGGTTGAATGTCATGATGGGTTTTAGTAAATCATTTAATAGCAACTTTTGCCGCTTTTGCTCTATTTCCAAAAATACAAGCCGAACGGCAATTACACAAATTCCATCGTTACGACGCACTCGTGAAAACTATGAGTCAGATTTAGAGAAAAATAACTCTAGTGAAACTGGCATTGTCGAAAAATGTGTATTCAACGAAATTTCTTCTTTTCACGTTGTCGATAATTTAAGTGTCGATGCGATGCACGACGTTTTAGAAGGCATCTGTCATTATGACATGTGTTTTGCAATTTTATATTTTGTACAAACTATGAAATATTTTTCTCTCAAAACATTGAATAAACGAAAACGGAATTTCGAATACGGAGAACTAGAAATAGGCAACATAACAATGGTTCATTTAAATAAAAAACATCTGAGAATGTCAGCTCGGGAAATGTTGACTTTCGTCATGTATTTCCCAATCATGGTTGGAGACTTAGTTCCCGACGACGATGAAGTCTGGGCATTTATTTTAGTTTTGATAGATATTATAGATAATATACTCCTATTCCAGATAACAAATGCAAGCATAAACGCATTTCAATTTACGATTGAAAAGCATAACAAATTGTTTTTAAATCTATTTAAAGAAAACTTGAAACCGGAATTCCATATTCTTACACATTACCCGGAAGTTATGAGGGCTTGTGGGCCTGTGAGAAAGTTTTGGAGCTTCCATTTCGAAGCTAGACATCGCGTTTTCAAACGTTATGGTCGTGCAATAACATCCAGAAGAAACGTAAGTGTTTCAATAGCAAAAAAGTATCAATTCTATTTTGCAAATTTCTTACTTCCTGACACGGAATGTAATAATAAATTGATTTTTTCCGAAAAAGACAGTTCAGAGAGCCATTTAATCGATTTCATATGTGGTAAACTAAATCAATCAAAAGATTATATAACCTTGTATAACAAAGTAGTATATGATAATATTCTGTTCAAAAAAAGGTTTTTTTGTTGCAACGCGAAATGTGGATTACAATATATATAAAATCGTAAACGTTGTTCTTTTCGAAAGGTCGGTGTTCTTGTTCGTTCAAAAAATTCAAAATGTTTTATATATAAAACACTACACTGCTTTTCAAATTGACCCAAAAGATTTAGGTGAATTTGATGTTTTAGATATTAACAAAATCGTAGGACCTCCTACTACTATCATTAACACCTTTAGAGCAAAATTTATGATTCGCCTTAAAGAAACACTTTAAATTTAAATTCCATAGATGAAAAGGAGCCGACGGATGTTTCACTACACGATCTTTTAACCAGCTGGAAACTACCAAATTTGATTGATTTTTTCGAAGGTAAATAAATTTATATTTTAGTGGTGTTTTTGTGCAAGACTCGATAACTAGGCTGGATATTAAAAACGCAATTGCCGAGTCGTTTCATCACAAAAAAAATAACAAAATTTATGGCTACGGAAAATGCCCTAAGTACTTGACGGCAACATAATTTTTTAAAAAAATATTTTTTGTTGCCGTTCGAGTATACGTCAATTAGACTTCTACCCAGCCTAAGTATTAAAACGACAAGAAAAATTTATTTTTTATTTTCCAGTCAGGGCATTTTCCATAGCCATACATTTTGTTGGATTTTTTCTGAAGAAACGGCTCGGCAATTACGTTTTTGATATCCAGCCTTAGTTTCGAGTCTTGCGAAAAACCCAATAATATAGGTGTTACACACAAAATCTCTTACAGCTGAAAATATTACCGCATATGTTTTAACACTTATGAAAAGGGACGATTTAAACGATTTAACAAATAAAATGAAATTTGGGGACAGAATTGTTTTCAAATATCATTTTGAAAAATGGAGGAACGACAACAATATTCCCCCTCTTTCACAAAAAAATTTAAATGAATGCCGCAACTTACCATCGTCTACCTCATCTTCACTTCCATCATCGCAATTGTCCGACGAATATGAAAACAACCATGGCATAAACGTCATAGATATTTTAAGGCAACACAAAAGTGGATGCACTATAATTGAATATTATAAATCTAACCGAATTATAACTGATGAACAAAGAAATTTTATAATAAACATCATCGTTGAATATTTTGACTCTAAGGATATAAACATGACGCTCAATATCAGTCACAATTTGGAAAATGAAATCATCGAACTATTTCCAACAGAGAAATTGGAATTTTATCGGACAGATCGGCGTGGTAAGATTTATGTAAAATACCACAACAAAAAGAAGCTAATAAAATCACTTAATGGTGATAAAACCTTAGGCAACATTGATAAACTCCAAGCTAATAAAGAAAATTTCAAATTTGGTAAGTATGTTTAATCATGTCTTTATATTGTATTTTTGAACATATATTTTATGTATATTTTTTATAGTGCCCGAAGAAAACGCAAATTGCTTACAACAAAGTCTTAAGTTCGATAATCTTTCAGTGGAAGAGTTTATGTCAACATGGGCAGGTTGCGCACAGTTTCGACTACATCAGCTATTTCATGAGACTAACAATATAAAGGAATCATTAAAACTATGGCCCCAATATAAACAACCAAATGGCTTTAAACTGGTATGTAGTAACAAAAGTAGTCCTTTGTAAAATTTTATTAACGTCTTTAATTTATGCAATCAAAAATTTTTTGTATTTAGATTGACAATGACTTCAACATAATTCACAAAACTGCTGATTTGATGATGGATTGGGATACGAAATTTACAAAACTATTTGATTTTTTAAAACTTCGAACCAATATTCGGGACATCGAGGTCAAACAAGTTTTGTCATCTTTGGAGAATAATCCGCTGAAAAATGGTGAGTAGTATTTGTGGTGTTTTTGCTATCCAGCAAAAACGGAATTGCTGAGTCTTACGTTTACAAAAAATTCCAATAAAATTTATGGCTATAGGTTTTGTCGTAAAGTACTTGGCTGCAAATGCAAATTTAAAAAAATAAAGTTTAGGTGCCGTTTTAATACTTAGCCTTGATAAATGTCGGATTGGCTTATACTCAATTGCTATCCAGTCTAAGTATTAAAACGGCATCAAGAAATTATTTTTTAAAAAAAGGACTTGCTCTACAGTCATAAATTTTGTTGAAAGAAACGACTCAGCAATTGTGTTCTTTATATATTCCGAAAGAAAAAATCATTAAAAACTAATTCATTTTTATTCTTATAGGTAGTGATGACTTTTATCTCAAAATTTTATGGACCCTTCACTATCAGCTATTTCCAACGAAAAAAAATATCCGGAAGGACGTTAATGGAAGGAAACAATGCGGCCGATTTTCAATAAAAGACTCACAGAAATCGTTCATATACATAAACGAAACAATCCAATCATTAGAAGAACACATCGAGTTTCTAAAAGGTAATGGTGATCCAATTCAGCCGTTTATCTTAGGACTTGGCGAGCCAAAAACTCTCAACGTTTCAAAGTTTTTTGTGTACTTGGACGGTCATCTTATGCCCTTCAACAACTTTAACAGATCACTTGATATTTGCTTCAAATCATTTCACCTATTTAATGTGGAGTACCCTTTACCATCCTGCACATTTTGGACATTCATAGAGCGCTACCTTTACAAAATTAACGCCAATAATAAACCTTTAAGCAAAGTTGCCGTCCTTATAGACGAACTATCTAAAATGTAATTTAAATCAACGTTTAAATTTCCTTGCATAGCAAGCATGAAATTTAACAAAGAATTGTTTTACGTAGCCGTTTTGAAAAAGAAAAAAAAAAACAAATCGGTATAGTTAAAAAAAAAATACTAAAAAATATATAAAATATATTTATTTTATATATTGTAATATACAAACATTTAAAACGTTCGTATTATTTATAACAAAAAAAGTTCCAACTGAAAACTAAATGCCAAAAAGTTATTTACAAATTTGTAATTATCAAAAAAAAATCTCATTTTAAAAAGTAAATTATTTTCAGAGTGTACAAATTATTTTTTGTTTTGCGCATATTGATCTTTTCATTACTTTTCAACTGTAATTCAAAAACAAATGGCTTTGAATTTCAAAGAATTACACAATATGGATTTTTTAATGCTTTCAAGAATGAAAGCAGTAAACAAATTTTCTTTTAATACATTCGTATTTTTTTTGTATTAAATAATATTTTTTTTATAAAAATGAATAAGAAAAAAAAACGAGAAAAGTAAAACATGTGAAAAAAATAGTATTAAATAAAATAGCAACAAATAATTCCGATAATAAATATTTTTCTTTTATTTAAAAACAATATTTTTTTAAGAAATGCTGATTTATTTCTCAGTCAATTTATATGAACTTTTTTTTTTTGTAATAGAAATGGAATGCAATGTTATATGAATTATAAAATATATATGTAAACAAAAACATGTTCCTTCATATTTTTTTAAACTCTTGGTTACATATACAATTTATGATAAAATACATGAAACTTTAAATATACCAAATTGTAAAGAATAAATATCACAAAAAAAGTATAATAAAATGTATTCATTTGAAGTAAAAAGCTAAAAATTAGATTTTTTTATTATTGCTTCCAGTGCACAATATTGTATCAACGAAACAAGATTGTTGTATTAACGAAATAAGATTGTTGTATTAACGAAACAAGGTTGTTGCATCCACGAACCAAGATTGTTGTATCAACGAACCAAGATTGTTGTAACAACGAAACAAGATTGTTGTATCAAGAACTAGGTTGTTGCATCCACGAACCAAGATTGTTGTATCAACGAACCAATATTGTTGTATAAACGAAAAAAGGTTGGTGTATTAACGAAACAAGATTGTTGTAGCAACGAAACAAGATTGTTGTTTCAACAACAAGGTTGTTGCATCCACGAACCAAGATTGTTGTATCAACGAACCAATATTGTTGTATAAACGAAAAAAGGTTGGTGTATTAACGAAACAAGATTGTTGTAACAACGAAACAAGATTGTTGTTTCAACAACAAGGTTGTTGTATCAAGGAAAAAAGATTGTTGTATCAACGAACCAAGGTTGTTGTATCAACGAAACAAAGTTGTTGTGTCAACGATTTTTAATTTTACGTTGTATGAACGAAACTTTTCACTTTAACGAAACTATTTTCGTTAAATCAACGAAGCCCGACGTTGGTTGACTTTTAACGTCAGATTTCGTTGATGCAACGTAAAAAATCGTTCATGCTACGAAGCTTTTTCTTTCAGTGCATAAATCAAAAATTCCGAACACCTTTACAACTGTCTGCTGTAACAGCAGGAAAAAAGTCTGATCAAAACAGCAAACATCCACCTGCTATTTCAGCAGCAAATCTGCTTTCTCTTTTTCAACAGACAACGTCTGCTAAAAACAGCAGACTTTTCTGCTGGTTTTACTGTCAAATTCTTTTGAATGTAGACAAAAAAATATATAAAAAACAAAGCAACTTAAAAATATTTCTAAAATAGTAAAATAAGTTATTATTGGTAAAGTGTTTCAACGAACTTAGTCTATACTACTTCTAAACTTTCCAAAATTCTATTGATCATTAGAAGATATTTACTCAAAGAGTATAGAATTTGTTTTTTGTGTTGTATGATTTTGAAAACAAAGTAAGTTTTCATCGCCTTGTAGTATATGTCGATTAGATTTCGCAGTTTTTTTTATTGAAAATTTGACGACTTTTTCGGAGATTAATTTATTTTTTATATTATTATATTTTATTTACTATATAATTAAAATATGATATATATTCAAAACTGTGCCTTACCTGACGCTCCACAGTGGTTCCAAATCGTTTAATTTTTGGAATTGATTCTGTAACTTTTGATGATAAGAAAATTTCGCAGGCCAGATGATTTGCAAAATTATGGATTTCTTTGCTAGTATATAGGATAATGGATAAGTCTCCAGAGTCGGTCACCACGCCCACGTCCAATTTTGAAATGAATGCCACAAGTACAATTAGTTCAAGAGATATTCGAGTTAGTTTTTGGTTTCGAATTTTTAACGTGGCGAAGTAATTATTATTCTTAATAATAGAAAAGATATTGGTGCAAATAATATTCTTCAATATACTTCTAAAAACGAAACCGCAAAAAATGTCCAGTTTATATCTTGTTTTTTTTTTTTTTTCAAAAAACCGACAACATTTTTGAATCATTGTCAACGGACCCTATTGAGAATGTAGTTCTCTCCACAATTTTCAATATTATTCAATTTTGAGGTAAAAATTTTTATTTCCTAAAATTCTAAAATCAAAATGCACATGAAATTTCAATATTTTTACGTTCACATAAGAAACGATTTGGAACCAGTCTGCTTTCACGTGACAGTAAGCGGCATGTAGACGATCATATTTGACATACCTGCTGCTATTATATGAAATACACATGGAAGTCTCTGCTTTCCAATTTTATTCGCTGCTGTACATAAAAGGGTTCCATAGTCTAGTTCCGTGACAGGGGTATATGTAACCGTCGAGGACGTTCCTAAAATTAAATTTAGACATCATTATTTTATTAATTTAAAACCCAAACCGGTAATGAGATTTTATATTTTATTTGCATTTATTTATTTATACACACTATACAATTTTAGTGTAATTTCGCGAAATGTTGACATATGCCAGACGGTATATGTCGGCACTACGAAAAATAATTGAAACCCAGACTTTCATCACATAAAACCGAACAACCGGACATAAACCAAACTTTAATGATGTCGAAATATTAGCGGAAGAGAGCAATTATAGAAGGAGATAACATTGGAAATGCTAAACATAATTGACGTCTCTCCTGGGAAAAGGCTTAATTATAAGAGAGACACAGACGGTTGTGCTCAAATATATTGGAACACGGTGGAAAAACATAGACGACAAATTACACAGAAGTTGCAGAGAGAGTACAAGCTTGCAGAGAGTGGCAGAGAATTTTCTATTTTGAAAAACTTTTAAAAATGTAAATTTAAATATTGTGACTTTTTTTGGTCATTAATGCTTGTAAATTGTATTTGAATAATTTGTGTTTTCTGTACTAGACCTCTGAAGATGACCAACGGAGTTGGTGGAAATATTGGGAAATAAAGAACAAGAAAATAATAAAATACTAATTTTTGTTTTATTATTGGAAAAACTGACCTCAAGCCGAACAAAAGACAAAACACAATATTAACTTTCTGTAAACAATTAATATATTGTTCGGTTCATGTATACCCCTTTTTGTAATTCTAAATGATTATTGTATAAAATTAAACACAATTTTTCATTTCTATATCATTTGTTCAATAGTACACAAGCAATGTTGAATGTTAAACACATCGCATTGATACTTGCGACAATTTTTGTTTAGTCTTGTACACAACAAATAGTAAAAGAACTGACGCCATACACACCAGTTCGCAGTAAACCAGCGTGCAGTGAAGTCATAAAAACAAAACTATTACAAATAATGGAATCAGTAAAGAACAATTTTATTAATATTTCATTTTTATTTAATATACATATTATTATGTATTTTTTAAAATCGCAATAAAATATTCTTTTGTGATACTACAACATTCTTCTTCATTTTTAGACAGTGGCTGTATTCTTGGTGCACCATTTCTGTTTTGAACATTTTCGTGCTTACAGTTCAGATTTAAAAGTACACCCAATTTTTTGTTATATAACGTAAAATGAAGAAACATATAATATAAACAAACAAAATCAATTTATACTTTCAAATTTGAAGATATCAAACGACTACGTTTTCAGAACAAAATTGTACTAAGTGTTTTCGAAAATGTGGCCACTGTGGAAAATTAAAACTACACATTCAAAAAGTTAAATTAATGTAAATTTACACATTCAATGATGTAAATTTAAATATTAAATGTCGAATTTTCAACATCAAAATGTTTAATATTATACTAAAATGTAACATTTTATTTTTAAATTTGAACATCAGACGTGTAAAATTAAACATTTAATGTTTAAATTTGAACATCTCAAGATTTGAGTTTCAAACATTTTAATGTTTAAATCTAGAAATAAAAGGTTACATTTTACTAGGTGCCTGCCTTAATAGTCGCGAAATTACACTGAAATATTTTAGTGTGTATATTTACACCATAATATTAAAACGGAATCTTTCGGTACCATTTTTGGCGATTTATTCCATCAATTATAAAAATAATACATCACTGGAAAGGATTTACAACAGATCTGTACAGATCCACGCTTATCATCTTTTATTTTAATAATAATTATTGTCTGATTTCATGTGTTTTGTTGTTGTTTTCGTTTATTGTTAAAAGATGTAATGAGAGAACACTTAACGAAGAGTATTAGTGTCCAGCAAAAAGTTTTCTGAAATTTGGAGCAGTATTAATATTATTTCCATACTGTAAGCACTACTTCGTTTCTAATACATATTTCATCGCAAGTTTTCCTTTATTAAGTAAGCGAGAGATACAGGAGTGCATACACACTCATTTACATACGACGTTGCAAATAAGTATGCAGAATTAAAAATTTAAAAAAGTTTTGTTAAATCTATTTAAATCAGAATAATCAAACCAAAACGAAGTTTGAAGTGTTGAAATTAGTGCTAGTTTTTGGTCATTCAAGTAAGCAAGTGATGATTTAGTGCAGTGATGGCCAACCTTTTCAGCAAGCGGGCCAAAGTTAAGAAATAATAATTTCTGCCGGGCCCCAAACAATGATTTTACATTTTTGAATTTGTTCACGTTTTCGATTGGAAAATTAAATGTCACTAACCATTTGAATAATTTAACTTCGTTTTTAATTCAGTATTAAATGAAATCATAAAACAAAAATTTTTAGTAAATGTGTTCTCTCTTGTAATTTGATGTGTTTCATGAGACTAAACAGCTGTTCACACACATAAGTGTTTCCAAAGAGCGAACTTATTGACAGAGCATGTTTGTAAAACGCAGGATATTTATCCTTGTACAAATACAATCTGGAACTCTTCCAAATCAACTTGACGGATTTTCTCTTTTTGCTGTGTATCACAACACATTTCAACACAATGTTCCATTTGTAAACCTATTGGTAGTAAATTCACGTCTACCGCGAAAGGCGTTTGAAAAGAGCAAAAAAAGGACATTATGTTTTTAAAATCCTGATATCGGGTTTCAAATTCGAGGTTTAAGCCAGATATCAAAGATGCATATTTATCCGCCGTTTCTTGTGTAATGTCTTATAGCAGTACCAATGATCATATATGAATGAAGTTTTTTGTCCTCAACTGTTGTTCCAAAAGACGAAGCTTCATTTGAAATTCTGACTGCGTAGACACGAAAAATAAAAATTCGTACTTCAAAGAGATACAAAGGGAACAGAGGGGTACAAATGGTACCAACCAAATGGCCGCAGCTAGAATCGTGGAATTCGGTGTATACATTCATAGACTCGCAAAATAAAAAGATTTTCCTTTACTTTTTTACTTTTACGGCAAAAATGGGTGAATCTTGAAGTTTTGTTATCCTGCACTGTGTACGTGAAAGATAATGGACTTTCGTAAGTTTTGAATTAAAATATTTAAACTTTCTTGAAGATTGTTGTCTTATACTTACTTTTTGAATTGACTTGAAGTATTATTTCACTAAATATAGTATAAACATATTGCAAATTTATATTTACTTATAAAATTATATTTTCAATATTTTTATTTGTTTGGCTGTATTAAAAATGTAAAATTTTCCTGTAATGTTACTGCACATCTACAGCCTCTGTGGAATGCAATCCATGGTGTAGGGTATAGAAAGTTCGGCCCGTCCAGACTTAATGCCTTTTTTACTTGCTTTTTCTACCCATCACTCCATATCTATGAAGAGAAATAGAGTTATTTGTAATCAAATTACAGGTCGCAATTGTTGTCAGAACCAATTGAATCTTCGCAACGACGTTTTTCGGGATGAGGTAGACCGCTATTTATTTGAAGCAAATCGGTTCGGATTTAGATAAAGCACCCACCCCCAATGTGACTCTTTCCGCTATAGAAACCACATATTTTAAAAAACTATCTTCAAATTTGGCAAAACTCTTTATATTCCAACTAGAAACATCTATGGTGTACGTGGGTCACATCGTTCCATGTTTTGGTATAGCCCCGATACAAATGTAGGTCTCGCTTTCAGTTTTTTGCTCTATAACAAACGATAACCGATTTTGGTCAAACTTGGCACAAAGTATTATATTAAACCGGTGTTTCAACATAATACACATACTTCAAGGTTCCAATATAGCCCCCATACAAATGTCCTTCCCCATTTAACTTCTGTCTCTCTAGAAGCTACATACATTTACAAATTTCGAACTAATTTGAAAGAACACGTTATATTTTACCTGGACCTGATAATCTCTATTTTTGCAGAATCTGATGCGGTATTGAAGTTGTAACTATCGTTCCTGTATACTTTGTAATTTGCTAATTTAAATTTGTGATGAGATTTAAGTAAAGTTTGGTTAATAAAAATTACATCTATTTGTTGGTCTCGTGTCATGTGTTCTCGCTGCGCTATAGCAAAACGATTCGTCATGCCTTGGGGTTCCAATGCATAGTATGAAGCTTATTTATTATTATAGGTCTATGTGACATATTTAAGCATATTTCCCAACACTCGTATTTTATCGAACTGGTCCTTGCATTTCTGCAAGGCATCCAGAGTAGGGTATCCAATTATTCGGACTTTTATGTTATTCGATTAATCGTTTATTTGAAAACAAAGAATAATGACATCGAGAGTTATTCGATTAACCGATTAATCGAACAATTGTCCACTTAAATAAAATATAATTAACTATAATTGCGGATAGTTCAACTATATATTGAACGTTTATTACGTATCTGATTTTATTTAAAAATTGTAAAATCTTAATTTCTTGTCAAAATAAAGAATCTTCCCTTAATTGAGCATGATCGGCATGAAACCCGGTTTTTCTGCAATTCCGAATTTTCGGGATCTTGGAAAACCATGATTTCTAAAACCCGATTGCTCGGTTTTCTTTTTATAAAAAAAGGTAGGACAGGGTTTTTTTCGGTTTTTCCTTGAAGCAGTAAAAAATGGGGAAATTCATTATAGGACAACTCCACAAAATGTTTTTGTGTATACTCATCAATACTTTTTGTCCTGCATCTATTATTCCGAAAATATCACTTTATTAGAACAGAGTTTTCTTTTTATAAAAAACAGGTCGGACCGGGTTTTTCAGTTTTCCCTTGAAACAGTAAAAAATGGGGAAATTCATCTCCGCAAAATGTTGACCCATTGTTTATACACATCAATACTTTTTGTCCTGCATATATTATTCCGAAAATATCACTTTATTAGAACAGGTGTGAACTTCGTAAATTTACAAATTATGTCTTGCTGAAATAGGCGATTTTGATATCTTGTAGAGAATAAAATAAGCTAAAATATATAAAAAATAAGAAAATAAATCATAAGTTTGACATCAAATTCAAGTATTATGCGTATTTCTGGACTCTTTGAAATACAATCCCTTTTAACTTTTCTCTTATATTCGCAAAGTTCATCAACCACATAGTACCTACAAGGAGAATTGTTGCGGTCACCCCAGAAATGAATACTGAATTATTCACTGATGATCTGCAAAATATTTCGTCCTTGGGCCAAACCGTATGTGAGCTGAACGCTCCTGAAAACACCTCTAAAAATAATCTCATATATTCTTATGTTTATGGCTGATATCCGCAGCGGTCAATAGTGTCGAAATGTGAAATCTATGAATTACTATTCTTTAAATTTTAAATTATTCCAAAGTTATTGGTCAGTGTTTGCTATTGTTTAAATGAAGTCGGATAAATCGTTCCCGAGTTATTTTCATATCTATGGAGCATACATTTAAAAAATCGAAAAATAGTGGTTATTGGATTTTACATTTGGTGTTTCAAGGTTTTTTACCCAAATGGAGTAAATTGGCTATTCAAAATCAATCTATATATATAAAAGAGAGAGGCGTTCGTTACTACGCTTATAACTCAAGAACGCATGGACCGATTTCGATGATTCGCACCAATTCGGACTGGTTGACGGTCAAACAAACAAATATTTTACGACGCCATCCTCATGATAGATGACGTTTATGTTTACGGAGCATTGAAGTTCACTGTGGAAACGCCTGGATTGTGCTGTCTCAAGGTTAAATTACCACCATTGCTTCACGGCGAAAGACCAGAATCACTTCATTTTCTATCGAACACTCAGAAATATAACGGATGCTTTAAAATGACTTCATTTGGAGCAGATATTATTTATGAATGCAGATTCAATCCAAGAAGGTGCAATGAATATTTACGCGTTTGATGATTCCGAAAAACGGAGCGCCAATTTCTCAAGTAAAATACGCCTATTATTTGCGATCATTATTGCCACATGTTTTCCATCAAATCCACGTGAATTGTGGGACAAGTACAAGGATGATATGTCAGAAGACATTGTGCATCGAGTTCGTGTCCATTCAGAGAATCCCCATATTGAGATTAATGAAGAGATGCACAACCAGGCTTTGATTTTGATAGAAGGCATGTGTTACCTCATGTGCAGCAGTTTGTTAGTAAGGTTAGGAATGTCATTGCCAGATCGTCGACCATACGACCCTTTCGAACTAGAATTGCAGTGTGAACGTGAATGCGACACAAACGCATTAAGCCAATTGGTTTAAACAATTGGAAAGAACAAGGATGTGGATCACTTAAACTGAACAATTCAAAATCAAATCGTTGGTTCACTGCATTCCTTCAAATCAATCGACCGTGTAACAAACGAAGACGAAGCAAGCAACTATCCAACTGAGATTTTGAATTCATTGGATGTGCCTGGATTGCCACCGCACAATTTACAATTTAAAGTTGTTTCAGTTGTCATCATGCTTAGCAATATCAATCAACAAAAATTATGCAAGGGAACGCGTTTAGCGGTCACAAAACTTATGAGCAATGTGATTCACGCAAGAATACTAAAAGAAAACTTCAAAGGTGAGGAAGTTCTCATTCAGAGAATTCCAATGATTCCAACTGATATGCCATTCGAGTTTAAGCGAATCCAATTCGTTTCGCATTCGCCATGACAATCAATAAATCACATAATGAATAACACTAATGTTCTCTTAATTATTCATATACTTTTTATCATTTAATAGTTCATAAACTATTCTCTTTTTTTTTTCAAATAAATGTGAATTACCTGCACCGACAAATAAATAAAATTTGAAGGCAAAACAACGTTTGCCGGGTCTTCTAGTTTATCATACAAAGCAGACGACGATTTCATTAGTTTTTAAGGCAAATCTTATAATATCGATTAATCGATTATTTGGCACAATTTATTCGAATTATTCGTTATTCGAAAATCATAATTTTTTCATTATTCGAACACATATTTGACAAAAATTATTCGATTAATCGAATAAAATTTAAGCGGTTGGATACTAATCAGGAGCTTCGAACTAAATATCTAATAACATTTCGTTAGATAGTCCTCTTTCAGATTGTCTTGACCAAACATGATTTCAAGTTTGTTTAGCACCACCTGCAGCCCTAGGAAAATCTTCTTCCGAAATCAGGAACTATGTTTCTTATTGAATTATTACGGTTGTTTTTACTTGTCACTTTTCCCGCCGTGCAGGTGGTTTATATTTCGTTTGCCATTCATTATACAATTGAAGCATTTTTGAACTACAGGACCTTCAGAAACAGTTTTATTCAACACAATTTAAACATCCACAAAAATAGCACACTTTAACATTGAGTCGGACCTCGTGCTCGACGTAAAGGATTTAACTTATTTTTCTGAAATTTGGTCTCGATCGAATTCCACTGAATAAATAGCATCGTCAATGGTGGTTTGATGTTACAATCTCGCTGACGCTGGTGGGAGTAATGTTGAAAGCGGGTTTAAACTCGTCAAGGACAGACCTAATTTGGACTCGTGGTAGCACAAATAGGACCCGTTTAAATTGTTTCTTCGGAGTGTAGAAAACCATTTCTTTAGCTTTTAACTTCTATATCATTTCTTCGTAGTCAGTCAGTGTGTTCCCCATAGCCTTGGTTTGGGCTCATTGGTTCCGGCTGCTACATCGATGTTGAAATCATACAGATCAGAGAGATCTTGAAACAAATTTCCTCGGGAATTATCAAACGTTTTCTGTTGTTTGGGTGGTTGAAATAATTCCAAATTAGTACAAAAACTATGATTTTTACACTAATATCAGCTGGTTATTTTAGTTTTGTATGTGACCGTATGACATGAAAGTCATTGGCTAACTGGGCTTCCCTCAATTTCATCACATGTTGTTGTTATATTTTTTCAAATAAGTGTGCGCGTGGGTGTGTGTTTATGATTTCTGCTAGATCATTGTATATATTTGTTTATCCAGGAATGTGTTGTATGAGATTTGTTTATATTAAAGTTATAATTAGTAGTATAAATCGCTGTTTCATCCTTTGCGTGATCCCTACTATCGTTTAAACGAATGTAATGATTTTTAATGATTTAAAATAAATCGGAAAATGTGCAATCTGTTTATATTATATTAAATTAAGTTCATATATGTTTTTCGGTTGTGCTTGTTATTTTGAAATATAAATATACAAAAATGTTGTCTAAGTAAAGAGACTATAGATGTTTACGGAAACATTTCATTAACAGAAGGAATGAGAAAATAATATGGGGAGGAACATAGGTTGAATATAAATAAATCTTCCTTCATACAACACTCGACAACCTTTTTTAAAACTCTGACTTTGTAAATAATTATCTATAAATAGTTCGTACTAGATGGCATCATATACGGAAATAATTTCTTCATTTAATTTCTTTACCATGAAGAAAGTCAGTATTATCTCAGCACCTCGGAAATTTAAAATCAGACGAAAGATTTCACCGAGAAGATGAGCGTTTAAAAACTTTTAGAAATTGGCCAATCGAATTTTTAAATCATAATGAAATGCCCGGGATGGGAATGTTTCATATGGGTGAAGCAGATAAAACGAAATGTTATTTTTGCAAATCATTTATAAATTTCTTGCAGTATGTGGGTTTCTTCCGCCCTGCCCTTATAAGTTCTCGAAGGACGGTTTCTAAAGAGTGGTTACATTGTAATGGCCGATGTTGATTTTGAATAAACACACAAATTATTTAGAAAATTATTGCGATTTCTTTTTATTATGATAATATTGGTATGGTTCAATTATGTATGGAGCAGCGACCTCGGCGGCACACCTTCATCCGATGGTCCAAATTTTCGATGACGCTGAGGCATAATTGAGGTTCTATGCCGTTAATGTGTCGAATTATCTCATCCTTAAGCTCTTGAATTGTTGTTGGCTTATCGGAGTACTCCTTTTCTTTCATTGAATTTGTCGCGCAAAAGAGCCATTGTTTCGTTAGCTGTTTGACAAGTGGCACCGTCCTGTTGAAACCACATATCGTCCACATCCATATCTTCCAATTCGGCCATAAAAAGATCATTATCATCCCACGATAGCCAAGCCCATTCACAGTAACTGCATGACCGGCCTCATTTTGGAAAAAATACGGCCCGATGATGCCGCCAGCCCATAAACCGCACCAAACAGTCACTCTTTGTGGGTGCATTGGTTTTTCGACAATCGCTCTTGGATTATCATTCGCACAAATGCGGCAATTCTGCTTATTGACGAATCCACTGAGGTGAAAATGTGCTTCATCACTGATGATGATTTTCTACGAAAATTTATCACCCACTGTTGCCATTTCTTGCCCATTTTCATAATAAGCCTGAATAACTTTAACGCGTTGCTCGGTTGTGTATCTTTCTGTGGTTCAAATTGAGTTAGTCTGAAATTGAGAAATGTCAAATGAAATGCAGAAAACGTGAAGTTTAGGTGTGCTTCACATTCAACATTGGCCCTTACAATTTACCCACCCAGATTGATGCAACAGATGATCGACCCATAAATGACAATTCCTTTACATATATAGTGTCATCGTTTCCATGACAATATTGAAAATCCACAATTGCTAGCTCAGATCGATTAACTTTAAACATGTTGCTACGATGTTTCGTTAAATACTAAAATATTAACCCTCGCGGGGTCCGTTTGATGCTTTATTTTCGTTAGTGTTATTTTACTAGTTCAACTTAAATGGATCAAATAACACTGTCCAACAGCATTTTTGGAAGAGAGTAGTGACCCTATAATTATGAAAGGGCATGTTTTGTAGAATAAACTTATAGTCCAGCTGGTCTGAGTTTCTTTTTACAGCGGGTCAAAGTTTTCATTTTTTGTCGAAGGGAGCATTATACTAAGCGAAAAAGTGTTGTATGTTTATGTCTGAGCGAATTATTATTGTCAGAACTATATTGAGGGATTTTATAGGGATCATTTTTGTGGAAGATCTTAACCATCCATTTTTAAGAAAATCAAAAACATTTTAGGACATTTTAGGATTAAAATGTTTTACGAAGAAATTTATCGGGAAATTTCAGTGGGGGTCACCAAAGTTGTAAGTAATGTTCTTCTCGCTTAAATAGCAAAATTACACGCCAGCTTATACAACAAAATTACTAGGGTTAAAATTGGACCATGTTTTTTGGAAGATTGATCTTTTTCGACAAAAAATGTGGATATTTCGGTAGAGCACGGTAAACAAACTATATGATACACTCCACTTTCTATCCTATTATAATTCAATTTGGTAAAATTTTGGTAAAAAGTGAATGTAAATGTATGTGAGTGACAAAAAATGTTAAATCGGAAAGAACATCTGTATGTTTATAAGTTAAATATAATATATAAAATCTTGACCAAATTCGGTTCACCCACTTTCACCATAGGTGTTTCTAGTTGGATTATAAGTACAACGGGTACAATATGTAGTTTCTAGAGAGGAAAAAGACAAATAGAGCGGAAAATGTATGGAGGCTGTATCTAAATCTGAACCGATCTAACCCGCTTTCGCAACAGGTGTTTCTAGTTAGATCATAAGGCGTACAAACCAAATTTAAAGAAAATCGGGTAAAATATGTGGTTTCTAGAGCGGAAAAAGTCAAATCGGGAGCGACATCTGCATGGAGGCTATATCTAAATCTGAACCGATCTAACCCGATTTCGCCATAGGTCTTTCTAGTTAGATTATAAGGTGTTAAGGCAAATTTAAAAAAAAACCGGGAACTATATGTTCTTTATATAGTGGAAAAAGTTAAATCGAGAGCGACATTTGTATGGGGGCTATATCTACATCTGAACCAATCTCACCATATGTGTTTTTAGTTGTATTATAAGATGTTGATATATGTGCTTTAAAGAGAGGAAAAAGGTCAAATCGGGAGCGACATTTGTATGGGGGCTATATCTATTTGAAGAGAATCGGGTGCTATATGTGGTTTCTAGAGCGAAAAAGTCAAATCGGGAGGGACATTTGTATGGGGGCTATATCTAAATCTGGTCTAACTCGTTTCCTTTTGGGTGTTACAAACAAATGCACAAAGACATAATACTCTCGTGGAGTGTATAAAAAACAAAACAAATATGTCATGCATACAAATCATGTTAGCCATATCTCCCGCAAAAATGACAATTTTACAAAAATATTCAATTTGTATTTTATGTTTACAGTGCTCTGCCGAAATACCCATCCAAGATCCATCTTTCAAAAACCGTGGACCCATTTTAACCCTAGTAATTTTCTTGTATAAGATGCGTGTAATTTTGAAATTTAAGCGTGAAGAGATTTATTTACATCATTGGTGTCGTAGAACATTATAATCCTTTAATGTTCTTTTTCAAAGGGCTTTTTTTGATGGTCAAATTGACCCATCAAGAGAGGAGGTTAATCTTCCGCAAAAATGATCCCCATAAAATTCCAAAGTATAGTTCTGACAGATGTGTTTGAGATGTTTATTGTTTGAAATCAAATTAAAGACTAAATACAAATAATGAAATGAATTTGATGCAGAGTAAAACAAAAAGGGAAAAGAAAATGAAGTCATACATGTTGCAAGTGAAGTGTTGCCAAATTCTAATACTCCTCCTCAACATGGATGCATTCTTACATAAAGAAAATTTCAATTTAAATTCATTAAATTTACAAAATATAAATGTTTAGATTTAGGTAGATTCTTTGTCAGGATGTCAGCTACCATTTCGCCAGTTGGACAATACTTCAGTAAGATTTCACCACTACGAACCACTTCACGAACATGGTGGTACTTTATATCTATGTGTTTCGTACGGTTGGGGAATACGGGATTCATAGCCAGTTTCATAGCACCTTGGTTGTCCACATTTAGCATTATTGGTTCGTCACCACAAATACCAATTTCGAATAACAAACGTTTGAGATAAATGGCTTCCTTGGATGCATTTGACATAGCCATATATTCCGCCTCCGTTGTACTTAGAGCTATGGTAGGCTGCTTCTTCGACTCCCATGATATGGCACACTCACCAATGAAGAATAGGTAACCAGTGTATGACTTGCGGTCTATGACGTTACCTCTCCAGTCAGCATCCGCAAAGCCTTTGACGCACATATCACTAGCTTTATACACCAATCCTAAATCTTGCGTTCCATTCAGATACCGTAGGACATGTTTGACTGCAGACATATGTTCCAAATGAGGGTCCGAATTATGTTGCGCCAATTTCGAAATAGAATGTTGAATATCAGGTCGTGTAGTAATAGCAAGATATGTCAATGCACCTATTATCGACTGATACTCCTCCTTGTTGGCGCGTTTACAGTCACCAGAACAATGTGTCTGAAAACCAGGATCAAGTGGTACTGAGACAGACTTGCAATTATCCATTTGATATTGCCCCAAAATATCCTTAACATACTGGTTTTGAGATATTTTAATAGTACCAACTTCTCCTTCACGGCTTACATTGATGTCATGAAAATGATTAAGCACACCCATATCGGTTACTTCGAATTCTTCAGACAAAATGTTCTTAAGCTTCAAGATCTGGTCCTTGTCTTTACAAGCAATGATCAAGTCGTCTACATAAATTGTGACTAAAATAAGCTTACCATTGAACTCCGCTTTGTATAGACATGGTTCACTTCCACATGCTTCGAAGTCAATTTTCTTCAATACGCCATCAAGTCACTCGTTCCAGTTTCTACCGGAATTCTTCAGTCCGTATATCGCCTTCTTGAGTCGCAAAACCTTATCGGGATAACATGTGTTTACGAAGCCATCTGGTTGAAGCATATATATCTCTCGAAATCGCTGTTCAAATATGCCGTACTTATATCGACTTGATGAAGATGCATTTTCTCCTGCACAGCCAAAGCCAACAACATACGAATAGTCGCATATCGCACCACCGGAGAAAATGTTTCAGTGTAGTTGATACCGAACTTCTGGCTACAGCCTTTCGCCACCAAGCGCGCCTTATAACGATCAATGTTGCCATCCTTATCACGCTTTAGAGCAAAAACCCATCTATTTCCAATAGCTTTGTGGTTTGGAGGCAAATCAACAAGATTCCATGTCATGTTTTTCTCGAGCGCGTTGATTTCAGCTCTCATTGCCTTCTTCCATTGACTCCTATATTCACTGGAAATAGCCTCATCGATGTTCTGTGGAATAGCGCTATCGTTGATCGAGTACAATTCGTTCTTAACTTTCCGTGGACGACCTGGATGACCGGTTCTTTGTATATGTGGTCTACCTGGTCCAAATTTAATTACTTGTCCATCAGCGCCACCAACTGGTTCCACCGTTGCATCAACCACATCATTCTGTTCATCGCTTTCTTCATCAGCCGTGTCGAAATTCTCAGCATTCTCATCAACATATTCACATTATTAGTTACATCGTTGTCATTAGCAGCAACGCCGTTGTTATTGTCAGTTGAAATCGTAACAAAATCTTCAGGCTTCATACATTCACCATCTGTGTTGTTGTCAGCAGAATCACAGCTGAAATTCCCTTCATAAAAACGACGTTCCACTATGCTATGTCATACAAACGGTATGCTTTTGATACAAGCGAATAACCAACCATAACATACGACTCACCTGTAGTGGACGGCGCATCTCTAAGTAGACTGGTTTTTTCTACAACAAACTTTATACATTTTTACATATTTACCAAAATACTCCTCCTCCAAATTATCACGAAATTCCGAATTCCAACTTAAAAAGAACAAAAAAATGTATTTCAGAAAATGTTTCTCAAATAAAAATAACAAAATATAAACATATCTGAGAAAGCTTAACACATATTTTTCATATTGTTGTTCTGCTTCGGCATATTTTGGTTTGCACAATTTCGATCCCAATTATTTTCGCTCCAACATTAATATTGTTATTATTATCGGCTGAAAAAAAAAACAGATATCAAAGATTTTCTCTACAGCTTTAAATATAATTACTTACCTTTTAATTCAAGTATGAACAAAGTTGAACCAAATCGTTCTTTTTGCTCTTTGTTTTGGTCTATTTACTTGCTTTCAGCTTTGAACATGTCAAAACTTCCAGCTGATCGCAAGAATTACTATGTACATTGCTTTGATAGCCTATGTACGGTCTTGTCATTGTATATACACCACAGTAGTACATAAAGGGTGAATGTCCCCGCTAATATACTTATCTGCTGGTATTCATTTCACTAAAAACATTTCAAATAATTAGTTTTTTTGATTCATTATATTCCCAGAATTCCTCTAAATCTCAAACATCTCACTTTTCTAACATTTGCATAACCAAATATACATATATACTTTTATGTTGCAAATCACCCCTGTCGTTGTAGGTAGTGGCAACGTAGTTAATCTAGCAGATTTGACGTTTTGCTACTACTGCTTTACTTTACTACTTTCATCCGCATAATCATATGTCAGCAACTATGGAATTGGAATAAATATTCTTCCTTTCTTTAAAAACCTTTGAAGTAACAACATCGAAGTCGTGTTTAAATAAATCAAAGTTTCCGGCAAAGATCTACTAATTTTATTTAAAAGTGAGTGTAAGAATTTAAAGTAAACACCACATTAAAATCGCCCAAAAATATATTTTAAAGGTAATCCTTTCAAAATCAACTTTTAATAACACCATTTATAGTGAAAGTGAAATTCTAGAAAGTATCTCTGTTTTGGCGGAAATCCAATCTGTTTTACCAGGAACTGTGTATGATTCCTGGTACCCGTCAAGGAAAACAAGTCACGAGTACACAATCCATGACACACCAGCCCGGTATAAGAATTTCTGACACCCGAACAACTTTTTAAGTTACCGGAATAATCAATTTTTGTTGGTGGATCAACCAAATCACTTCCAAGATCACGCTACCCAAAAGGTAGTCGTGGATCTGGAGCTCAACCTGATTTGATTCCGTACATAACCTATACCCGCAAGTACCCATGGCAATGTACAACGCTGACGTTCAATGCCATTGATTGATAGAAAATTTGGAGTTATCTATATCCATTTCATCATAGCAGTCATCATAACTACAATTTTTGCATTGATATGGCGTACTCACGTGGATGTTTGCCTTTATACCATCACCCATATTGAAGATCTATCAGAGAAGCTAATTTTAAAATCAGAAGTTAAAACCAACTTCTTAACATTAAGTATAAATTGAATATAACAACGTGACATTAACATGTTATACAACTCGTAAAGTTAGAAGATATATTTTCAAAAATACGACAAACAATTTTCCAATTATTCCTTTTGGGTATCGTTCCCCACTTGTTTTTGATATTTTTGAAATACATTTGTTTGAATTTGTAAAACCTAAAAAAATAACTTAACCTTAAACCTAAAAATAATTTACCTACTCCATTAAAATCTATCTAAAATTGTACATGTAAATTAAAGTAACAATGACAGAAATTGTATAACTCGTTAAAGCTCCATTCAAAAATCACAGATACTCATAATATTTCAATCCATATCATTGCAAGGAACACATTCACACATAATTTTCTAAAAATAGCGACCAGCATCCAGATCGTGCGGGAGGCCTTCAACATGACCGGAGAAAGGTGGTAAGTTTAAAAACAGTCGATAATTACTCTTTCTTGCAATGATACTCAAATTTATTAAGAGATTCTGATAGGAGAGAGAGATCACACTGGAGAGCTTTTTCCGCACATTCCCCACAACCTATGTTGTTGTTGTTTTTAGCGTATATATTGGCGCTAATTGGAATCTGTGTGGGGCCAAGCTCTCATGTTATCTCTCCAAATATCCAAAGTTAGTGTTTTTCCGTTTGTTTTGGTTATTTTCGATTTCTGTCTTTGTGATAATTTCTTTCGCAACAAAGAGTTATTAACCCATTAAGGGCCCTAAAGTTTCAAAACGAATCGTTTAGAATGTCTTATTTTTGCGCAGTTTCTTTAAAAATATACATACTAATAATTTGCATAATAATACTTAAGATATACTTTCATTATTATATACTTATATTATAATTAAAATAAAATAATTGGTAATTCCAAATGGATTTGTAAGAACATAAGGACGTTTTCTTACTGAAAGGGATGAGTCCATAGATTTGAGGAAATTTAATGTAGGGGTTCTATAAATAATGTTCGTGCCAATAGAACATGGAGGCGAGGGTTTTGAGGCAGATTCTCTCAACATAATCTGAGAGTATTCATTTAGGCAATTGACGACTATAAGATTTCAACGTAAATTTAAAATTGATTTGTTTTCTTATTTTGGGGTTTTATATTTAGTTTTTTTTTTTACATCGGTCCACATATTTAGTTTTCTTTAGTAAGGGAGTCTAAAATAATTTTTGTAGTGGGAACATGGCTTGGCTGGAGAAGAACACGAACCCCCCCAACCGACTGTTGCTAGGAATACAAAGGCTCCCGCAGTCCTACCTCTTCCCAAGTTCCAGGATGCTTTCAAAAAACTTTTTAACTATTGCATCGGCTAAATTAGTTCGTGTACATTACAGAATTTGGCGCCCAACGTGGGGCCGGAAAGATTTCGACCTGGTCTTTTTGGCTCTATTTTCCGGATATTTTATTGTTAGAGTTCCTTAAAAAAAAAGATATTTTATGTTCTTTTATTATAGTATTTATAGATATTGAAGTGTTGACAAGGACCTTCTGGAATTTCAGCAATTTGAGGTTTACTTCGAATTAGCTGACCGTTGGACTTTTGACAGCATTTTCAGTACTTTTTATGCTATTATTAGGGACATTCTATTGGTCTTTTAAAGTCTTGTATAACTCTTTTTATTCAGTTATAACTTCGACTTACGGATCAGCATCTGTTAATCAAACAGGAACTCATTATTTTAGCGAAAGCATTATATTGACCTTTGTTTAACAGAGAGGACAGACAATTTTTTCCTCCTTGCTGGTGTGTCAAGAATAAAGGGATAGCTTGAGGATATACATAACTACATAGCCCATTTTATTATTTTTTATATTAGTCGCTAATTGCCTTCTTTTACTTCATTTCTTGGTACTCATCACCTAGTAAGAAACGTCAGTATTTTATGATAAAAATTTAAATTAAAAAATAATATTTTCTGAAATTCTAATTTAAAAGAAAATTTAATTTGAATCCCAATATTGTTTGTATATATATATCGTTTTATAAAATAATTTAAAATTATTTTGTATAACGTCCCACAATAGTTATATTCTATTGAATACAAGATATTATATTGAATACGCCCAAAATGTCTTCAGAACCAACTACTCCCCCGGCATTACCGCCAACACATCCTTTGGCCCCAATTAGCATTCAACCAACAATTTGTCATGTTTGTAATGAAATAATGAGTGAAGGTCAAGCTTGTTTAATTATTAGCGAATGTTCGCATCCTTTCCATAGGTTATGCATAGAGACTTACTTAGCTTCATCAGCCGAATGTCCCGTATGCAAACGAGCTTGTGAACCTAGTGATCTCCGAGCTTTGGTAATATTACCAAAACCCTCTACAGTCACTAAGACCACCCATAACAGACAAAAAGGTAGAGGAGCTATGGCTAGAACATACAATACTCGCAGTACGGGACGAAATTTGTTCCAAGATACTCGAAATCCATCACAAAATGCTAGCTGCAGTGTACAGCAGGATCAACAACAAACCCCTAACCGAGATACAAGCGCTATAAACAATGGCAATATTGTAACATCGCCTTTTCATGATCCTACTAATCAGGCTGTCGGCAATACAAATACGATAGATTATAACGAAATCAATCGCATGATTGAATTAAGTTTAACTCGCCTTCTACAAGGTCTTAATTTTTCGCAACCTTCACCAATTAATAATGTTTTACATAATAGTAACCCCAATCCTTCAAATACAAACAACCCTCAGAATAATATTAACCCCAATCACAGTACCAATAACAACAATAATTCTGTTCCCAACAATAACATCAATAATAATTTGAACAACAATGGAAATGTTAATGCCAATAATCCCCAGAATAGTCAAGCTCATTCAAATTCTCAAGATACCAACTTATCCCCAAATACATTTTTCAGCTTCAATGCAAACAATATGCATGCTGACAAAATTACATCCATAATACATAATTGGAACCTCAAGTTTGATGGTTCTTCCACCGGTTTGAATATTGACGAATTTTTGTACCGCGTTATAACTCTTACAAAAGAGACATTTAATGATGACTTCTCTGTCATTTGCAAAAATTTAAATACCCTTTTAACAGGAAAAGCCCGTGAATGGTACTGGCGATACCGTAAACAGGTTTCTGTTGTTAACTGGGACGATTTCTGTTACGCAATTCGAAGTCAATATAAAGAATTGAAATCTTCTTTTGACCTACGGGAAGAAATTCGGAACCGAAAACAAAAACCGGGTGAGTCTTACGATGCCTTTTTCGATGCGCTATCAATGATCGCAGATCGATTACCCAGACCAATGCACTATAGGTCAAATGACCCATTTCAGTGGCCAAAAGTCAAAATTCTAACATAGTACAATCGCTGTTATGCTGACATAATTTAATAAAAAACACATCAAAGTAAATAAAAATGAATTTGGGTTTTCCAAAACAAATATTCCTGTTGTGTTACATGATGTCAAAGTTGGCAGTATTAAAGTGTAAGTATAAAACTGTTTACGCGCCATTTTTGGTTATCAATTTTGGAATGTGCGTTGTTATATTTTGCCAAAAAAATAATATGAAGTATAGATATAGAAAATACGATTCTATGTATATATTCAATATTTTCAATAAAAAACATTTGAAATTTGTCTTAGTGTGTACAAAAATTAAAGAAGTTTAGTGCAGCCTTAGAGTGATTATAGTAAATTGCAAATATAGTAATTATGTAAGCTTTTAAAAAGTTGGCAAGGTTCGGCACGAAAATGTAAAACAGAAAATAAAATGTTGATTTGTTACGAATGTATTTAACCATATGTGGATTTGCACTTTTATGCTCTTTTGGTTAGCGATGGAATTGAAATGGGACTTCTCAGTCTATACCATGCCAATTTCCTAAATGACTTGCACTTAGAAAACGATTTAAACTTAAGTTAAATACAATATATGTAAGCAAAGCAACTAAATAAGGCAAAAGTAGGGTAGAACCGATTATATGATACATCATACCACCCACACATGGACCTATATCTAGATTAATAGTAGGTCATCTTGATGAAAATAAGAGCAATGTGTCAAGTTTGGCCAAAATAAGGGGAAATTTATATGGGGGCTATATTTAAATCTGAACCAATTTTTTTTTCATTAACAGTCCATTAATGTTACAAATATATGACATGAAACTATAAACTCACAACCTGATCTTATACCGCACAAGAGCCATATATCACAATCTATATTCGTAATTTTTTCTTATCACAATTCAACAAGGAGAAATTATGGCAATAGTGGAATACTGTGGTAATTTTCCTGATATTATACAAATATCTCTTCCGATTTGGCTTCATTATTACACAAGAAAAATATATATAAAAATATATAAAAACTTCATAATAGACACATTAAATTTCACTATTGCAAAAATGAATAGTATCATGTCTTTATATTTATATTGTCCATAAATTCGCGGATTTCAATCATGCAGGGGCTTAGAATGTTGTGTGGGGTATAATGTAGTGACCTACGTTCCAATTCAGTCTTTTTGGTTATTTTTCATTATGTAATGTTAAAAAACTAAATTAACTCATTTTGGTCCCAAGAAGGTTAAGGGCCGTGAATTTCATAGGGGCTCCGAAAGATTTAAGTTTTTCTTAATTCTTCACAATTTACATTTTCCAAGCTATCTCTATACATTTTTGTTAACACAATATCAGACTTTAAGTTTTATGACTTTTGGCCAGTGAAATGGGTCATTTGACCTATAGTGCAATGGCGGAAGAAGAATTAATTGAAATAATAGCTAGAAATTTACGTCCAGAGATTCGTCAAGATTTATTGTATGTACCCATACGCTCAATATCACATCTTCGAAAGCTTGTGCAAATGCGAGAAAACTTTTTAAGTGATGAGTACGTACGTAAGAATCTTGCAATGCGCAATCCAAACACCAATTTTGTACCACGACGACATGTCGCTGATATTGATATCGAACAGGACGATAATTTAGATTCTGAAGCAGGATTCTTGGTAGATGCCTTGAATAAACCTGATTCAAATTTTAAATGTTGGAACTGCGACAAATCCGGTCACCACTGGCAGGATTGCCTTGATGATAGAACAATCTTCTGTTACGGCTGTGGTGCCAGAAATGTATACAAACCACAGTGTACCAAATGTATTGCTAGAAATCAGACTTCAAAAAACTTGAGACAAACGGGCCCACAGAAGGACCTTGTCTAAATGTTGGCCCTAGAATCGACTTTGATTCTGACCCAAAAGAAATAAATTTACCCGGAATAGACTCAAAACTAATCTCAGACAATACAAATTCAAAATCCATTAAAATACTTAAAAGACCATGTTCTGTTGTGGAAAAGTGTGATAATAACGATTCCCGCATTATTTACCCAAAAATGCCTTTTCACAAGCGATGGGAATTGTATGTTCAAAAACGAAACGAAATTTTCAATGTTTCAGCCATTTCCGTTACAAAGAAACCAAAAAGGTCCACAATTCGTCTTCGGAAATATTTCAGATTACGAAAATTTTGGGGAAAAATAAAAATTTCGACAATAATATCAAATCCCCAGGACATGCGATATTACGCCAAAGTGTCCTTCTTAAATTTTCATGAATACGGTTTGTTGGATACTGGGGCTAATGTTAGCTGTATTGGTGGAGATTTGGCTAGACATGATTTTTCAAAATATGAAAATTTTTTAATTTGTAGATCATTTGTAAAGACAGCGGATGGGAAATCTCAAAAAGTATTAGGATGGATTGAAGTAAATATTACATTCAAGAACATCACAAATAAACTGAAAATTTTCATTATTCCAACTATATCCCAAAGACTGATACTGGGAATAGATTTTTGGAAATCGTTTGACTTAATTCAAAATGTTCTTGGATCCGTTGATATTTTAGCATGCAATGCTACTGGTATATGTTCACCCGATATTTCGGAAATTAATTTTCAAATTGGCCATCAAAATGATGAATCAATCAATAACTCTTTTTACAAACTGTCGCTTCAAGAACAGAAACAATTAGATGCGGTCATAGAACTTTTCCCAAATTTTGAAATACAGGGCTTGGGCAGAACTGAGCTAATCAAACATTCTATTAATGTCGGTGATGCCACCCCTATAAAACAGCGTTTTTACCCTGTTTCGCCCGCAGTAGAAAAGTTGATGTTTTCTGAGATTGACAGGATGTTAGAGTTAGGAGTTATTGAGCCTTCCACCTCAGCATGGAGCTCACCAATGAGGCTTGTGGTGAAGCCAAATAAGGTAAGGCTATGTTTAGATGCACGGAAGTTAAATTCGGTAACGAAGAAGGATGCATATCCGCTTCCGAATATAGAAGGGATATTTTCAAGACTTCCGAAGGCAAATATAATATCGAAACTGGACTTGAAAGATGCATTCTGGCAGATTAGTCTCGATGCGAATTCCAGACAACTGACAGCATTCACTGTCCCTGGCAGACCACTATATCAATTCGTGGTCATGCCATTCGGGCTGTGCAATGCTCCTCAGACAATGTGTCGTTTGATGGACGAGCTAATCCCGCCAGATCTTCGACATTCCGTTTTTGGATATTTAGACGATCTTGTTATCGTTTCCGAAGATTTTCCTACCCATATCGAAATATTAATCCGCATTTCCTCACAATTTCGGAAAGCAAACCTTACCCTAAATGTAGGTAAAAGTAAATTCTGCGTTACCAGAGTTAATTACTTGGGATACGTTATAGGTAACGGGGGTATCACTACCGACCCTGAGAAAATTACCGCTATTACCAACTGGCCTGTACCAAAGAATTTAAAACAAGTTCGTGGATTTCTTGGCTTAGCTGGTTGGTATAGACGGTTTCTTCAAAACTTTTCAACAGAGACATTCCCGATTACAGAAGTGGTATCCACCAAAAGAAAGTTCAAGTGGACTGACGAAGCCCAAAAAGCATTCGAGAGAGTTAAGTCATTGCTGACCTCAGCTCCAGTGTTGACGAATCCAGACTTCTCCAAAAAGTTCTATCTTCACTGTGATGCAAGTGACTTTGGCATTGGTGCAGTCCTAGTGCAGCTTGACAATGACGGTAACGAGAAGCCTATTGCATTCATGAGCAAGAAATTAAACACAGCGCAACGTAACTACAGTGTTACGGAGCGAGAATGTTTGGCAGCTCTTGAATCAATAAAGAAATTCCGTTGCTATCTTGAACTTCAGGAATTTGAAGTAGTGACAGACCATTCTAGTCTGTTGTGGCTCATGAGACAGCCCGATCTAAGTGGCAGGTTAGCTCGGTGGGTGTTTAAATTGCAGCCCTACAAATTCACCATAAGTCACCGGAAGGGTAAAGAACATGTGGTCCCTGATGCACTGTCCCGGATACCCAACGAGGAAATTTCTGCTTTTGAGATTACTGAGCCCGGTATTAATTTAAATTCCCCGACCTTTGATGATACAGATTACCATGAGTTAAAAGAAAGAATAGGAAATAATCCAGGTAAATATCCTGATATAAAGGTGGTAGATAAATTTGTTTATTATCGGACAGAGCATTACTCTGGCGATGAATCTCAGGAAGATCAGTGTTGGAAACTCTGGATTCCTCTGAAATTGCGTACTGAGACCATCTCGAAGGCCCATGATACTCCAGTAGCTGCTCACGGAGGTATGGCCAAGACTCTTGATTTGCTAAGACGTACATTTTTCTGGCCTGGAATGGTAAGCGACGTACGAGACTATGTTCGTAATTGTGAAGTCTGTAAGACAACGAAAGCCCCAAACATGGTGATGAAGCCACCAATGGGTAACATGGGCGAATCTGTCCGTCCATTCCAGCGCCTCTACATTGACATTCTTGGACCTTATCCGAGAAGCAAATCTGGCCATATTGGACTGCTCATCGTCCTCGATCATTTGTCCAAATTCCATTGGCTTTGCCCACTTCGGAAATTCACGGCTTCGCACATAAAGAGTGATTTTTTTGAGGTTAGGATTTTCATGCATTAGTATTTGACAGATCACGTGGGATTTCAGACATGGTGTCAAAGAGAAAGATGCTCAGTATGCTTTGACATTTCATCATGAATCGTCTTACAAACGAACAACGCTTGCAAATTATTGAATTTTATTATCAAAATGCGTGCTCTGTTAAGAAAGTTCATTGCGCGCTTCCATTTTATGGTCAGTTTAATCGACCCACTGAAGCGGCTATTCGGGCTATTGTGACTAAATTTCGCACCAAATTTACATTGTTGGACATTAAACCACCAACACGCTTACGTAGAGTGCGAACTGAAGAAAATATCGCAGCTGTATCGGCCAGTGTTAATGATGACCACCAATTTTCGATTCGTCGCCGTTCGCACCAATTGGGTCTCTGTTACTCAAAAACGTGGAAATGCCAAAATTGGACTAAGCGGATGGACCACCTAAGACGCAGCCGCGGTCAACATTTAAATGAAATTATCTTCAAAAAGTAAATGTCATGGACCAATCTAACGTTTCAAATAAAGAACCGATGAGATTTTGCAAATTTTATGCGTTTTTTTTTTTTAAAAAGTTATCAAGCTCTTAAAAAATCACCCTTTACAAGATTTCCTTCAAAAGCATATATTTCATGTCTACGGTGTACCCGAGACAATAGTTAGTGACAACGGTAGTCAATTTCGTTCGAACGAACTTAATGCATTTTTAACGGAAAATGGCATTAAACATATCTACACTGCCCTATACTCACCTCAATCCAATGCCTCGGAGCGGGTCAATCGATCACTGATAGCAGGAATACGAGCATACCTGAAGAACGATCACAAACAATGGGACCAGAACCTTACTTCTATCAGTTGCGCCCTTCGTAATTCCTTCCACCAATCTATCAATTGTTCTCCTTACCACGCTCTTTTTGGCTTTGATATGGTTACACACGCTTCGTCATACGATTTATTGAGAAAACTACACATTTTAAGTGAACCAACAAGCAAATTGTCCAACGATGACCATCTTCAACTGATTCGTCAAGACCTGCGTAGACATATCAAACAAGCATTTGACAAAAGTCAGCAACACTACAACCTCAGAACAAGACCACAAACTTTTACTGTAGGACAAACTGTATATCGTAGGAACTTTGCCCAAAGTAATTTTGAGAAAGCATTCAATGCAAAACTATGTCCCGTTTTTGTCAAAGCTCGGGTGAGGGAAAAGCTGGGTAATCACTACTATGTTTTAGAAGATATGGATGGAAAACTTATGGGAACATATCATGGAAAAGATATCCGAACTTAGTCGTCCTGTTTCCATCTAATTCAGTTACGAATATCTCACTGAATTATCCGGTTTGTAGTGGACGGCGCATCTCTAAGTAGACTGGTTTTTTCTACAACAAACTTTATACATTTTTACATATTTACCAAAATACTCCTCCTCCAAATTATCACGAAATTCCGAATTCCAACTTAAAAAGAACAAAAAAATGTATTTCAGAAAATGTTTCTCAAATAAAAATAACAAAATATAAACATATCTGAGAAAGCTTAACACATATTTTTCATATTGTTGTTCTGCTTCGGCATATTTTGGTTTGCACAATTTCGATCCCAATTATTTTCGCTCCAACATTAATATTGTTATTATTATCGGCTGAAAAAAAAAACAGATATCAAAGATTTTCTCTACAGCTTTAAATATAATTACTTACCTTTTAATTCAAGTATGAACAAAGTTGAACCAAATCGTTCTTTTTGCTCTTTGTTTTGGTCTATTTACTTGCTTTCAGCTTTGAACATGTCAAAACTTCCAGCTGATCGCAAGAATTACTATGTACATTGCTTTGATAGCCTATGTACGGTCTTGTCATTGTATATACACCACAGTAGTACATAAAGGGTGAATGTCCCCGCTAATATACTTATCTGCTGGTATTCATTTCACTAAAAACATTTCAAATAATTAGTTTTTTTGATTCATTATATTCCCAGAATTCCTCTAAATCTCAAACATCTCACTTTTCTAACATTTGCATAACCAAATATACATATATACTTTTATGTTGCAAATCACCCCTGTCGTTGTAGGTAGTGGCAACGTAGTTAATCTAGCAGATTTGACGTTTTGCTACTACTGCTTTACTTTACTACTTTCATCCGCATAATCATATGTCAGCAACTATGGAATTGGAATAAATATTCTTCCTTTCTTTAAAAACCTTTGAAGTAACAACATCGAAGTCGTGTTTAAATAAATCAAAGTTTCCGGCAAAGATCTACTAATTTTATTTACAAGTGAGTGTACGAATTTAAAGTAAACACCACATTAAAATCGCCCAAAAATATATTTTAAAGGTAATCCTTTCAAAATCAACTTTTAATAACACCATTTATAGTGAAAGTGAAATTCTAGAAAGTATCTCTGTTTTGGCGGAAATCCAATCTGTTTTACCAGGAACTGTGTATGATTCCTGGTACCCGTCAAGGAAAACAAGTCACGAGTACACAATCCATGACACACCAGCCCGGTATAAGAATTTCTGACACCCGAACAACTTTTTAAGTTACCGGAATAATCAATTTTTGTTGGTGGATCAACCAAATCACTTCCAAGATCACGCTACCCAAAAGGTAGTCGTGGATCTGAAGCTCAACCTGATTTGATTCCGTACATAACCTATACCCGCAAGTACCCATGGCAATGTACAACGCTGACGTTCAATGCCATTGATTGATAGAAAATTTGGAGTTATCTATATCCATTTCATCATAGCAGTCATCATAACTACAATTTTTGCATTGATATGGCATACTCACGTGGATGTTTGCCTTTATACCATCACCCATATTGAAGATCTATCAGAGAAGCTAATTTTAAAATCAGAAGTTAAAACCAACTTCTTAACATTAAGTATAAATTGAATATAACAACGTGACATTAACATGTTATACAACTCGTAAAGTTAGAAGATATATTTTCAAAAATACGACAAACAATTTTCCAATTATTCCTTTTGGGTATCGTTCCCCACTTGTTTTTGATATTTTTGAAATACATTTGTTTGAATTTGTAAAACCTAAAAAAATAACTTAACCTTAAACCTAAAAATAATTTACCTACTCCATTAAAATCTATCTAAAATTGTACATGTAAATTAAAGTAACAATGACAGAAATTGTATAACTCGTTAAAGCTCCATTCAAAAATCACAGATACTCATAATATTTCAATCCATATCATTGCAAGGAACACATTCACACATAATTTTCTAAAAATAGCGACCAGCATCCAGATCGTGCGGGAGGCCTTCAACATGACCGGAGAAAGGTGGTAAGTTTAAAAACAGTCGATAATTACTCTTTCTTGCAATGATACTCAAATTTATTAAGAGATTCTGATAGGAGAGAGAGATCACACTGGAGAGCTTTTTCCGCACATTCCCCACAACCTATGTTGTTGTTGTTTTTAGCGTATATATTGGCGCTTGTATTAATTGGAATCTGTGTGGGGCCAAGCTCTCATGTTATCTCTCCAAATATCCAAAGTTAGTGTTTTTCCGTTTGTTTTGGTTATTTTCGATTTCTGTCTTTGTGATAATTTCTTTCGCAACAAAGAGTTATTAACCCATTAAGGGCCCTAAAGTTTCAAAACGAATCGTTTAGAATGTCTTATTTTTGCGCAGTTTCTTTAAAAATATACATACTAATAATTTGCATAATAATACTTAAGATATACTTTCATTATTATATACTTATATTATAATTAAAATAAAATAATTGGTAATTCCAAATGGATTTGTAAGAACATAAGGACGTTTTCTTACTGAAAGGGATGAGTCCATAGATTTGAGGAAATTTAATGTAGGGGTTCTATAAATAATGTTCGTGCCAATAGAACATGGAGGCGAGGGTTTTGAGGCAGATTCTCTCAACATAATCTGAGAGTATTCATTTAGGCAATTGACGACTATAAGATTTCAACGTAAATTTAAAATTGATTTGTTTTCTTATTTTGGGGTTTTATATTTAGTTTTTTTTACATCGGTCCACATATTTAGTTTTCTTTAGTAAGGGAGTCTAAAATAATTTTTGTAGTGGGAACATGGCTTGGCTGGAGAAGGACACGAACCCCCCCAACCGACTGTTGCTAGGAATACAAAGGCTCCCGCAGTCCTACCTCTTCCCAAGTTCCAGGATGCTTTCAAAAAACTTTTTAACTATTGCATCGGCTAAATTAGTTCGTGTACATTACACACCCCGTGCCTCGAATTTTGTCTTATGAGTCTTCTTGAGTGCTACTGCCAATGAACCAAATGTCTGACGTTAGGACATTTACCGTGCCAAACTTCGTACGGTGTTTTATTTCCCAAAATGTTGGTAGGGCATCTATTTCGAAGATAAACAGCCGTGTTGATAGCTTCAGCCCACAAAAATTTTGATACGCCAGCATGCAGCATCTTCGACCACGCCATTTCCACCAATGTCCTATTGGCACGTTCTGACACACCGTTTTGTTGTGGCGTGTAGGGCACCGTCAATTGTCGCATAAAACCACATTGCTTCAAATACGCATCGAAATCAGCATTAATTTACTCCCCACCATTATCGCTACGAAGTGCTTTTTTTTTTCTGCCAGTCTGTCGCTCGACCACCGTTTTAAATTAGACAAACTTTCCGAAAACTTCAGATTTCTTCTTCAGAAAAAAAAAACGAAAATACGACGAGATTGTAGTCTATAAATGTAAGAAAATATACAGAACCGCCAATCGATTGAACATTAATTGGTCCGCACACATCACTGTGCACCAATTCTAACAATTCGTTCGATCTTGACAACGACTCTCTTGGAAACGGGTATGCGTGTACTTTGCTTAGCATACACGTCTTGCATCGTTCATCAGAATTGCTTCGTTCCAACTTCATATCCTTAACCATTTGTTTTCTAGATAACATATCAAGGCTATTACCGTTCAAGTGACCAAATCTGTTGTGCCATTTGAAATCCATTGCAAAAAGTTGCTCAGCTGTACATTCAACCACAAACAAACTGTTCTGCTTTGCTGCCTTGACGACAATTTCGTTGTTATTGTTCTTTATATACGCAGCCTCTTTGTCGAATGTTGCTTTACTAATGGATATAAAATTTGCCTGCAGTTCGGGGGAAAACAAAACATTACGTAGCACAACATCACATATGTTCGATTTGATTTGAACGTCTCCTCTGCCTTGAGCCATTATGAAGTTGTCACCAGCCAGCGCTATTTGCTCGTGATGCTCCTCAAACCGAACGAACATGTTGCGGTCGTTACACATGTGCGCCGTCGCACCGCTGTCGACATACCATTGATTTCTGCGCAAAGAATCAACCACCGCAAGCATAGAGAAAGATTGTTGTTGCTGTTGTGTTTGCTGCTTTCTTTTGTCACATTTGTTTGCATAGTGACCAGCTTTTCCACACACATAGCATTAGCCCTTGAATTTCTGCTTGTCGTTTGTCTTTGTTGCTTGTCCTTCTTGCTTCCAATTAGATGTTTTCATGTTGAACGCCTGTTGACCGCAGTTATCGTCTTTTTCGCTCTTTCGTCTCTCACTCTCTTCGAAAAGTTTCTGCTGCAGAACATTCATGTTGGGTAAACTGTCCCGCGTCTCTACTGCAATGACGAAAATCTCATATTGTTGTGGTAGGCTAGACAGCAAGATTATGCTGAGTAACTCCTCCTGAAGATCGATGCCAATTCCTGCCAACTTTTCCGTCACTTCTGTGAACGAAGTTATGTGCTTCACCATGTCGTCACCTTCCATTGCCAGATTAAGCTACTTTTTGTACAGTGTCACATTTTGTATTGGTCCCCGTGGCTTGTACACATCTTCTAACGCTTTCCACGCCTCTCGTGATGATTTGCAGTTTTTAACATAGTTCAACTGTGTGGATTTTACGCTAAGGGTAATCGTCGCCAGACCTTTTTGTCATCGGCCTTAAATTTCTCCATTTCCTCAACAGTCATACTCGATTCCACCTTTGTCTCATTTACAGTTTTCCAAAATCCACTGTGCACCAACACACTTCGCATTTGGATAACCCAGGAATCATAATTCTGTCCATCTTCAATCTCGTTTCAAACAATTACACAATATCATGTCTTTCCAATTGAGAAATTCAACTACACTGCGTTCATGCGTGAACCTGGGCACATAATCTGTTTGAGATGTTTATTGTTTGAAATCAACTTAAAGACTAAATAAAAATAATGAAATGAATTTGATGCAGAGTAAAACAAAAATGGAAAAGACATGTTGCAAGTGAAGGGTTGCCAAATTCTAATAAGATGTGTCCAGACTTTATGTGAGTACCTGCCGCAAGGTCCCAAACTCACGGTGTTCTCAACACCGGGTGAATACGATGCGTCCACCCTGCTCGACAAACTGTCGCACAAGAGAACCAATCCGAGATTATGTATTTGGACATAATCTCGACCTTGGTTGGGTGGGGAGCACTAGTATAGTTCTGACAATAAGAATTCGCTCAGACATTAACATACAACTTTTTTTGCTTAATATAATGCTCTCTTCGATAGAATTATAGGGTCGCTATTCTGTTCCATTCGAAAGGTCTTAATTTGTTGGACAGTGTAATAAAAAGGAAAACAAATTTCACAACCGAGATGTTGTCTTTGAATTTGTAAATTTAATTATAAAATACGGATTTACAACAACAGCAAACTTTGATCGTAGAATATATCTACAAAATAAAAGGAAACATTTTATTGAATAATATCGAGATAAGTGGGTTTACCTAATGACGTACAATGACTATATACAAGTATATACATGCTTCGAAGTCAATTTTCTTCAATACGCCATCAAGTCACTCGTTCCAGTTTCTACCGGAATGCTTCAGTCCGCATATCGCCTTCTTGAGTCGCAAAACCTTATCGGGATAACATGTGTTTACGAAGCCATCTGGTTGAAGCATATATATCTCATCCTCGAAATCGCTGTTCAAATATGCCGTACTTATATCGACTTGATGAAGATACATTTTCTCCTGCACAGCCAAAGCCAACAACATACGAATAGTCGCATATCGCACCACCGGAGAAAATGTTTCAGTGTAGTTGATACCGAACTTCTGGCTACAGCCTTTCGCCACCAAGCGCGCCTTATAACGATCAATGTTGCCGTCCTTATCACGCTTTAGAGCAAAAACCCATCTATTTCCAATAGCTTTGTGGTTTGGAGGCAAATCAACAAGATTCCATGTCATGTTTTTCTCGAGCGCGTTGATTTCAGCTCTCATTGCCTTCTTCCATTGACTCCTATATTCACTGGAAATAGCCTCATCGATGTTCTGTGGAATAGCGCTATCGTTGATCGAGTACAATTCGTTCTTAACTTTCCGTGGACGCTATCGGACGCCTGGAAATGAACCGAGGCATAACCCAATGGACGGGCAGCATGCTGGAAAGCAGGATTATTAACTCGAAATTGGGCGAGGAAGTTGTGAGGAAACGTGTTACAAGAGGCACGCCGCAAGGAGGTGTGATCTCGCCGATGCTTTGGAACCTGGTGATAAATGAAATCCTACTTGACCTCAACAGAGACGGAATTAAGGTGACGGCATATGCCGACGACTTAGTACTGCTGGTCCGAGGCAAATTCTTACCAACGATTAGTGAGGTCATGGAAAGATCACTAAGGAAGCTCTTAAGATGGGCGACAAGAAACGGGTTAGAAGTTAACCCAATGAAAACAGAGTTGGTTCTGTTCACAAGAAAATATAAAATTCCGGACTTCAACCTCCCCAAATTAGATGGGGAGATATTGCATCTATCAAAGGCAGCAAAATACCTTGGCATAATCCTGGACTCGGAACTTTCTTGGAAAGGAAACATAGAAGAGAGAGGAAGGAAAGCACTCTGCGCCTTTTATACCTGATGAGAAGATGTTCGGGAAAAGATGGGGACTACAACCAAAGATGATGCACTGGCTGTACACGGCAATAGTAAGGCCAATACTCACATACGGGGCACTGGTCTGGTGGAGCGCCGTAAAAAGAAAATCACTCCTAGCAAATCTCAATAAAGTACAGAGGATGGCATGCTTGGGCATTGCTGGGACAATGAGATCAGCTCCTCAAACCGGACTAGAAACTATACTCAATATACAACCCGTGGACATTTTCGTAAGGAGATGCGCAGCAAGGGTAGCATTGCGTATCAGAGAACTCGGTATGCTGAAAAACGACACGCTTGGGCACAGCTCCATTTTAGGAGCTACTGAACCATACGGGAGGCTAGATAAAAATTCAGATTTTCTCGAGCCCAGTATGCACCTAGATAAGAACTTCAAATTGGAAATACCCACCAGAGAAGAATGGGCATCCAACATGGTCATGACCGACGAGGAAAACTCAATCTTCACTGATGGCTCAAAAATGGAGACAGGTACGGGATCGGGAGTCTTTTCTGAACCTTTAAACCTTAAAATATCCGTCCGACTGCCAACTACATGCACAGTCTTTCAGGCAGAAGTATTTGCCATCAACATAGCCGCGAAAAATATTCTGGAACGGGATATCGATCCGTCACAATTCAGAATTTATGTGGACAGTATGGCAGCCCTTAAAGCCTTAAACTCCAAGACTATAAGATCAAGATGCGTACGTGACTGCTTAGAGTCTCTGGACCGACTCCAAATGCATGACGTCACACTCGTATGGGTACCGGGTCACACGGATGTACCTGGAAACGAAATGGCAGACGAATGTGCACGGAAAGGCTCCAAAGAGACGGAAGCTCCATGCAGTACGAACATACGCACGCCTTTCATCGAAATACTCAATCAAATAGACGAAATAGCAGACCGAGAAACAAAGTTGCGATGGGACTCCGGTCATAACTGCAGAATAACACGTAACTTATGGCCGAAAATCAACCCTAGTAGAACAAAGGAACTACTGACGCTCAGCAAAAGAAACACAAGCATCCTCATTGGAGTCCTTACAGGGCACTGCGCAATAGACCGTATGGCAGAGCGTATGGGAATCCCTCATATGGACTACTGCAGGAGCTGCCTCGACGATGAAGAAGAGGAGTCGGTGGAACATCTGTTATGCTCTTGCCATAAACTGCAGGAACTCAGGCTACATTATCTTGGAAGCAGGTTCTTCAGCAGTCTGGCAGAAGTGACAAATGTTCCTCTAAACCCCCTATATAAATTCATAGACAAGGCCAGCTGGTTCTCCAGTAGAAACAACAGGCAATCTAATAACGACTGACACCACAACGAACCCTTCGGATTTTCCTTACTATCAAATTCTCTTCTCCCACTATAATCCTCCTCCTCTATTCACTAACACATCTCTTCCATAATCATCTATCAAGGGTAGCACAATGGACGAATAGTCTCCGAGTGAACTCGCTTGGTTGCGTATACAATGACGTTGTATATACTACCAGCGGGCAACCCTCTCAACCTAACCTAACCTTCCGTGGACGACCTGGATGACCGGTTCTTTGTATATGTGGTCTACCTGGTCCAAATTTAATTACTTGTCCATCAGCGCCACCAACTGGTTCCACCGTTGCATCAACCACATCATTCTGTTCATCGCTTTCTTCATCAGCCGTGACGAAATTCTCAGCATTCTCATCAACACATTCAGCCTGATCATTATTAGTTACATCGTTGTCATTACCAGCAACGCCGTTGTTGTTGTCAGTTGAAATCGTAACAAAATCTTCAGGCCTCATACATTCACCATCTGTGTTGTTGTCATCAGAATCACAGCTGAAATTCCCTTCATCAAAAACAACGTTCCACTATGCTATGTCATACAAACGGTATGCTTTTGATACAAGCGAATAACCAACCATGACATACGACTCACCCCGTGCCTCGAATTTTGTCTTATGAGTCTTCTTGAGTGCTACTGCCAATGAACCAAATGTTCTCAAGTGTCTGACGTTAGGACATTTACCGTGCCAAACTTCGTACGGTGTTTTATTTCCCAAAATGTTGGTAGGGCATCTATTTCGAAGATAAACAGCCGTGTTGATAGCTTCAGCCCACAAAATTTTTGATTTTTGATACGCCAGCATGCAGCATCTTCGACCACGCCATTTCCACCAATGTCCTATTGGCACGTTCTGACACACCGTTTTGTTGTGGCATGTAGGGCACCGTCAATTGTCGCATAAAACCACATTGCTTCAAATACGCATCGAAATCAGCATTAATTTACTCCCCACCATTATCGCTACGAAGTGCTTTTATTTTTCTGCCAGTCTGTCGCTCGACCACCGTTTTAAATTCGACAAACTTTCCGAAAACTTCAGATTTCTTCTTCAGAAAAAAAAACGAAAATACGACGAGATTGTAGTCTATAAATGTAAGAAAATATACAGAACCGCCAATCGATTGAACATTAATTGGTCCGCACACATCACTGTGCACCAATTCTAACAATTCGTTCGATCTTGACAACGACTCTCTTGGAAACGGGTATGCGTGTACTTTGCTTAGCATACACGTCTTGCATCGTTCATCAGAATTGCTTCGTTCCAACTTCATATCCTTAACCATTTGTTTTCTAGATAACATATCAAGGCTATTACCGTTCAAGTGACCAAATCTGTTGTGCCATTTGAAATCCATTGCAAAAAGTTGCTCAGCTGTACATTCAACCACAAACAAACTGTTCTGCTTTGCTGCCTTGACGACAATTTCGTTGTTATTGTTCTTTATATACGCAGCCTCTTTGTTGAATGTTGCAACGAACCCATGTTCGACAGCTTTACTAATGGATATAAAATTTGCCTGCAGTTCGGGGGAAAACAAAACATTACGTAGCACAACATCACATATGTTCGATTTGATTTGAACGTCTCCTCTGCCTTGAGCCATTATGAAGTTGTCACCAGCCAGCGCTATTTGCTCGTGATGCTCCTCAAACCGAACGAACATGTTGCGGTCGTTACACATGTGCGCCGTCGCACCGCTGTCGACATACCATTGATTTCTGCGCAAAGAATCAACCACCGCAAGCATAGAGAAAGATTGTTGTTGCTGTTGTGTTTGCTGCTTTCTTTTGTCACATTTGTTTGCATAGTGACCAGCTTTTCCACACACATAGCATTAGCCCTTGAATTTCTGCTTGTCGTTTGTCTTTGTTGCTTTTCCTTCTTTCTTCCAATTAGATGTTTTCATGTTGAACGCCTGTTGACCGCAGTTATCGTCTTTTTCGCTCTTTCGTCTCTCACTCTCTTCGAAAAGTTTCTGCTGCAGAACATTCATGTTGGGTAAACTGTCCCGCGTCTCTACTGCAATGACGAAAATCTCAAATTGTTGTGGTAGGCTAGACAGCAAGATTATGCTGAGTAACTCCTCCTGAAGATCGATGCCAATTCCTGCCAACTTTTCCGTCACTTCTGTGAACGAAGTTATGTGCTTCACCATGTCGTCACCTTCCATTGCCAGATTAAGCTACTTTTTGTACAGTGTCACCTTTTGTATTGGTCCCCGTGGCTTGTACACATCTTCTAACGCTTTCCACGCCTCTCGTGATGATTTGCAGTTTTTAACATAGTTCAACTGTGTGGATTTTACGCTAAGGCAAATCGTCGCCAGACCTTTTTGTCATCGGCCTTAAATTTCTCCATTTCCTCAACAGTCATACTCGATTCCACCTTTGTCTCATTTACAGTTTTCCAAAATCCACTGTGCACCAACACACTTCGCATTTGGATAACCCAGGAATCATAATTCTGTCCATCTTCAATCTCGTTTCAAACAATTACACAATATCATGTCTTTCCAATTGAGAAATTCAACTACACTGCGTTCATGCGTGAACCTGGGCACATAATCTGTTTGAGATGTTTATTGTTTGAAATCAACTTAAAGACTAAATAAAAATAATGAAATGAATTTGATGCAGAGTAAAACAAAAATGGAAAAGAAAATGAAGTCATACATGTTGCAAGTGAAGGGTTGCCAAATTCTAATAAGATGTGTCCAGACTTTATGTGAGTACCTGCCGCAAGGGCCCAAACTCACGGTGTTCTCAACACCGGGTGAATACGATGCGTCCACCCTGCTCGACAAACTGTCGCACAAGAGAACCAATCCGAGATTATGTATTTGGACATAATCTCGACCTTGGTTGGGTGGGGAGCACTAGTATAGTTCTGACAATAAGAATTCGCTCAGACATTAACATACAACTTTTTTTGCTTAATATAATGCTCTCTTCGATAGAATTATAGGGTCGCTATTCTGTTCCATTCGAAAGGTCTTAATTTGTTGGACAGTGTAATAAAAAGGAAAACAAATTTCACAACCGAGATGTTGTCTTTGAATTTGTAAATTTAATTATAAAATACGGATTTACAACAACAGCAAACTTTGATCGTAGAATATATCTACAAAATAAAAGGAAACATTTTATTGAATAATATCGAGATAAGTGGGTTTACCTAATGACGTACAATGACTATATACAAGTACGGTAAGATCAATGTAAATGTTATGATTCAATTCAATTTGCTGAACGGCCCACCGAAGGAAGATATTAAATTTGATTTTCAAAAGAAACATGGACGATGTTTTCTAAATCTAAAACAAAGCCATAATAAACTAAAAATAGATAGTGACACATCGAGCTCAATAACACGAATTGGAAATTCTTAACAACGTTTTTCGGTGGAATAATATATTACAAAAGCAAATTTCACATTTTTACTACAATTTATATATACCAACTTGCGCTGCTATTAAGAAAGCCTACATACAGGTTACTGATATAATAGGATTTTATGAACAAGAGGTTGAAATATTCCTAACCCGTCTCAGTTTTGAGTTTGGTAAAAAGGATGAAAATATAATGAAACAAGATGTAAAAATACATAAAATAATTTTATGGATTGGTAATAAATAAATTTGTAAATGAAGAAATGTATGCTGTTTAATTATTTCTTTATTTAAATTACAGTAAAAATTGTAAAAATTGTAAATGTCCACAATTGACAGAATTAAATGGTTGTACCCATTTATTATCATATTTTATATTAATACCCAAATATTTTAATATTTCTAAAGGTGGTTGTAAATTTCCGAAATTATCGAAATATTTATAGTATGCTACTCAATGTGTACCAGGTCCTCTATGAGAGTCTAAATTAACGATTCCACATTCTGTATGACGAGCTGTTTTCGGAAGTTTATCTCTACGTCAATATCAGATAGAGGCCTTATAGGTAGCAGATTTATTAATTTTTTGATGTATTCTTCTTCTTCTTGTGGTTGTTGTTGTATACGATTCCCATTCCAGTTTTATCTGGTTTAAGGTAAAGATCTTTGCCAATGGCTATAGACTACATACTTTTATTGCGTCGTGAACGTTCTTGATTGCTTTTACAATATTTGAAACACCAGATGCCAATGTGCATGCGGATGCTTATGCAGATAAAAATCCAATCCAGGTACTCTTTTAATTAATTAATTTTAATTTTAATTAATTATCTCTGATTTCTTTCCATAGAATGATTTATGGATAGCATTGCGCGCAATCTTTTTCGCCGTATTAATATCTTACTGTTAACGTTTTTTATAATTACCGTTGCGTTTTTTATAGCTGTATTCTTTATCTTTTTGCCGGGCTGTTTTTTTCCTCATACCCAGACCAATTTTTAATTTGGATTTCTTCATGTTGCTAACAAAATATACACTTAATTTTTCTCCAAAGGTACTATCTTTAGACTGGTTCCCAAGCCCTTTCTATTACAGTAGTTTTGACTCAGCTGTCACATCTACTTTTGGATGACTTTAGTGGCAGGTAAGTGCAAATGGCACGTAAGTTAATGCATTTAACAGCCAAGATGTTGCTGCTATCCAATTCGCTTACCTGCACTTCATTAAGTCCAAAATTGTCGAAGATGGTCCAATATGCGAGATGTGATTTCTGTATACATGAGTGTTTATGTGAAAATGACATATCGCGTAAAATGCAGGTCGTATAATTTAACAAATAGGAATGTTCTTTGAACTTATATAGATTATTAAATAAAACATAATAACATAAAATAATATCCATGAATGTATGTATTTTTTCAGAAAATATTCTATACATTCAAGCCAAACCAAAACAAACAATTCATAAAAACAAATAACACTTAAAAGAGAAAACACAAATTTCATTTACTTTGCCGGGATACATGGATACACATGTAAACATATGTTTACAAAATATATTCTGTTCTTGGCTTTTTTAAAGTCTTCACCGACAATTTTAAAATTCGGTCTTCGGTGACAATATCGCTGTAATACACTCATGGCTTCTATTGATTCCTTAGTCGGTGGGATATTTCTTGAATCGAAATCAACTTCGTCTTCAATTTCAATATTTTCTTCAGTTGGTGAGTTGTATTCTATGGACTCAATAATTTCTGTATTGGTCAATCCCCCATAGCACTGTATACCTGTGTCACAATATACGTATTCCATGTGGTCTCGGTCCAATTCAAGAAAATTTTACTCCATATTAGGTAAAATTTCCTTACGAGAAGGAAAATTAAATAGATATGAGTACACTTTCCTTATTTCAAAGCCAGAAAAAATAGTACATATACTCAAAATAGTGTAGTCAATTTACTTAAAAACATTTTTTTGGATCTAGTAAAAACTTCTTACAATTAAGTATATTCATACTTGTGCGAAATAAAATTTACTAGCATTTAAGAAAGAAAATAATGCAGAATTTTTTTGTATGTAAAAATTCCAGTTAGGATGTTTTTACTTAAAAATGTGTTTATTACTTCAAATAAAGTAAATAAATGTAATTAAATTTATGCAATGATCTTATCAAAAATACTTCAGAGTGTTTAGAAAAATACATGAATAGCAATTCTCGTTCGTTAGCCGATACTTTCTTCATAAGTACTTCAAATATTACTCTAAACAATCACTGCGAACGCGCCTACCTAGCCTCCGCAGCAGTCATGGTGAAATATCTCAACTCTTTATGGTATAAGTAAGATGAAACGTTTGAGAACTATGCCATGTTGTCATTTTTCATATAAGTGTTGCATACTCTGAAGCGAAAAAAATTATTTCAATTATATATAGTATAGTAGTCAGGCTGAGTACAAATTTACTTGAATTAAGGAAAAAAATTCCGAAAATTTTCCTCTGATTGAGTATAAATTTACTTGGCATGACTGCAAATTTACTTAGTTTGAGTAACAATTTACTTGGATTGAGGAAAAAAATCGGAATATTTTCCTCAGTTTGAATAAATTTTACTTGCTTTGAGGAAAAGTCGAACTGGGATCAAGTTCAAAGCATGTCTTATTTTCAAGGAAAAGTTTGTACTTGATGTGAGAAATTTTTGCCTTAGCGCTATAAGAAGTTCAATTTTCCTCAGTTTTAGTACATATCTACTTAATCCGTGGCATACTTTTTTCTGAGTGTATATAATGATCATGTTGGGGGTGATATGACCTTTAATAAATTTCTAGATATTTGTCGTGAATGTTGGAAAGATAAACATGGAGTTTTAGGGTATTATGTCTTTGTGCATTTGATTGTAACATCCAAAAGGAAGCGAGATAGACACATTGTTAAGTATACCGATCGTTTTAGAATCACTTTTTGAATCGATTTAGCCATATCCGTCAGTCCGTTTATTCCTGTAATCAAAGTACAGGTCGCAATTATTGTCCGATCGTAACAAAAATTTACACAAGTGAGTTTTGCGGCCCAAGGACGAACACTATTTAACTTGAAGCAAATCGGTCCAGATTTAGAGCGATTTAGAAGCAAATCGGGAGCGAAATTTGTATGGGAGCTATATATAAATCTGAGCCGATTTGATCCATTTCGACCAGAAATGTAACTAGTCAAAATATAAGGTGTTACGCCAAATTTGAAGAAAATCTGCTAAAATTTACGGTTTCTAGGCCGGAAAATGTCAAATATAGATCTAAATTTTTATTGTGGCTTTATCTAATCGATTTGTATCATTTTCATCACAGATGTTTCTAATTTAGTTATAAGGTATTGTGAAAAATTAGATCAAAATCGCTTAAATTATGTGGCTTCTAGAGCAGAAAAAGTGAAATCGGCAGCAGAGTCCGTCCTTGAGGTGCAAAAGTCGTTTGTGTCAAGTTTCGTTAGGATCGGACAATAATTGCGACCTGTATCGTGGTTACAAGAATAGATGGACGGACGGAAGGACAGACGGACATAAGGTATTGTGAAAAATTAGATCAAAATCGCTTAAATTATGTGGCTTCTAGAGCAGATAAAGTGAAATCGGCAGCAGCGTCCGTCCTTGAGGTGCAAAAGTCGTTTGTGTCAAGTTTCGTTAGAATCGGACAATAATTGCGACCTGTATCGTGATTACAAGAATAGATGGACGGACGGACTGACAGACGGACATGGCTAAATCGATTCAAAAAGTTATTCTATGTCAATCGGTATAATAAACGATGGGTCTATCTCGCTTCCTTCCGAAATAAATTTAGACATACGTCACACGAAACGGATTTGATTACGTAGCACCCTAAAAACGAGAGCGAACGCCTCCAACATGGTTGTTAACTTCGTTTAGTCATTGGAGTAAGTTTTTTTTAAAGCGACACCCAATCAAAAGCGTTCAATGAAGTAAAGAGTTATTAAGTCACACAAAAAAAACAGGAATATTTTCAACAATGGAAAACCGGTCCAGACCGACTTAAACATCCCGGTTTTCTGAAAACCGTCATTTTACAAAACCCGACGGTCGGTCTCAGTTGAAAAAAACGGTTAACCCGGTTTTCGGTTTAGGGTTTCATCACTCTAGTCAGTATCCATGCAAAAATTGATTATACTATACATATCGAAATAATACTTGAAGTTAATTAAAATGTAATGCAGCATTGTTCACAAAAATAAAAATACTCTAAATATTGGGGGATAGTGGGTGCATTTTCAGCTACAGCTGTTGGTTGGTTGTATTTCTATCCTTTTTTGTACAAATTTTGAAAATCCATTATCTCTCACGCACACAGTGCAAGATAACCTGACTGCACGATTCTACCCACTTTTTGCCGTAAAAATAAAAAAATGAATTTGGAAAAATCTTTTTATTTTGCGAGACTATGCGATGTAGGAATGTATACTCAGAATTTCTTGGTTCTATCTGCGGCCATTCGGTTGGTACAATTTGTATCGCTTTCTCCATTTTACCTTCCTAAAAGTACGAATTTGAAAACCCATTTATTTTATATCTATACGCAATCAGAGGAATGTTTTTATCCCTCTATTCCCATTTCACCTCTTAAAGTTATGAATTTGGAAAAAATATTTTATATTATGTATCCACTCAATTAGAGGAATGTGCTCGCCGAAAATCGTGTTTCTACCTTTTGTTGTTTAATCAGTACCATTTCAATCCCTTTTTGCCCAATTTCACCAACACAAATAAAATTCACTTTATTGTGCATTTTTTTGCAATGAGGGGCTTTCGACAGACGGTCGGACGGACATGGTTCGATCGTCTTAGAATTTTATGACTATCAAGAATATATATACTTTATAGGGTCTCAGGTCTATACTTCAACGGAATGACAAAGTTAATATACCCCCATCCTGTGGAGGAGGGTATACAAATAAACATACACGTTCAAAAAATTAACACCAGTTTGGCCGGGCCAAATCTTATATACCCTCCACCACGGAGTGCGTTTCACAGTAAAGAGACATCATTGTTGTGTGAATTGTCTCTCACGTCATGTGTTTAATAACACTTTATTACCTTGCGATAAACCATGTGGGTTATTCATAGCGAATGGCCGACTAATGAATGGTTCTACTACTAGATCTCCCACACATTCCGATACTGCTCGGAACATTTTCGTCGAGAATATTTCTCAATGACCTTGTACATCGATCTACACGAATTCGGCTCCTATAACTCTACAGTCTTTCTCTGCGTCTCAGAATCGTTCATTTCGGAGCGATCGTAAAAAGCGTTTAAATTTCTCGATACATTTTACGAATGTTAACGTTTCGATGTCAATCAGGCCGGATCGGCTACAACAAAGAATCTTTGTCCTATTAATATACGGACGCTCCTGAACTCTTCTGTTCTCTTGGAAACTGTTGCGTTAGTTCTGTCCTTTGTTTCTGACCTTCCGTCACTTACAGTCCCTTCAGATTTCACATCACGACTTCCAAATCTTCGTTTGGTAACTTCGAATTTGTATGTCTGTCGTCCGATCGACCTTTTACTTGGTGCAGATTTATACAAACGTCTTCTCGTGGAGAAAGCTCACTGAGGTTTATTAGACTCATCACTAGGCCGGGACATGATTTTCGGTTGGTTTTCCGGTAATATACGGACGCCCCTGAACACTTCTGTTCTCTTGGAAACTGTTGCTTTAGTTCTGACCTTTGTTTCTGACCTTCCGTCACGTACAGTCCCTTCAGATTGTAATGCACCTGCCAGTATCAATGAATAATTTCCTAAGAAATTATCGTTTTCCATTGTTTTGAATCAAAACAAAACTTCTTTGGTCAATATTTGGGAGTAGGACTACGGGAGTCTTGAATAAGCTAGCAATAGCAGTCGGTTGGTCAGTTCAACATCACAACAATATATATAACTCCCTATTTATTTTTGCACTTTAAAACAAAATCTAAATGACGACGAAGTTGCTAAACTTACAAATTAAAAGCCCCAGTATTTAGCGACATACTTGAAATTTACACAAATAATATTGGTTCAGTATGGTCAAAATTGTAAGCTTCTCCTGGATAACTTTTGGAGAGCATCGCCTCTTAACCCTCCCAAACCTTGGTTCTAATGGCGCATTGCATTTTCAATTACAATCCCTAAATTAAACTAAATTAATCCGCCTATTCGATCATTCGCATCGTCAGAGAAACTCGCTTGTAAAGTTTAACAAATCATAATTAATTCTAAACTGTATTTATTTAGATAGTTTCGATCAAACATTTTGTACAAGTAATCTTAAAGGAAACATGGATTAAAATTATCTTAACTAGAATAATTCATATTTGATTTAATATAAATTCAAAAACAAAAAGATATTAACTACTTTAAATTATTGAAAAAAATTGTATAGCAAATGGATCTGAGATACGAAGTAGTCGTTCTTCACAAGTGTAGGGAATTCATAGAAAATACTTCAAAATACTTTCTTTTCAATGAATGAAAGAATATTTATTTTACGATAAAACAAGACAAAGACCAACGCAAGAGAGTGGTCGAGAAAAAATCCATATCAAAATAAAAAGGGAACAAAAAAAAACACTTGAGTGTACTCGAAGATTAACATCACTGTACCAATATAAATATGTATCACTCTCTCAACTCTAACTCTTACATTGCTAACATGTCTCTGTTAAATAATCACATGAATAAAGAGGTAGGTAATGATATAATAACGGTATGTAAACTCACTTACCAACACATTTCGTCGAATATTGATCAGACCTTTTCAATTTCAGCGATGTTTTGGTTTGATGTTGTATCTAGGGATCAAATTAGTTGTAATACAAATTTAAAATTAAATAACTTCATTACATATCACAACTCACGTGATTCACTCGAATAGATTTTATGATAGTTGTTTTTTTTTTACATACATACATTAGAGTGCGATGTTAGTTTCTTTGGGTTGTAACAGTTGTTGTTGCGAGACATCAATTAAGTGGTAGTCCACATAATTAACAATCGAACAGACTTTTTCATAAAAAACAGAGCTGAGATTACTGAGCACTCGGTTATGTTACTTTGCAGTTTCTATTTTTTCTCTATGTTTGTTGTTTTATTTTGTGTTTTTATTTTATTATTATTATTCATTTAATGGTTGAATTTATAACCCAGTTACTTGCACAGTAATCAAAGCCAATTCTCAGTGCTCTGATTTCTTTTATCTTGATTTTTTATATTTTTCTTTGCAATCACACAACCAACTGTCACAACAATTTTTTTAATTTTTTTTTGGTTTACTTTAAAAGAAAAACTAAAATCTAAAAATTTAAAGAAACTAAAATCACACTGGTTTAATTCACTTATTTTCTAGTTTCTTATTTTAAACTAGTGGAAGTCTGCAGAATTTTTTTTGCGTTCCGCTTTCAATTCTCTAAAGCATCGTACTTAGATGAGGGTGTGAATGAGGATCACGGAGACATCCATTCAATGATCATTACGTATTCTGATGTTCATTTCTTCCAATCACGTTTTTTACGTACCCCAGCGTACAATGGACCAACCTTCAGAAAATCCTTGAAATATTCCTGGCTTTGGGCAATCGTCACAAGGACACAAGGCTCGATTTAAAGATTTTTTTCTACACCTAGTGCGTCTGGAGATGTGGTGATCACCTCTATGCAATAGCGTTATTCACTTTATGCTTGTACAGGTCGTGGACAATAAAGTATTTTTTTCTGCTCGAAGAAGATGTTGTCTGGAACTACTTTTCAAGAAAGACTAAGCCAACATAGATTATGTGTCAATAAAACCACACTTTGGGCAGAACTTGAAAATCATAACACAAATTCCAGATGGAATACACGGTGGCGTTGAATTCTGTCTGAGGAGATTCCCTGACTCGGTATGCTTCCAGAGATTTCCACACTTTTACTGCTTTCCCTAAATGAATAAAATTATTGAACTGACTAAGCTGGTTTGTGAATTGTAAAATTTACCTTAAAATAATAAATTTACCTTAGCACAATAAAATGATTTTCAATATTTTTTCTGATTAAGTTTCACTGTTTTCTGATCTTCACTATTACGCTGCTAGATTGCAAAGGAAGTTGCTGTTGACTTGTCAATCTAAGGAAGCTCTCAGAATACAGATGGAGGTGAAAAAGCATGATTAATCATGTCAAAATCATATGGCCAGCAATTGACATTTTCAGCTTCGGCTGGTCGTTGTACTAGGGTATTACAATCAAAGGCAAAGCAAACCACCATAAAGAAATCGCATGATAAAAAAGTGTGAAACCATCAAATTTGGTCGTCGATTTATGTTGAGTAAATAAATGAAATTTTAGGTATCCTCGACATTAGGATAAATCAATAAGGTCAGTTATAACCGAAGTCCATTACAAAACCAAATAATTCTTACTCATTGAGTGAAAGAATTAGTTGGAAAAAGGACTTAGATACGAATATCCTTTGCGTGGTAGGTTCCAACTGGTTTCCCATTCGAATCTTCCAAGACGTAGTAATGGTTTCCAAGCTTTTGAGCAACTTTTGCCTGGACAAACATTGGTGCTAATTTTGCGTTATAGCCTTTTTCCATATTGCTTTAAGCAAAATTGCGTCTGAAAACTTGGTCACCTATATTGAATGTTGGCACTCTTGTGCGAAGGTTGTATTGCTGTCTATTTTTATCATATGCCTCTTTAATATGTCTCCGCAAGTCCTGTCTTAATATCTGAAGTTGATCGTCTCTAGCAAGAGTAGCGATTGGTTCGTCCAAGAAGTGCAGTTTCTTCAGTAAAGCATACGAGGATCCATGGGTTATCATATTAAACCCAAAAACGGCTCGATACGGTGACACATGCAAGGCCTGATGGTACGAATATCTAAGCGCACAACATATTGAACTTAAATTTTCGTCCCAGAGTTTATGATCCTTTTTTAAAAATGCTCTTATTCCTGCGATCAAGGATCTATTTACCCGCTCAGATGCGTTAGATTGCGGTGAGTAGTAGGCTGTATATGTGTGAGTGATTCCATACTTAGTCAGAAAGGCGTTAAAGTCATTTGCCTTGAACTGACTTCCATTATCACTCACCACCACTTCAGGGACTCCATATACATGAAAAATTTGTTTTTCTAAAAAATCCTTTATCAGAGATGCCGTAAATTTCCGGAGAGGACAAACCCAATGAAACTTAGTCAGATGGTCTCATACGATTAACAACCCTATGTGTGGATATGGGCCTAATATATCAATATATAAGCGCTGGAATGGACGGATGGATGCGATTTGATTTCCCAGTGGTGGTTTCATCACGAAGTTTGGGGCTTTAGTGGTCTTACAAATCTCGCAATTTTGTATGTATTTACGCACATCACGTACTATTCCAGGCCAATAGAAATTTCGCCTAAGTAGCTCCAGAGTCTTACAAATACCTCCGTGTGAAGAAACAGGTGAATCATGCGATCTACATATGACTTGATTTCTGAGATTAATGCGTATCCACAATTTCCAGGCTTGTTGTTCTTGGAGTTCCTCACCAGAATAATGTTCTGTACGAATATATATAAACTTGTCTATTACTTTTACATCTGGGTATTTTCCTTCGTTATCGGTGATTTTCGCCTTTAACTCAAGGTAGTCATTATCCTGGAAATGCAGCGAATTCAAGTCGATTTCCGGTTCAACTGTATCTAGAGATGAGATTTCACCCTCTGGAATTCGGGATAGTGCGTCTGGAACAACATGTTCTCTTACTTTTCTGTGACTAACAGTAAATTTGTAAGCGTGAAGTTGCAACGCCCATATAGCTAATCTTCCAGAAAGGTTTGGTTGTCGCGTTAGCCATACAAGACTTGCATGATCCGTTATTACTTCGAATTCCTGCATCTCTAGATAACACCTGAATCTCTTAATAGCTTCAAGAGCAGCTAAGCATTCTCGCTCAGTAACACTATAATTTCTCTTCGCAGTGTTAAGCTTCCTACTCATAAATGCTATGGGTCGTACCTGTCCGTCTTCGTCAAGTTGCACTAAAACAGCTCCTATTCCATAGTCACTGGCGTCGCAATGGAGAAAAAACTTCCTCTCGAAATCTGGGTTAATTAGGACGGGTGCGGTCGTAAGAAATTTTTTAACCTGCTCGAAAGCCGTCTGAGCTTCTTGTGTCCATACAAATTTAATTTTAGTTGATACTACCTCAGTTATGGGATATACAACAGTCGCAAAATTGTCAATAAAACGGCGGTACCATCCCGCTAGACCTAAAAAACCGAGTACTTGCTTAATAGTTTTTGGAACCGGCCAGTTATTAATTGCGCTGACTTTATCAGTATCCGTTGTTATTCCACCGTCTCCTATCACATAGGCAAGGTAGTTCACTTTTGTTACACAAAACTTGCTTTTAGAAATGTTTAGCGTTAAATTTGCCTTCTTGAATTGCGATGCTATCCTACCTAATGTCTCTATATGCGAGCTAAAATCTTCCGTAACAATCACTAGATCGTCTAAGTACCCAAAAACACAGTGGCGCAGATCAGGTGGGATGATTTGGTCCATCAGTCTACACATCGTCTGTGGCGCGTTGCATAGGCCGAAGGGCATCACCACAAACTGATACAGCGGCCTACCGGGTACTGTAAATGCTGTTAGAGGCTTTGAGGATTCGTCCAAGGCAATTTGCCAATAAGCATCCTTCAAGTCTAGTTTTGTTATCAAATTAGCCTTGGGAAGCCTTGAAAATATCCCCTCTATAGACGGAAGTGGATATGCATTCTTTTTAGTTGCCAAATTGATTTTCCGAGCATCTAGACACAGACGAATTTTATCTGGTTTTACCACAAGTCTCATGGGAGAACTCCAAGGGGATGACGAAGGTTCTATGACCCCAAGTGAAAGCATTCTATCGATTTCATTGAACATTAGCTTCTCAATAGCCGGAGAAACTGGGTAGTGGCGTTGCTTGATAGGTGAAGCATTACCAACATCGATGTTATGTGTTATTAAACTGGTTCGGCCAAGACCTTGCTTCTCGAAATCGGGGAAAAGAGCGATTACTGTATCTAACTGTGATCTTTGAGTTGCAGAAAGAGGGTAGTAAGACTCTTTTGGAAGAGTATTTATCTCGGACAAACAAACATCGGACTTCAAATGCAAATCGAACAAATCAGGCGGACCAGTCGATGGATTGTTCAGGCTAATCATATCTACAGAACTAATGATGTTAGCAAATAATTTAAAAGTTTTGCAAAAATCAACACCCAGTATCATTCGTTGAGAAATGGATGGAATTATGAAAATTTTCATTTTGTGCGTTTGTTCCTTGAAAGTTAGGTCAACGTCGAGCCAACCAGAAACTGGTTGAGGATAACCGTCTGCAGTTCGAACAAAAGATTTGCACTTTGTATAATTGGAAAATTTATAAAAATTTATCAAAGCCAAATCTGAACCTAAGCAGCTAATGTTAGCACTAGTATCAAGCAAACCAAACTCCACAAAGTTCAAAAACGAAACTTTAGCGTAATAACGCATATCTTTTGGATTGGATATGATTGCTGATATAAGTAATTTGCGAGAGAGTTTACGCAGCTTGTAATATTCTCGTAAACGTCTCGTGGATCGTTTTAAAAAAAACTTTAAAAATTTCGTTGCGTCTTTTTATATAATTTTACAACCTTTCGTGGTAGGGTAAGCGAGGGTATAAAGTATTAAAATTTTGTTTGAATGGCTTCCTACAATTATCAAGGAGACATTTTTGTAGAATAATTTTATTGTGTGTAGAATCTTGACAAGTCTGAGTGGACGTAGTTTTAAAGTTGAGCGTCGACTCAGAACTTTTCTTATCTACATATTCAGGTAAAGAGGAATATAAGACTATTGTTGCTCCTTTGTCGGAACAACAGGTTTGTAGTTTTTTGTTAAAGTTGAGGGTCTTGTTTGGCATTTAGAGCAATTTGGTTTATAAACCTTTTTAGCCCCGCATCCATAGCAAAAGACTTGGCGGTCTTGTAAACAATCTTGCCAATGGTGTCCTTTATTGTCACAGTTCCAATACTGTGGATTGTATGGAGGTGCCTGTAGAGCATTCACCGAATTTACGGGTCCCAAGTCAGGATCAAAATCATCCGAAGTCTGATTGAGATCAACTTCTGCTACCTGCCTACGTGTAGGAAATGAATTATTATTTCGAACTCCCATATTTCTGCGAACGTGCTCATCGTTCAGAAAATTCTCACGCTTGTGTACGAGCTGACGCAAATGAGAAACGCTGCGTACAGGGTACAACAATTCCTGTCTAATTTCCGGTCGCAGATTCCTTGTCAATGTCTCTATCGCTTCCGTTTCAGGCATAGGAGTATCTAAGCGATCGATGATAGCAGAAATCGGATCGAAAAACACATAGAACGTCTCTCCGGACTTTTGTTTCCTATTACGAATTTCTTCGCGAAGATCCGAAGAGGTTTTAAAATCTCCATATTGCGATCGAATGGCTTGACAAAAAGGCTCCCAGTCAATAGCTGGTACCTGTTTGCGGTAACTCCATAACCATTCCCTGGCTCTGCCGGATAACAAAATTTGCAAATTTTTGCAAATTACCGTGAAGTCACCATCGAAAGTATACATTGTTAATGAATGGACTCTATACAAAAACTCTTCTACACTTAATCCACTTTGGGATCCATCGAATTTTAAATTCCAACCTTGAATAATGGATGAAATCTTATCGACAGTGTAGGGTAATCGAAAAGAAGAAGATAAATTCGACTGACGATTTTCAATTTGTTCTGCATTGGATTGAATTGGGGAAAACCGAGAATTATAATTATTTAAATTTCCCTGATTACGTTCTGGATTATTTCCTGGACTTGGTCTGGTTTCCCGTTCTCCATTGAGACCTATCCGTGTACTTGGTCCTGGATTTGAAATTTGGTTTTGTGCAACAGAACAATTTTTAATGAACGAAGTAGTTGAGTCATAGTTTGTTCAATCATTCGACTGATTTGATTATAATCTACACCTGTCAGGTTATTTTGTTGAACAGATTGGGTATTATTCTGAGCGGACGTTTTTTCAGTATTTATTTGAGCTCTTGAAGTAGTCTCAGTATTGTCAGTTTCATGAGTATGAATAACAGAATTCTGAGAATCATTAAACAATGTCCGAGTATTGCTTCGGGTATTGTATGCTTTAGCTCCTCGCACTTTACCTTTGTTATGAGGTTTAGACATCGGAGAATTTGTCGGATTTTTCGTAAACGCTGGAGATGATAATACCGGATTGTTATCAGATGGAAATCTGTACCTTTGCAAATCAGAGAGCTGACAAGATCTCTTGCACATTGGACACTCTGAATTAGTTGCTAGCGAGGTTTCAATACAAATTCTATGATAAGCATGGCAGCATTCCTGAACTATAACACAGTTTTGATCTTCCATCAAAGCTTCTGTGTATAATGAACAAATGTTCACTGGATCAGTGCCAGATGCTATCGTTTGTGAACGAATTGGAGTTCGTTCGAGCGACATATTGAGGTTTCAATTTTACTAAACGAATTTTGAAAGAACCTATGTAGATCACTTGTCTTGTCTTGTAAATGTCAATCTTCGAGATTTTTTTATTTCAAAATAAAATTTTTCACTGCGATATATGCAGCGTATAACACATTAAAGAGAATAATAGAGGGAAAATCTACACTACTATAAATATTTATGTAAATATATGAAAATTTCCGAGTTCCCATAATGACGATACGAATAAAGAATGGGGATTTATCACCACATAAACCAATATTAAAACAAAACCATTTTATGGAGCTATCGTGAAATGAATAAGTCAATTAAACACACCAACAAAACCTGTACATTTTGAAACTTTTAGATTTTCTAATAAAAATAGGACAGGGAACTGCAAAACAGCAAGATCACTGTAATCCTGGAATCTAGTAGTGCTGATATCTAAGTTAAAATGAAATAAAGCTAAATTCTTCACAAATAGTTGGAATAATGAATAGATTACCAAGAAATCGATCTGTGTCCCATAGAAAGAAAATTCATCTACTTCATGGTTAGCATACTCGAACTGGTAAATCTCAAGTAGTTAGATATCCAGTAAAGGGTTGAAAGTTATTCTAATGGAAACTTCACTCAATCCCAACTTCCTAGACCTTATACAACGTTTTGAAATCTACATTTTATTTAACAAAATTTTTGAGCAGAAAAGAATATGAAATCCTTTTCAGCCCCACGTTGGGCGCCAATTATTGTAATGCACCTGCCAGTATCAATGAATAATTTCCTAAGAAATTATCGTTTTCCATGGTTTTGAATCAAAACAAAACTTCTTTGGTCAATATTTGGGAGTAGGACTACGGGAGTCTTGAATAAGCTAGCAATAGCAGTCGGTTGGGGGGTTCTCGTCCTTTCCCTCCTATATTCAGTTCAACATCACAACAATATATATAACTCCCTATTTATTTGTGCACTTTAAAACAAAAACTAAATGATGACGAAGTTGATAAACTTACAAATTAAAAGCCCCAGTATTTAGCGACATACTTGAAATTTACACAAATAATATTGGTTCAGTATGGTCAAAATTGTAAGCTTCTCCTGGATGACTTTTGGAGAGCATCGCCTCTTAACCCTCCCAAACCTTGGTTCTAATGGCGCATTGCATTTTCAATTAGAACCCCTAAATTAATCCGCCTATTCGATCATTCGCATCGTCAGAGAAACTCGCTCGTAAAGTTTAACAAATCATAATTAATTCTAAACTGTATTTATTTAGATAGTTTCAATCAAACATTTTGTACAAGTAATCTTAAAGGAAACATGGATTAAAATTATCTTAACTAGAATAATTCATATTTGATTTAATATAAATTCAAAAACAAAAAGATATTAACTACTATAAATTATTGAAAAAAATTGGATACCAAATGGATCTGAGATACGAAGTAGTCGTTCTTCACAAGTGTAGGGAATTCATAGAAAATACTTCAAAATACTTTCTTTTCAATGAATGAAAGAATATTTATTTTACGATAAAACAAGACAAAGAACAACACAAGAGAGTGGTCGAGAAAAAATCCATATCAAAATAAAAAGGGAACAAAAAAAAACACTTGAGTGTACTCGAAGATCAACATCACTGTACCAATATAAATATGTATCACTCTCTTAACTCTAATAATCACCTCTCTCTTACATTGCTAACATGTCTCTGTTAAATAATCACATGAATAAAGAGGTAGGTAATGATATAATAATGGTATGTAAACTCACTTACCAACACATTTCGTCGAATATTGATCAGGCCTTTTCAATTTCAGCGATGTTTTGGTTTGATGTTGTATCTAGGGATCAAATTAGTTGTAATACAAATTTAAAATTAAATAACTTCATTACATATCACAACTCACGTGATTCACTCGAATAGATTTTGTGATAGTTATTTTTTTACATACATACATTAGAGTGTGATGTTAGTTTCTTTGGGTTGTAACAGTTGTTGTTGCGAGACATCAATTAAGTGGTAGTCCACATAATTAACAATCGAACAGACTTTTTCATAAAAAACAGAGCTGAGATTACTGAGCACTCGGTTATGTTACTTTGCAGTTTCTATTTTTTCTCTATGTTTGTTGTTTTATTTTGTGTTTTTATTTTATTATTATTATTCATTTAATGGTTGAATTTATAACCCAGTTACTTGCACAGTAATCAAAGCCAATTCTCAGTGCTCTGATTTCTTTTATTTTTTATATTTTTCTTTGCAACCACACAACCAACTGTCACAACAATTTTTTTAATTTTTTTTTTGGTTTACTTTAAAAGAAAAACTAAAATCTAAAAATTTAAAGAAACTAAAATCACACTGGTTTAATTCACTTATTTTCTAGTGTCTTATTTTAAACTAGTGGAAGTCTGTAGAGTAAACTTGTGTTTGTTTTATGCTTTTATGCACTTTTGTTTTTTTTTTTGCGTTCCGCTTTCAATTCTCTAAAGCATCGTACTTAGATGAGGGTGTGAATGAGGATCACGGGGACATCCATTCAATGATCATTACGTATTCTGATGTTCATTTCTTCCAATCACGTTTTTTACGTACCCCAGCGTACAATGGACTGTCGTGAAGGAAAGGGACTTCTTATAATTGCGATTTTTGACCAACCTTCAGAAAATCCTTGAAATATTCCTGGCTTTGGGCAATCGTCACAAGGACACAAGGCTCGATTTAAAGATTTTTTTCTACAACTTGTGCGTCTGGAGTTTTGGTGATCACCTCTATGCAATAGCGTTATTCACTTTATGCTTGTACAGGTCGTGGACAATAAAGTATTTTTTTCTGCTCAAAGAAGAAGATGTTGTCTGGAACTACTTTGCAAGAAAGACTAAGCCAGCATAGATTATGGGTCAATAAAGCCACACTTTGGGCAGAACTTGAAAATCATAACACAAATTCCAGATGGAATACACGGTGGCGTTCAATTCTGTCTGAGGAGATTCCCTGACTCGGTATGCTTCCAGAGATTTCCACACTTTTACTGCTTTCCCTAAATGAATAAAATTATTGAACTGACTAAGCTGGTTTGTGAATTGTAAAATTTACCTTAAAATAACTTGATTTTAGCACAATTTAATAATAGTATTTATTGGACTTTACTGCAATAAAATGATTTTCAATATTTTTTCTGATTAAGTTTCACTGTTTTCTGATCTTCACTATTACGCTGCTAGATTGCAAAGGAAGTTGCTGTTGACTTGTCAATCTAAGGAAGCTCTCAGAATACAGATGGAGGTGAGATTCTCGTATCCAGAGAAAAGTCCTGGCCAATATATTCCGCAGCCTCTTAGAATAGAACAACACGGAAAGAAAATAATTTGCATCAACGATACAAATTGCAATTTACGCAGCGCGATAACTTATCAAGTCGCTCCCTATTGAAAGTTAAGTCGTGTTCTAAATATCTTTCAAGTTATATATGGTCACGCGCGACTTTGTAAGGCGACCTATTGTTCCCGATTCAGGTATATACTACTTCAAAAGACCCAAAGGGTCTTTGGCCTGTTCGCTGGAGTCCCTTCGGTCTCCCAGGTGTCCCTTCTGGCACCATCGGTCTCTGCAGTCCATAGTATTAACTTTAAACTTGATAAAGTTAAAGCTCAAATACTGCACTGTACTACCGCTGCATTGGATTAATAGCATACTCACACTACATGCAAAATCTAGCTGAAATTTTGCAAAACATTTCGCATTAAATCACAGTTTATAAATCGCCAGATTTCACTTTTTAATATACCTACTCTTTAAATGCAACTTTGCATGAGTAGTTGCCTAGCTTACAACGAGTAAGTTATTCGATATTTTCGGAGTACTCGCACACAGCACCTTTCTTCATCTTTTGTTTGTTTACAATTAACTAACTCCCTCTCTTAAGATCTCCTTTAAAATATTACAAGAAAAAAATATAACATTACGTGTTTCTTTTTCTATTTCCATAATACTTCGTCCTTGTAAAATACTACTAATGCAGTTAGTAGTTATTTTTGATATATATAACCCTTTCACGACCATAAAATAACTAATGGAAAAAATTCTTTATTGCGGATTTAGGTTATTTAATGTAATTTTTCTAAACAAAAGTGTTATCAGAATTAAAAAATTTTAACTCCTAATATTAGACACACCATTGGATATATATGTCCCATTTGTCGGTAAGTTCAGAAAAACGTATACCTTTTGTAAAGAGACAGAAAAGACAGAAGAAGGTAAATATTTTTTGTATATTGTCTATTTAATTTTAGTAAAATATTTTTTATTTCAGTGATACTACGAACATAACCATAAATCATAAATTCAATTTTATCTTCGGCTTTTCTTCGCCCTATTTGATTTAGAATTACACAATTCACACATCGTCCAGAAGTAATTCGAAACCCTTTACAACTTCACTTCTGGAATTTCGTTCACAATTGGCAACTGACCTGATTAATTCTAAAAGTGCTGTAGATCCTACTAAGCAAGAAGGACCCAGACGTTCACGTATCGCAACGTCTCTTCACTAGGTCATTATCTCATCAAAACAAGTAACGAAATTCGTGTAGTTTGTACTCGTCAAGGAAAGGAAAATCGAACTAACTCCATATGCTATCTTTGCAAGAAAGCTTTCTGTTTTACACAAGAACGAAACTGTTTCGAAATATACCACAAGTAATTTATAATACTATTCATTCATTATAACTTTTTACCAGTGAATAAGGTATTTTTTGTAATATTGAATAAAAATCCACTAACTATACCAAAAAAACTTTTTGTAACATAAAGATAACCAATACAAAAGACTATTTTGTACCTTTACAGACAAATGGGGCATATATTACTATTTGAATTATTTAGAATATATTTATATATTTGATAACACAGTACGACAGTGGTTGGTACACATGAGAAATGTTAACAGAATATGAAAATAGGCTTAAAATAAAGAAATACGTGTCTCGGCGATTTGCTGTAGCACGTCACTGGCGCTTTAATTTTCATGTAATGAAATCTATCTAGCGGAAAAAATGTTTTTTTTTTAATAAAAACAAATCCAAATTTAATTCCCTTTTCAAAACTGGCTCAAGCACTTAAATTGGTTCACCCATGCTGTTTTTATAGAACTTTTTATAATAGTACTACGTTACAAGTGAACCTCCACGGTCCCTCGAATTTTTAAAATCGATTTTCTCAAAATTGTGACGTGCTACAGCAAAACGCCGAGACACGTATTTCTTTATTTTAAGCCTATTTTCATATTCTGTTAACATTTCTCATGTGTACTCATAAAAAATTGATTTTGTCGTACTGTGTAATAAGAGATATAGTTTTCCCTCATATTGAAAAATAAAGCCGCAATTCTTGTAACTATGTTGAAAACAAAACAATTGAAAGTAAGGTACAAAAACATATTTTTTTAAAATCATATGTCCGTGTAAGAATACAAGAGAAAATAACCAATATATTAATTTCAAAATAAAAACAGATTAAAAGAAAAAATTAGTCTTTTAATTGTATGACCTATAGAGGAAGAAAAACTAAGAATAATGATAATATAAATATCAACAACAAGTTAAATTTTTATGAAAATTTTAGTTTTGAATGTAATGTAGTTCAAAAGGTGATACACTTTTTATTGGCTATATTATTGTTCTGCCCTTTCTAAAGTGGAGTAACCTTTTTTTATAAAAAAGAGGATTTATTATAAGATTTGCCTCCCCCGTGAAAACGACGCATATCATGGAAAACACGTATATATGAGCTATACCAAAATCAAAACGCATTTTTGCACCACACAAGAAAAAATATGGTTGGGGTGATCATAATGGAAGTGTGGCATGCATGATTGGATTTATGGTTGTAGCCAATATATCATGTTATGAACCAAAATAATCATACAATTACCCCACTCAAGAATAATATTAAATTATCATGAAAAAATATGGTCCGCCGCAATCATATCATGATCTTAAAGTAAACATAATGTGATCCCCAGATAGTCATAATATGATCCACCATCAATCATAACATGATCCCAAGTAATTCATAATATGATAATATAATATAATTATGTTATTATCACCATATAATCATATTATGTTTAATAAATTGGTATGTTCCTATATTTTTCCAATGAATACATGTAACATAAAGTTATTATTCTTCATTGAAATGATTATTTTAATGCAATTCAATTTTAATTTTGAGGGACATTTATACCTATTGCAATAAATAAAGCCAGAGTTTAAAATGTAGCGTCGGCAGATCAACGGCTTTATTTAGCTTCAGCTACTGCTCTTAACAATATCCAAAATAAAACCAAAGAAAATTATAGTATTTTTTAACAGAAAAAAACCGTTGATTTGGTTACTTTTATCTTCAATCATTGGCTTCAGCTGCATCAGCCAACGTATGCAGCTTTTGCACATAAGCCAAAGCTCAAAATTAAACTATGGGTTTTGGCTTCTCTTCTACAGCCATGGGGGCAACAATAATTTTCTGCTGGGGAGGGCTATAGCCTCCCACTGTCGTATTCAAAAGAAAAAATGTATTTGTTAATTTTATGAGAATTTGACAACGAAGACTAAAAAATTAAGATAATAAATAAATATATTACATGAACTTATTATTATATTCGATTTTACAAATAGCAGAAAGAAATAAAAAACAAGTAAAAAGGGCATTAAGTTCGGCCGGGTTGAACTTTATATACCTCCACCATGGATTGCATTCCACAGAGGCTGTCGATGTTCGTAGAAGTGCAGTAATATTACAGGAAAATATATATTTTGTAATATAGCCGAACCAAAACAAATACAAATATTGAAAAAATAATTTTATAAATAAATGTAATATTTTTATTATTTCAAACCACGCTTATAAGGCAAGTCTACCAATACGTCTACACTATATATATCGAAATAATACTTCAAGTCAATTCAAAAAATAAATATTCTTATATTTATATTTTCAAAAAAGCTTAAATACCATAAATATTGGTAGTTAGTGGATGCTACAGTTGGTTGTATTTCCATTCTAATTTAATTCCAAAAGCATACATTTTTAAAATGCATTATCTCACGTACATAGGGCAAAATAACATAACTTCATGATTCAACCGATTTTTGCCGTAAAAGTACGAATTTGGAAAAATCTTTTTATTTTGCGTGTCTATGCAGTCAGAGGAATGTCTACACCGAATTCTACGAGAATTCAAGAGTACGACTACCTAAAATCTCTTTATTTTACGTGTTTACGCAATTAGAGGGATGTACGCACCGAATTTCATCATTCTAGCTGTATTCGTTTAGTTGGTACTATTTTTATCCCTCTGTACCCATTGTATCCCTTGAAAGTACGAATTTGGAAAAAAACTTTTACTTTTCGTGTCTACGCAGTCAGAGGAATGTATACACCGAGTTTCATGACTCTAGCAGCGGTCATCTGTTTGATATTATTTTTATCCCCTTTTTTCCATTAGAACTCCAAAAAGTACGAATTTCGAAAAATCCTTCGATTTTACGTGTCTACGCAATCAAAGGAATGTATACACCGAATTTCATTATTCTAGGTGCAGTCGTTTGGTTGGTACCATTTTTATTCCACTATTCCCATTTTATCCCTTAAAAGTACGAATTTGAAAAAAAATACTTTTATATTATGTACGAATTTCGTGTTTCTAGCTGTTGTCGGTTGATATGTAGCTTTTTTATCCCCGTTTGCCCCATTTCACTCCCTACGAATAAAAATCGTTTTATGGTGCACGTTTTTGTTATCGGGGGAATGCGCATACCCAATATCAAGTAAGTACAAGCAGAAAATATTCAAAAATATGCTTAAATACTCAAAATATTGGTGGTTATTATGGGTTTTTTCAGTCCTTATGAGGGGAAAATTTTTCCCTTTGGGCCGATTTCGCCCAGTTTCAATCCCAACCGACCTACGACTGTAAGACGCATTTATACTAAATTTGGACCTCCTAGCTCCTTCCGTTTAGATGATAGCGTGCTTTCAACAGACGGACGGACATGGCTAGATCGTCTCAGAATGTTATGACGATCAAGAATATATATACTTTATAGGGTCTAATGTCGATATTTCAAGGTGTTACAAACGGAATGACAAAGTTAGTATACCCCCATCCTGGAGGTGGAGGGTATAATAAATAAAATTTAAATATTAGGCCTATTCGGTTGGGCTTTCTAGCTTTCACAGGCCAAACAATTATGATAGTGGTAGTGTGCAGTCAAGTAACAAATATCACCGTTCCATTTCTAAATAAATTTGCATTCTATAAAATAAAAATTGGTCTTGAGCCAGGACAATATCCAGTTTAACCGAAATAAAACAAAAGAAAAAATATTATATTATCATATAATGAAACTTGAAACAAATTATTAGTTTTGTTAATATTTTATTCATTATTTATTATTGTTTCAAACTTCATTAAATATTAATAATTCTACTGAAGATTCCAATATAAACAAAATAGCAAACAATATGTGACTTCTTGTAGTTGCAGGAAAATAGTTGACTGGCCAGTCGATACACTCCATCATTGTGAGAACCTTTGCAATGACTATGTCTTTTGCCTAATTCAGGGTACATACATGCTAAAAATCACATAGAAGAAATGGAAGTTGATAGTAGTATAATATTCAACCGAATGAAGTCGACAAAATATATTTATTTATTATGAAAAGTTTCATAAACACAACAAAATCTTTCATTATATACATGAAAACATTTCATCACTCAAATATATTATAAGATATAACTATTTCATAATCTTTAACCCACCGAGTGCACACTTATAAAAATAACAAAATAACGAAAAAGTAACAGCAATGCTATCACTGTAATTTTTGTATAATAAGTTTATTGTATTTAGTGCTACTACACAAATATTTTTCTCTTATTTTTATTAACAAGTCATTTTTTTAATTCAAATTTCCAAAGTCAACTGGTCATAATTGATACATGTGTGTACTCGAAAGGTTAAGAAATATTATTTAATACAATGCCTTTTTTCATCGATCTTATGAATCTATGTTTCACTAATTTAACAATTTTATTTTATGAAATTTGAAATGTTCATTAAAAAATGTATGATACATTTCATTTTATTTATGAATGCATCCACCGTTAATGAGTCTTCATGTATAAAACCCCTTATATTGGTATTGATAAATTAAAAAATTCTAGCTGAAAGGCCTGGGGGGGGGTAAAATAGTTCTGGGTTGGTATTAGACCACCCCAGCCACCCTGTTCCTACGCCTATGTCTACACCCGAACAAAAATTCTTTGGCTGCAGCTGAAAAGTTGTTGGCTGTCATTTGGTGAAAAAACTAATCTGTATTCCGAAATACTTAAACAGCAATATACATGTAATTTTATACGATAATTTTAACTATGTAATCTGGACTGACTTAAAACATAAAATTTAGATTTTAATAATTGATTAATTTTTTTGCTTTCTGCGTTTAGATTTTGCATGTTAACCACATTGCGTATAAATCAACTTAGCTGTTCTTCATCGAATTTTATAATAACCCTTTGTAAAAGGTCAAACAGTGGAAATTTAATAAATTCGAAAAATCTTCGTTTAATATACATACTTTATTTTTTTTATTGAATTCACAATTTGTTAGGAATTCTTAATGTTTAAAATCATAAACGGCGCTAAGTTCGGCCGGGCCGAACTTTATATATACCCTCCACCATGGATTGCATTGCTTCATGATTCAACCAATTTTTGCCGAAAAGGAAAAAACTTTTTATTTGCGTGTCTATGCAGTCAGAGGAATGTATACACCATTTGGTTGGTACTATTTTTACCCCCTTGACGTTTCTACGCAATTAGAATTTTTGAAAGTACTAATTTCGAAAAATTCGTCTATTTTCCGTGTCTACGCAGTCAGAGGAATGTATACTCCAAATTTCATGACTCTAGCTGCGGTCATTTGATTGCCCCCTTTTTTCATTTTAACCCCAAAAAGTACGAATTTCGAAAAATCAGTTTATTTTCCGTGTCTACACACTCAGAGGAATGTATACTCCGAATTTCATGACTCTAGCTGTGGTCATTAGATTGGTACTATTTGTATCCCCTTTTTTTCATTTTAACCCCAAAAAGTACGAATTTTGAAAAATCCGTGTATTTTACTTATCAGAGTAATACACCGAATTTCATTATTCTAGGTACAGCCGGTTGGTTGGTACCATTTTTATCCCTCTATTCCTATTTTACCCCTTAAAAGTACGATTTTGGAGAAAACACTTTTATATTATGTATCTAGTCATTTAGAGGAATGTTCTAGCTGTTGTCGTTTAATATGTACAATTTCTATCCCTTTTTTGCCCCATTTCACCCCATACAAATAAGAATCACTTTATGTTGCACGTTTTTGCTATAAGGGGAATGTGCATACCAAATATCAAGCAAATATAAACAGACATATTCAAAAAACATGCTTAAATACGCTAAAATATTAGGGATTATTATGGGTATTTTAGTCCTTGTGAGGGCTCTTCCCTTTGGGCCGATTTAGCCCCATTTCAACCCCAACCGATCTACGACTATAAGACGCATTTATGGAAAATTTCTCCTTTCGTTTAGTTGCTAGCGTGCTTCAACAGACGGACGGACATGGCTAGATCGTCTTAGAATTTTATGACGATCATGAATATATAGACTTTATAGGGTCTCAGGTCGATATTTCAAGGTGTTACAAACGGAATGACAAAGTTAGTATACCCCCATCCTGGAGGTGGAGGGTATAAAACGTCTTTTCACAACTGTCTCCACCTTGTTCGCTTTCATGTCCACCTTCTTATTTTCGATGATTTTATCATATTACTTCCATATAGTTGTAGCGGATATAACTTGCTGTATACAGTGGATTCCCGATACAGCACAATTGATTGTCAGTCATGTGCGTTATATCGAGTACAGATTATTATGTAAGATAAAAAGGAATAATTTAGTTCTTTTAGATCTGATAACAACCAACTAAATTTATCAAACAAACTATTTCTGTCATTTTTATTATTTTTTGACACCGATGCATCTCTTGTCACGAAAATGAAATAATTAACGTTAATCCAATTAAAGCTAATTTTTATTATTATGATATGAAGCACTTGTTTCGGTTAGATTTTACACTTTTTACACGTAGATTGGGTGTCGTCTGGATGTTGCACGACAGATCTGAATTTGCTTGCGCTAAAGCATGGTTCTGTGATTCTCATACATATAAAGTACACGTTGAAACACTTATCAATAGCTTTGTTTTTTACAAATTTATTTTTATTTTAAGGGAATAATTAATATTTTTTTAAAAATGTATTCGAAAATTACGACTTCGGAATCATGTCAATGAATAACTAGTTTAATGCAATTAACACAAACAAAATCTTTAGTTGCTACTTTCTGCAGATAGCTGTTTCTATTAGCTGTGACATTGTTCAGCCATAGAGCTTTAGCTACGGTTTTGTGCAGCATTTCTTTAGCTGCAAATATTCAATCAGCCTACTTAAGCTATTGGCTTCATTTTGGTTTTCATCAATTTAAAGGTTATGGCTTTTCGTCAAATATTTGAGCTGTTCATTCTTTAGCTGTTCATTTCAAAGCTATATTCATCTTAAGCTTAAGTTATTGAAATGTGTTAGAATTATAAACTTTAGTTTTTTTGTTGGCTGTTTGGATTTCTTTATTTTAAAGCTGAATAAACGTTCTATTTTGTGTTTTTAGCTAAACTCGAGTCAGCATTTGCATTTTCCCGTACTTTTTATTTCCCGGGAAACGGGAATTATTTTTTCTATTTCCCGGGATCCCGGGACAGCACGGGAAATCGTCAACATACTGTTTATGAGTTAAACTAATTTTTTCCAATGAAACATTCACATTTATTAAAGTAAAAAAAATATATATTTCACAACGAACCTGTTAATGAATTCATATAATAAAGCGCAATGTGAGATCAATTCAAACATCTTTTCAAGTTTCAAAATTAATTAAAGATCAGATATATCTTATTTTATTGGAAAATGTGGACGCGACGGAGAACGATCGTTCACATTAATAGTGAGTAGAACATTAAATGAAATGTTTGTCCTTTGTTCTGTCGCTTCGAAAACACTAAATTCTTTATTTTTGACGTTCGGATACACGCCCAAAAACAATTTTTCGCGGAGTTTATTTTTTTCATATGGAGCTTGACAGGAAATATCCGAAAAAGTGTATTTTGAGTTTACATCCGAACGCAGCTTAAAAATATTTTGTCATCCAACTGCAATATTTGACATACCTGATTAAAAGCTATGTGATCTAAATTTTTATACAACATTTTTAATTTAATTGTGGAAATGATGGAAAAAATATGCGAAGAAATATGTAATATTTTCTACTGAATTCCCGCGGGATCCCCGTACGAATTTCGCGGGATACGGGAAATGAAAAATATGCGAATTCCCTGGAATTTTCCCACGGGAAATCCCGGGATGCAAACCCTATTTTGAAACACTGCTTAGCGAAAAGTAAGTTAGAAGAAAAAATACACATGTGTTAGAATATATAAATTTAGAACAATATATTTCTTACCATCTTTTTTCATAATTTTATTCCAACCTGTTACGGTGTACAATATAATCTACTCCACAACGTAAAATTCACTTTTCTGCAACCATGTAAACTAGGCCATAGCAAATTGAGAATGACATTTATTTCTTCGCCATTAAACTAAAGTTTCGATCTTCAATATTTTCTAATCTAAAGTTATTTTAATAATCTTAAATTTTTGTTCAACTGCAGGTTTAAGTTTACCAAAAAAAGTGTATGTGTTAATTGAATATTATATTGAATTTGTTAAATAAAATTAATAAATTGCAGATTTTAGTTGTTACTCCGACAGCTAACAATGCTGTTATAAATCAGCTGAAAATACGATTTTTATTTTTTTCGTAAGAAACCAAGCGACCGAACACAACCCTTAATCATTGTTTCATATTGCTAGTTTTTATTGGATCCAAGAAAATTCGAAACTACAAGCTTTAACGATATGCAATTTCATCCGATGTCAGATATTATTCGAAATTTACATCTTCATTACTTTCCTTATTTTCGTCCCATCAAAACGTCTTCTTCGATTTTTTGAAAAGAAAGACTTTAAATAATTAATTATCATCCTTTCTTATGGGTTTTTCAAAGTGTTCAAAGAGCCCAGCATGGTATGTAGTAGTGGCAAAATAATGTTTTCTTTTTGGACAAGACGTATGTATTTATGTTTTTTTACTTAATGTATTCTTGTTGTTCTTCTTCACGGCTATCCCAGAGTCATAAAAACAAGCAATATTTTGTATATCCACCTTGTATGTGGAATATCGCAACAAATTTTCCAATCATGTTGTTAATATTTTATGCATTTTAACAATTTAGCCATTGTTTCGCAGGATTCCTTAGTGTAGACAACATGAGCGATGAGAATCGATGGTTTCTGATTTCCGTTGCGCTAAAGTATTGCTCACAAACTTTCTTTATTGCTGCCAACAAATAACCGCCATTGCTTTAAATTGTATGTTTGATTAAGTTCCTCGAACAATCCGGGAATGTCCTTGTAAAAGCATATGCTATCCACAGTTGTATGTAAGGCACATCGCGGGCTCTATAATATGATATGTTAACACCTGGGGCCAAAATATTGTATTGTTTCATCCGGGATGCAAGTGATCTTTAGCCAGTTCCAAATCTCTCAGTAGATCATTGAGTTAAGTCTTAGTTAAAATCGATAGCTTCTGACTCAAACTAGGTGACGTAGGGGGTGATGGACAGTGTCCATTGGACACGGCTCTGATTAGTTTTATCGTGGCAAAGTCCAGACATATCTTGGTCTCTGTTCCATCATCTCAACTGTGGAGACTGTTGTAGCTACCTTAAAAGCTCCTTAAAAGAAGTGAGCTATTTTAGCCGTGCGTTCTCCATAAGAACGATACAATTTTTTTGAGGCGTAGCCTTAGTAACCCACCCTCCAAATTCAATTCGGCGAATGAGAGTCTAGCCACAATAAAAGCCAAATTCTTTAACATCAGTCTTTTATTCGCCCATGTCCCGACCGAAGACAAGGACGAAAAGACCAAAAATATATTTTTAGAGAATATATGACCGGAGTCTACGCTGGGCACCCTATAATAAGTGTAGTTTTTTAGTGTAAATTGTATACGGAATACAACTTTGTAATTGTGAAGAAAACGAAAAGACAATTGAAAATGACAAACTGTCAGAATGAATAATATTACTTCCGAATAAAACCCGAAGGTACGTTTTTTAATAAAATACCCCGCTCTAATTCGAAATTTAAAAACTAATTAGTTGTTTTTTTACTTAAAATTTGGGTAAACTATTTTCTTTTACTCCCCGTAAATTCATTGGTCCTTCGAACCGGATTCCGAAGCCGCCCTCTCATCAAAATAAAATAATTTACCCAAACGTTTATTTCAACCCTAAACTATACCCCAACAAAAAACAAGATAGGTTTTTTGAAATATTCACTGAGTAAATAGTGCAAGAACACAAAATAAATTAAAAAGAAGAAAATAGTGCACTGCGTTTGGTTAGTCGTTTCTACAAAAATAACAAACAAGTTGTTGTTTCGTTTTGCTTCCAACTCCTCTAATAAATTCACGGCATTCGAGCTGATTTCGGTTTTTCGCTTCCCCACTCTCCTCTTCCACATTTCAGTGAAATCGCGGTTTTATTTGTTTGTGACGCGTCGCCGGCCAACGAACATAAAACAATAATAACAATACGCAACATACGCTCATACGTACATACATACATACATTTTTTACGTCCGTTGTTTTGTTTTTCGATTCCTTTCTTGCACAGAGGATCCAACAGAACAAAAAGTAGAAATTTTATATTTTTATAATTTGATCGGAAATCAACTATAACGCGATAACCAAGCACTTTACACACTAATACGTGGTATTTAATATTGTTTCACACGTAATTTCACATAATATCGTATTTGATTTCTAACTATTTTTGAAAGTTGGACCCATAAAATGTGCACACTGTGACGTCTGTATATAAGATATTTATATAGAACAGTGGTGTTGGTAAGGCAATAAAGTGAAAACTTTTTGTCCATAATTATATTATATATACATACATAATCATTTTTGTCAATTCATTATAAATTCTTGGTTCTTAAATAATTTCTTGTTTTTTTTTTATTTTCGACCAGTTTTGCGATTAACGTTCATACCCAAAGGTGATAAAAAGATTTTTTCTTACATTTTTGTTGTTTTTCGAAATTTTCCTAACCCTTTCCTTATTTTTGCTAAGGTTTAGTTGAGAAATCATGTCGGATTTGAAGACATTGATTAAAAGTGCAGACCGTTTAGTCGAATTTGAGTTTCTCGTAACTTCTATGAAGGACGAGGAACATTCTGTAAACTCACTAAACACCCATAAGAAAGAAATGGAAAGACTTTGGGAGACTTTCCGTAATTGTTATGAGGAATTGATCGACTCTTTAGATAAAAAGAACCCTACTATAGCCGGAATTAAAAAATGTTATACATCAGGGTATAAAACGTATGTCCGCACAATGGCTTACATGGATGATCGATATCGATAAGATGAATGAAAAAGGAGATTGGCTAGTTCCAACATTCCCATTCATCTGCCCCCATGTGATACTGAGGTATTTTCTGGCGATTATAAAAAATGGCCTTCTTTTAGAGACATGTTTTCTGCTATTTACAAAGATAACATGCACATTAGTGATATACAAAAGATGTATTATCTAATGCAGAAAACTGAAAGTGAAGCTCGCGACATTATCAAAACTTGTCCAATAACTAATGAAGGCTTCGCAATGGCGTGGCAGAATTTGGTTGACAGGTACGAAAATAAACGGGTACTCGTCAATGCCCAGTTCAAGACGTTTTTTAATCTAACCTATAGTAAAACAATCTGGTCCCACTATCAAAAAATTTTTGTAATTTTTGTATTCATCTGTTCTACCCGTCTACCTGACGTCACTCTAGGGCTTTGGGAACAACCCCAGGGGAGCAGTTCTGATCTGCCGAAATGGGAAAACATGGACAAATTTCTGACTTCTAGATATCAAACTCTGGAATCGGTATTCGATATTAGAGGTGCACAATGCACTGCACATACCCCGATGGTATCCCCTAATGAGACCCAAAATAAGAAACCCTTACATCAGAAGGGTAACTCGAATGATAGTAGAATATATAAAAGCTTTGTGAATACTGTCCCCCAAAATAGGCCTCAAAAGAATTGTCCAATGTGCTCTGGAGACGTATATTCGAAGATTATGCTTACCGATGTCCATAAACATCCGAGTGGTGATCTTATTGCACAGCGAACTGTTTTTGGCTGGATAGTAACCGGCAAGATCTCCCAACCCGAACCTTATAATCGGTTGTGTCCTTCTATAGCCATCTGGGGCTGAATGACACACTATCTCGATTTTGGGAGATCGAAGAGGTGCCTTATACTGCGGAAGAAGATAAGTTTTGCGAAGATCTATAGCGCAACACCACATATCAAGATTTAGATGGTAGATACGTTGTGTCACTCCCCGCGAGTATCCTTTAGAACTGCAATTGGCTCAGTCTCGGAAGGGTGCTATTTCTCAATTTGTGAGAAATGAAGCCCGTTTGTTGAAAAATCCCCTTATACTATCTCGGTATGACTCTGTCATTGAAGAGTATTCTTCTCTGGAACATATGACGAAAGTTCGCCCTGAGAAGCCCACGATTTCGAGACCCTCGTATTATCTACCCCATCACGCTGTTTTTAAGCCAGACAGTGTAACCACTAAACATCGTGTGGTTTTTAATGCCTCGATTCCTACGTCCAATGGCGTAAGCCTGAATAATATTTTGCATACCGGATTTACAATCAGATTTGATGATTTTGGTTCTCCGATGGAGACTTTTCCGGTATGCCTTCAATGCTGACATCGAAAAGATGTACAGACAAATACTGATACACCCGGACCAAACCGCGTATCAGCGAATTGTTTTCCGTAAAGACCCAGAAGATGATATTTGCGACTTCGAGTTGAACACAGTCACGTTTGGAGTGAATTGTGCCCCTTATTTCGCTATTCGAACCTTGTTGAAGATAGCAGAAGATTTCGAAAACCAGTGTCCTCTAGCAGCCTAAATTATTAAAAGACAGATGTATGTTGATGACGTACTGGCTGGGCCTCATACTGTCGAAGAAGCGACACAGGGTTGCAATGCGCGTATTAAAGTTCTGTCTTCGGCTGGAATGAGCCTTCGCAAATGGACTGCGAACAGTCAAGATCTGCTAGAGGATTTAGTCCCGGAACATATATTAGATTCAGAATTTCTTAAGATATCGGATGCTAGTACTACCAAAACTTTGTGTTTACGTTGGAACGCTGGAAAGGATTATTTCTTTTTTAAACTAGCTTCCACCCCGGATAGGTCTATCGTCGCCAAACGAGCCGTCTTATCTGAAATTGCTAAATTGTTTGATGCAGCTGGATGGCTGGCCACGAAGATTATCGTAGCTAAGATAATTATGCAGCAAAACTGGAAGGATAAGACTGGTTAGGACGATTGTTTCAAACCCTTGACTCTAAGCAGGTGGCTCGCATTTTTTGGACTATTATTCCGAAATCGAAAGGATTGAGATCACCCGATGGGTTGGTTTCAACCCTGACCTTGAAGTTGAACTTCACTCTTTTTGTGATGCTTCTGAAAAAGCTTACGCGGCCACTCTGTACATTCGAATCCAGAACTCGTATGGTGTTTTCACCACCCGTTTATTTGCTGCAAAGACCAAGGTGGCGCCAATAAAGGTTGCAACTCTACTAGCCGAAATATTACATGCGCTTCGTGATGAGATAGGTCTCAGCTCACTATGGCGTTTTATTGGACAGATTCGACAATAGTCTTATCTTGGCTTCAAAAGTCCCCGTGTACTTGGCCCACTTTTGTAGCGAACAGAGTCTCCAGAATATTAAATTCTGTTGGTACGAATAACTGGCATCATGTCAATTCACATGACAACCCGGCTGATATTGCTTCTCGTGGTATATTAGCACGAGACTTAATATCACACAACCTTTGGTGGAAAGGTGCCTCCTGGTTAGGCCTTCCACAATCAAAATGGCCTAAACAATCGTTTAAATTAATTACAAATCTGGAAACCCGTCCTGTAAAAGTTCACACTGCCAAAGTATCCTTCTCAGAGGATATCTTGGTTCGTTTTTCCAGTTTACCTCGAGCTATTTTTTCCGTATTTTTTCCCTTTTTATCACCGGACGGTTGCGATATATAAGGCGACCCACTCCTATTCTTCCTTGGAACTTGGCCAAGGTGAAATTAATTTCGTGAAAGGTCGTTTGATTGTTTTGTGTCAAAGAACACATTTCCCCGAATATGCGTCGCTCGAAAATTGCGCTGAATTGTCCCATAAAACCCCCTATTATGTTTTAACCCATTTATCGATTCGTATGTTTTTTTGAGAATGAACGGTAGGTTAAGCCGATCGTTAACTCTCACTTATGAGGAACGATTTCCGAAGATTCTCCCGTATAGTGGCCGTTTAACGAAACTCTATTTGGAATACGTTCATCAGTACTCAATTCATGGAGAAAATACCTTAAAGTTACGTCTGATGAGACTAGAGTTTTGGGTACCAAAACATAAGAATTTGGTACGGACCGTAATACACAATTGTCGTGAGTGTGTCCTTCAGAAGAAGAAATCTTCTGAACAGATTATTGCCGCCCCCCCCACACTGAAAGAACTCAACTAACACGTCCTTTTACTTTCACCTGCGTAGACTTTGCTGACCCCTTTGAATTGAAGTCTTATATTGGAAGTGGATGTCGTATAACGAAGGGATATGTTTTGGTTTTTGTTTGTTTTGCAACGAAATCAATACACCTTGAGGCGACAAACGATCTATCAACGAACTGTTTTCTCGCTGCCTTTACCCGATTTTTCCCCCATCGTGGGTGCCCTTCGAGAATGAATTCTGATACTGGAACCGCCTTTGATGGAGCTTCCAATGTACTCGAAAAAGATCAGACCCAATTCTTTTCAGATGTAAAACGGCAACTTGTGGCTGTACATGCTTTTCAACTAATGGAATGGCATTTCATTCCACCTGGAGCTCCACCTATGGGTGGAATCTGGGAAGCTAGAGTCAAAAGTTTTAAGACTCACCTCGAGAAAGTATCACATGCCCAAATATTTACCTTTGAGGAATTTACGACCATGTAAGCAAGAATCGAAGCTTGCTTAAATTCCAGACCTCTTAGTCCCATGACAGACAATCCAAGTGATTTGAATCCGTTGGCCCCGGGACATTTTTTGATAGGAAATGCTTTGCTTTTAACCCCGAAATCTGAAGGTTCTACATCATTATTTTGCTAAACGTTGGAAAGATGAGCATTTGGTTGAACTCCATAAAAGAAATAAGTGGAAGTATCCTCAACCTGATTTTGTCCTAGATGATTTGATCGTAATTAGGAAAGATAATCTACCTCCCCATGAATGACATATAGGGAGGGTCGTAAAGGTTTATCATGGATCTGATTCACACGATGCTCCATATTTTCAAGTGGTGCCGAAAGAGGGGAAGAAGCACTAATGCCGACAGTGCTGGCCCAGGCAGCAATGGTCGGAGCCGCAGCGCCGGCCGCAGCAGAAGCGAAAATCGCACCGCCGACCCCAAATCCCACAACAACAACAACAAAGGTCGGGCAAATAAGAATAATAACGGCAGCAATAACAACAAAAAACGCAACAAGAAGAACAATAACGGCAACATTAACAACAACAAGCGCAACAATACGAACAGTAACCGCAGCAACAACCCGAGTAACGAACGCGGCAACAATGGCTTCTTCTTGCCTTTGCATTACTGCAAGGGGGCGGTATGTCTACGCTGGGTACCCTATAATAAGTGTAGTTTTTAAGTGTAAATTGTATACGGAATACAACTTTGTAATTGTGAAGAAAACGAAAAGAAAATTGAAAATGACAAACTGTCAAAATGAATAATATTACTTCCGAATAAAACCCGAAACCCGAAGGTACGTTTTTTAATAAAACACCCCGCTCTAATTCGAAATTTAAAAACTAATTTGTTGTTTTTTTACTTAAAATTTGGGTAAACAATTTTATTTTACTCCCCGTAAATGTCATTAGATCAAACAAAGATAAATCATATTGATCATGTTGTTATAGATGGAAGACATTCATTCAGAGTGTTAAACTTAAAATCTTTGGCAGCAAAGGTCTAAATGTACCAAGAAACTTGAGACCTAATACAGTACGAAAGCTGGATGTCGCACAGGTTGAAATCGCCAAAATGGATATTTATTCGGGGAAGCCTTTTTTAATATTTATACCATGTTAACGTCCAAGTTAACCCTGAAGATCACGAACCTGCTATCACTTTTGGTTGGTCTGCACTCACCCCTGTCCTACCAATCCGCCCTGTAGTTTTATTGGTTTGCTTCTTCTTCAGCCATGCAAAAGACCTTGTGTTGCTGTGTGATGATGGTTCGAGAGACAGAAATGAAGATCGCAAACCAAACAAGTGTTTGTATGTATGGACGTACCCTGCAAACATTTTCAATCGCCGTAGAATCGCCCGAGTTACGACACCTATCATACCAACAACAACAACCACCACTGCAATACCCACACCGAGAACGCAGCACAGCAATATGTTCGATTGCAACATTAATAATAATATTTAGATCAACCAATTTGTATTTATACAAATTCGCAAAACACAGCAATATGTTCTATTGCAAAATTAACACAAATAATATCTAGATCAACCAATTTGTGTCTAGACAAATTCTTAAGAATTCTTAAATGCACTTTTCTTTAGTTTTAGTATTCTTTCTTTTGTTGAGTTAAGTTATGATTAATTAAAAGTGAAAATAAAGATTCAGTTTATATTAACCCACGAAAAGAATCAGTCGAGTTAACTGGTGCAGTCGGCAGTTCAACGAATGTTTTCGCTGTCCATCTAAGCGTCTTTTGCACAAATAAAGGAAATTTATAAAAAATATTCTGTGTCAAAAAGAGCAGAACATATTTTTAAATCATCCTTCTGAGACGAAGGACAACAAATCATTAAAAAGGAAACGACATCAATGACAACAAACCATTAAAAAGGAAACAACATCAATGACAACAAACCATTAAAATTGAAACGACATCAATGACAACAAACCATTAAAAAGGAAACGACATCAATGACAACAAACCATTAAAAAGGAAACCACATCAAGGACAACGTAACCGTGGGTCTTAACTCTTTATTCGCTGGAACCCATTCCTATTATCATCGAAGCATCGAAGTTTATGTGATGTTATATAAAATGTTTGTATAATACAAAAATTAATGGGTAACAAATTTTATAATCGTGTATAAAGGAAAGGAATAGTAATAGTAATACATAAGAAAATATTTTTAATTTTATGAAGTGCTGAAATTTTAATAATATCGAGGGAATATCGATATAAAGAAATTAAAATAATAAAAAAATAATAATTAAGAATAAACCTTTTTTTAACGTTTTGTAATAATATCGAGGGCATATCGATAAAAAAATAGTTAAGAAAATAAATCGTATGCAAGAAAATGCAAAAAATATATGTATATATACATTGCGATTGCTTTTAACGAGACATCAACAAAAAAAATTTCGAAACTTTCGCCTATTTTCTTTGTGGGTTTCGTACGACTGTCGAAGGAAACATATATGACAGTAATAGGAAGCTTTTGCTACTCTGGAATATAAAGTAAAAATATATTCGAACAAAATAACATTAGTGACGGCAAAAAGCTACCTTCGTTTAATCTTTCAGAACTTCTTATAATTTTTTGGACACTGCCGTCTTTGATTTTGAAAACTGTTTGATATAAACGTCCCCAGCAACCGATTCCACCGTAAATTGGGTAAAGAGCATTTATATAAGATTTTGAGGAGTCTGAAAATTGAAACGTTCTTTGAAAATTGAAACTGCTTTAAATAATCTTTCTGGCAAGCCATCACATATTCTTCATTTATGTAGGCGCTACTTTATATGAATAAAGTCATCTGATTCATCTGAAAATTATGAATTAATATATTAGTACTTTCTTTTTATTTTGTTGTAATGCGTCTTACCTCGTATATCAGCTCCCACAATATTTTTGCTTACGTAATCTATTGAGAAAAAGTTATTAATTCAGCGAAAAACAAATAATCTTGATCTTGATCCTATAGTACTATTTATTAAACCAAAAGTAAAGTGCAGTTTTGAATTTAGGGCAGTTTTTGTTTATATCGCTAATTTCTTGCAAGATTTCACATATTTTATTTGACAATTTTTCAATATATGTTGTGGAAAAGTGTTCAAATATCAACTGAGGTCATCAAAACTTATAGCCATGGTGGATCGCCTTTGATGTATACAACTTGTACATTAATGAAAAAAACAGTTTCATACATATACGTAATTCCAGTTTACTTCTTATGTTTAGTTTCCAAATTTTCACACTTATTTTGTTAATAATTTATAGCTATTTGTTTTTCATTACGATTGTTTTCTTTTTGGGCTTGAGTTTGACAGCCGAGTGAAATTTTTGTATTCGTTTATCGTAACAACTAATTATTGTTTGTGAATACAAATTTTTGGTAGGGTTATCCAAATTCATTTAATATTTTGTATATTTATGAAAATGATTACTACGACCAACAATATTATTATAGTTCAATACCTTCCGATGTTGGGATAAATATCAGAAAGTGATGACAAAAAATCCAGCTTTTTGGTGTATATTTCATTGTTAGAAATAAATTATTTGTTGTCATCACTAATTATTGATACTAAAATATTCATTTCTGTGTAAAAAGTAGCTGTCACAATTGCAAGAGCTAATCACAAAACATTTTTATTGTCTTCGATTGATATAGCCAATGATCTTGCTGTGTTTACTTTCTTTTGCCTATGACCCTGTTATTATAGTACATTGAAATAGATATCTATGAAGAATATGGAAATATGGTCTTTTCAATAAAAATTGTTGTGGTTATATCTTTATTTATTGGTTCTGACGGATTTCTAACAATCTCATTCTCTGTGGGTGTATAGGCATACCCTATTCAATCGCTAACGGGATACCTTGATATATACATTAGAGAGAATTAACAATTTTTTATTCCTAATAACAAAGGACTGAGACAGATCGCAGGAACCAAAGACACCGCCACGAAATGGGCAAACACAACCTCAACAGTACAACCAGAATAATCATTGCAACAGAAACAGGGGCCAGTACCCCCAGACAATTTTGGATACCAGAAATCCCAATATTTCCGTCCGAACCTGAACACACCACAAATAAAAGCAAGGCCAAATCAACAAACCAGACTTAGTAGCAACCCAAATTTTAATTCCACGAAATAACCATCTCCGCCAATTATCAACAGTTAGACCAATATATCGAAAATAACTCAGACGATTTAAATATTAACAACAGTTTACCAACAGAACTAATTTTCCAATAGCCATCACTCACATGGACAAAGTAGTTCTGGTAAAAACCACCAACAATAGAATGAGCATTGCGAAATTGAAATTGAACCATTTTTTACCACAGCCTCGAACAACCGACCGGCTACATAAATCCAACGAAATCATCAGCCTTACCCTATATAACAATATTTCTACCTTCAGGCAAGCCTCTTAAATTCCTTTTGGATACTGGGGCATCTTCGTCGAGCTACCAAGTGGACAAGCAAGTAGTCTTACCGATATTTTCGGAACTTAATCAGGCAGGATCCCTCAAATTTCTAATCTTCAAATTCCATAATTTCTTCGATGGCCTTTTGGGTATAGATACTCTACTTAACCACTACTACTACTACTCAATGCCAAAATTGACCTCGTGAACAGAACTCTGATAACTAAAAACGCCATTAACAATATTAACCTCAAAATAAATCAATCCACTGGCATCATGGAGGTCCCGGCAAATTCGAAAACGCTAGTAGAATTGCCCATTGGTAAAGAGAATGGCACCGTCTATATAAATTCAATTGATTTATACAATTTATACAATACAATGGTTTATACAATGTTAGAAACGGGTGTAGTTCTATCGAAATAACTAATTTCTCACACGAAAATCAGACATTCCTGTTGGAAGCCCCACTAGTCGCAGAGCATCGTATTGATGCAGTAAATTTCATCGTGATGAACAATTTTTAGCGTGACAAGGGCGAAAGAACAGATGATCAAACTTATTCACCAGACCTTACTATTCTATTGAGAACAAATCATCTCAATAGCGAAGAACGAAAGAAAATTGTGAAACTATGTAGATATTATAGCGACATTATCTACAGGGAAGGCGAACCACTTTCGTTCACAAGCAAGATAAAACACAAAATAACTACCAATGACGATATTACCATTTGCACAAAATCATATACCCATATTTGCACAAACAAGAAATACATACACAAATAGACGAAATGTTAGAACCAAATATCATTAGACATAGCTACTCACCCTGGAGCTCTCCAGTATGGAGCTATCTCCAGATAGTTCCTAAGAAAATTGTCATCCATGGTAATAAAAAATGGAGATTAGCAATCGACTATAGAAAGGTCAATGACAAGACTATATCCGACGGATACCCAATACCAAATATATCCGAGATATTGAATAAACTTGGTAGATGCGTATATTTCTCCACCCTAGATCTGGCCAGCGGATTCCATCAGATTGAGATGGATCTCAAACACGCCCAGAAAACAGTCTTTACAGTAGAAAATGGCCATTATAAATTCACTAGGATGTCATTTGGGTTAAAAAATGCTCCTAGCACGTTCCAAAGGGTAATGGACAATATCCCAAGGGACCTCGTAGGGAAATTATGTCTTGTCTATCTCGATGACATTATTATATATTCCACTTCCCTACTGGAACATTTGAAAAGCTCAACACAGGTATTTGAAAGGCTCAGAGATGCTAATTTCAAAATACAAAAGGATAAGTGCGAGTTTCTCAAGAAAGAAATACCTTTCTTAGGGCATGTCATAATTTCTGAGGGAATAAAACCTAATCCGGCAAAAATAGCAATAAGGAACTTCCCTTTACCTAAAACCCGTACGGAGATTAAGGCATTCTGAAGAAAAACGCAACTATTACAACGGACCAAAATTATATTAAAGCATTCGTGACTTGTAATACGTTTTTTTTTGAACTATCCTATCCTCAAACATCCTGATTTTACCAAACCTTTCATCCTTACAACAGACGCAAGTAACATCGCATTGGGAGCAGTCTTATCCCAGGGTTATATAGGTAGCGACAAGCAAATTTGTTTCGCAAGTCGCACACTCTTATTTCGATTACTTTACTGCACTGGCGTTTGGCGATTTTACACATTTTAAATTGGGAATTCAGTTTAAATGAAATAGGAATTTACCGCGTACAACTTAAATATAGGGATGTACTGTTTTGACGTAAACATCACCGCCCGCCTTGCAGGATATCTGTAATTAGTGAAAAGGATAGAGAGTCATATTGCAGATACAGATGGAAAATAATAATGGAAAAAACGTTTAAAAGTAGTGAGGTAACAATTTTCAGAATTCAGGTCACATTTTTAATTGTATTGGAATTGTAGTTAAAATATATTAATTTACAAAACTTTTTTAAAAAATATATGTAAAAAGTATTATATGCATAGTAATGGAATTCAAGTAGGTAATTTAATTATGTTATACTTAAATGTAAAGAATTCATTAGTGCGTTTATATTTTGCTTTAATTCCGTTGATAGTGCCAATTATAAAATGGTTTAAACTATTACATTTTAAGGTAAAGAAAAAAAAGACCATATAAAACTATTCCGAACATTGTATTTTGCCTTCTGAGATAACACTCGAGTAAATATCAACCCCTAGAACAATGTCTATCGAAGATGGTTTGTGGAAATGTTTGTCAGCCAGAACAAGATTTTTAAAATTGGATTTTATGGATTCGGGTAAACTTTCTGTAGGAGTTACTGTGCTGATTCGATTGTGTACCCGCAACGTTGCTTCTACTTTGTAAGTGGAATCAACACAGGACCATAGAGTGAGTGGACAAATTGTTTCGTTGTCCAATTCTAGAGTTGTCAATCCCAGCTTGTCAGTGAACCGCTTCGAGATACTACTTATTCTGGATGCGGAATCGAACAAGCAACGTGCGTAATGTTTACCATCTTTAGTGTTTACCTTTACTAGCGCCGTTGGTAGCAAGGTTGCAGCATTTTGCTTAAGTATTGCGGTGAGCGACGTCGTACTCGGTTGGGGTTGTCTACTTACTCGCGGGCCCGTACTGATTGACGTGGATGGTTTTTTAGGTGGTGTACTTGAGGACGAGGACTTTGGTGGTACTCGTGATGTTCTGGAAGTCGAACCTGGAGAGACTTTTTGGAGCCGAGGATGTATATGGAGTAAGGAATGGTGGGGCTGCTTGCAATAAGCGCATCCTGTTTTCGTGAAGCAGGATCCTTGTGAGTGGACGTGCGCCAGACAATTAGGACAGTACCCATATTTCTTAACGACTTCCTTCCTCTCGGTCGTATTCATATTTCGGAAACGCCAACAGGATTTCAAAGCGTGTGTCTTCCGGCATACCCTACACACAAAAGGCTTCTGTTTATTCTGGCCGCTGTTGTGCTTGGTGGTTGGGCTCATAGTGCTACAATAATAGTCTAAGAGAAGGTTGAGAAAATATTGAAATATTGAAAGTAATAAAGTCGGAAAATAAGTGTAAAAATTGACCCCGGGCACGTTGGAAGTACGATAGAGTGATGGAAAGTTATTAGGCAGATGATTCGGAGGATAAAATAACTAGTTTTGTAATGGGCCTGGTTATAGTGCCTCTTTGTGTACGGACATCAGCTACTCTCACTCGTCTGTCGTTACCTTGATAGACGCGAGTTATTCTGCCGAGACGCCAACAGTTTGGAGGCAAATTTTCATCTTTAACAACAACCAGCATGTTATCCTTAAGATCGTCTTCAGGCTTTTTCCACTTGTGCCGCTTCTGTAGCTCCTTTAGGTACTCATTTTTCCATCGCGTACACAAGTGCTGATGTATTACTTTGAGCCGCTGCCAACGATTTTGGATGGACATTGGAGTTTCGCTAATTTCAGGATCCAGTGGAACTAAAAGTGGAGAGCCGATCAGGAAATGACCTGGTGTTAGTGCCGAAAGATCTGACGGATTTTGTGAGATAGGAGATAATGGTCTGGAATTAAGACACGCCTCAATTTTGGATAACAACGTTTGGAACTCTTCAAAAGTATACTTTATGATTCATGCAGTCTTTTTTAAGTGTTGCTTGAAGCTCTTTACCCCTGCTTCCCAAAGTCCTCCCATATGAGGGGCTCCAGGGGGTATAAAGTGCCATGATATATTTTGATGAGCGTAGTTGGAAGTTACAGCACTTTGTGACGTTTGTTGAAATTCCTTGGCCACGAGTCGGGAGGCGCCAATAAACGTGGTTCCATTGTCGGAGTGTAAGTGAAGAGGACAACCACAACGTGTCACAAAACGACTGAAGGCAGCAAGGAAAGCTGAGGTGGATAAATCGGATGTTGCATCAAGGTGTATCGCCTTTGTGGAAAAACAGACGAATAAACATACATATCCTTTAGTAATACGACAAGCTCTGCCCGAATAGCATTTAATGTCAAATGGACCAGCAAAATCTAATCCAGTATGTGTGAAGGGACGGGAAATTTCACATCTCTCAGGGGGCAGCGCCGCCATTAGCTGTTTTCGACATTTCCGTTTGTATAGGATGCATGGTTTGCAGTTATGGATGGTGGTCTTGATTAGATTTTGTACTTTTGGAATCCAGAACTGTGATCGTACCAAACGGAGAACAAGTTGATTTCCCCCATGTAGAGATATCAAGTGGATAAATTTAATTAGAAGTCGAGAATATTGACAACAATATGGAAGAACAATTGGATGCCTTCGTTGTAAGATAATGCAGGAGATGCTTCCAATTGACCACAGATTCGCATGACACCTTCAGAATCGATAAAAGGACTCAAACTCAGCAATGAACTCGAAGATGGAATGGATTTCTTGGCATTTAGTGTCATATATTCGTTTGGATACCACGCCTTTTGACACATGGATATCAATTGCCGATGAACAAACAGAATTTCAGACGCTGTAATAGTAGTAGTGTTTCTATGATAACACTAGTCAACAGTCAAAATGTACTCGGGATGCGATAATTTTTTCTGTGTAGATAACCTTGACATGAGCTCGAAAAACGCAATAAAAATTTTTTTTTCGTTTGGTTTTTGTTTTATTTTTTTTTTTAATTTTAAAATTTTTTTTTTGGTTAATTTGTTTCGTCCGGCATAACTCGGGAACCACTAGGCCGATTTAATTGAATTAAATTTTAAAGAATTTAAAATTACAATTCCCTTAATCTGTTCATATATTGTTTTCCTATACAAGCAACAGTTTCCAAATTAAAAATGAATATATAAAGGAAAAAACTTATTTTTTGCCTAAAGATTTAAATTTTTTTTTTTAAATCCATAAAAAATCCAAAATGAAAAAAAATGTCAAATCTTATTACTTTTACGTAAAGTCACATAACCTATGAGCAAAATGAGACAAAGATCATGAAAATCGATGCACGCGTTTCGCTTTTATTCGCAATTGAGTAAAGGTATGAATTTCAAAAATTTAAAAATTTTTTTTTTTTGTTTAATTTGTTTCGTCCGACATAACTCGGGAACCACTAGCCCGATTTAATTGAATTAAATTTTAAAATTTAATTCATTATTTAAAAACCATTTTTCCTCACCTTTCATCGGCAAAGATTAAGGAAGGCGTTTTCGACGGTCCGCAAATTAAAAAGTTGTTGCAAGACCAACAGTTTGAGCACATTTTATCACCAAATGAAGCTGCAGCTTGGAACTCATTTCGGCAAATTGTTTCCGGATTTCTTGGAAACAACAAAAGCTCAAATTACAGAGAGATCGTCGAACAACTACTCCAAAATTATAAAAAAATTAGAGCAAATATGTCGCTTAAGATACATTTTCTACACTCGCACTTGGACTTCTTTCCGGACAACCTGGGCGATGTGAGTGACGAGCATGGTGAGCGTTTTCATCAGCAAATGAAAGAAATTGAGCACCGATACCAAGGATTTTGGAACGAAGCTATTATGGGGGACTATATCTGGTTCCTGATAAGAGAAACAGACCCACAACAATATAAAAGAAAGACAAAAGCACATAATTATTATTAATTTGAAGGTTTTTATTTTTGTGTTTAGATATTTTTTTTTAAACTTTTTTATAATTAATTAATGTTGATATCCTTAGGATAATTTCTTGTACATATATCGAATTGTTTTTTAATTTAAAGTCATATATTTTTGTCACCCAACAAATTTTAATTTTTTTTGTAATAAAAAAGAAAAAACCTTACCATAGACAAAGTTGTGCATATGTCGAGCAAATTTTTGAAATTCATACCTTTACTCAATTGCGAATAAAAGCGAAACGCGTGCATCGATTTTCATGATCTTTGTCTCATTTTGCTCATAGGTTATGTGACTTTACGTAAAAGTAATAAGATTTGACATTTTTTTCATTTTGGATTTTTTATGGATTTTTTAAAAAAAAAATTTAAATCTTTAGGCAAAAAATAAGTTTTTTCCTTTATATATTCATTTTTAACTTGGAAACTGTTGCTTGTATAGGAAAACAATATATGAACAGATTAAGGGAATTGTAATTTTAAATTTTTTAAAATTTAATTCAATTAAATCGGGCTAGTGGTTCCCGAGTTATGCCGGACGAAACAAATTAACCAAAAAAAAAAAAAATTTAAATTTTTGAAATTCATACCTTTACTCAATTGCGAATAAAAGCGAAACGCGTGCATCGATTTTCATGATCTTTGTCTCATTTTACTCATAGGTTATGTGACTTTACGTAAAAGTAATAAGATTTGACATTTTTTTTAATTTTGGATTTTTTATGGATTTTTAAAAAAAAAAATTAAATCTTTAGGCAAAAAATAAGTTTTTTCCTTTATATATTCATTTTTAACTTGGAAACTGTTGCCTGTATAGGAAAACAATATATGAACAGGGAATTGTAATTTGTAAAAAAAATTTTTAAAATTTAAAAAAAAAAAAAATAAAACAAAAACAAAACGAAAAAAAAAAAATTATTGCGTTTTTCGAGCTCATGTCAAGGTTATCTACACAGAAAAAATTATCGCATCCGGAGTACATGATTTTTTTTTCATTTTGTTGAGTAGTGTAATTAGAGCGGAATTTTGGGTGCGTACTGTAGTAGAAACGGTAGACGTAGGAAAAAACGTAATGGAAAAAGAGGAGAAGCGATCTAGCACATCCTCAAAATGCTGGAAATAGTAGAAATGTACCTTTACAGGCATTTTTTCTACATCGGTTTCTTCGAAATTTTTAGTAGGAAAATTTGGCCAATGTTTTGATGAATCCTAGCCACCAGAGATCATTATTCACTAAAACCTGTGGATGAACACCTCTGCTTGCTATATCTGCTGGATTAGTTTCAGAGTCAACATGAAACCATCGGGAGGGATTAATAATCTGAATGATTTTGGACACTCTATTAGCGACAAACGTATTCCAGAAACATGGTGGTTTTGCCAGCAACGAGAACACAATCGTGGAATCGGTCTAGCACATCAAAGAATATTCTTGGATTTCAAATTGTGGAATGACATTGTCTATCATTTCAGCTAATAGGGCTGCGCAACATAACTCTAGTCTGGGGATCGATAAGGTCTTGATTGGAGACACTTTTGTCTTGGAGGTTATTAAGTGTGTGTAAACGGAGTTCTTGTGCACAACACGAATGTATATGGCGGCAGCATATGCTCTTTCAGAAGCATCGGAGAATCCATGGAATTGGACATCACATTCTGGAGCAAAGTTAATCCACCTTGGTATACTTATGCCATTTATATGAGAATAACTAGACTGAAATAGTTTCCAATGGTGAAGAGCTTCTGGTGAAATGATGGAATCCCAATCAGTTCGATCCATCCATATTCTCTGCATAATAATTTTCGCAAATATTATGATTGGAGCAAGCCATCCTGCAGGATCAAATAGCTTTGAAATTTGCGACAGGACTTCGCGTTTGGATGTTGAGAAATAAAATGCATCAGATCGAGCGTTCCAGCGAATACCTAATGTTTTTGCGGAACAATGGTTGTCAAATTCTAAAAAGTCAGCATAGAGTAAGTGGTGTGCAGGAAGATCTGCAAGGATACTTTTGGAATTAGCCGTCCACTTTCTCATAGCGAATCCGGCAGAGCCTAAAGCCTGGATGAGTTCATTTCTGGCCTTAACCGCTATGTCAATAGTATGGGCACCAACTAAAGCATCATCTACGTACATGGATTTCCTAAGAATTTGACTTGCTAAAGGATATATGTCCTGGACATCTTTTGCTAGTTGAAGCATTGTACGAATGGCGAGATATGGGGCGCAATTAACGCCAAATATTACAGTCTTGAGTTCATAATCCTGTATGGGCTCATGTGGACTTTTACGGAATAAAATACGTTGGAAAGGCGTTTGTGAAGGATTAACAAGTATTTGCCTATACATCTTTTGGATATCTCCATTAAAGACGTAACGGCATAAACGCCATTTCAATAAAAGGATTGTTAGACCATTCTGTAATACTGGGCCTGTGTGCAGGATATCATTTAAACTCAACCCATTTGACGTAACAGAAGATGCATTAAAAACTACCCGGACTTTGGTAGTCGTACTCTCGGGCTTGATTACCGCGTGGTGTGGTAAGTAATAGTGAGTTCGATTTTTTGAAGAAATGGGAGAATCTACAGGAACCATATGGTTAAGGGTAATATATTCATGAATAACATTGTCATATTCGTCCTTAGACTGTGGATTTTTAAGGAGACGACCTTCATTGCGGAAGAACTGAGCCATTGAGCTGGTTCTTGACTGACACAAACAGAATTTCTCCGGATATCCTTCCTTAAAATGAAGCGAAACAATATATCTCCCGCCGTCGTTTCTCTGAGTAGAACTCTCGTACAATTGTTCACACAATTTATCGGATTGGGACATTTCTGTGGAATATTCTCCAACTCCCAAAATCGTGAAATCTCTTTATCCATAGAGATTTCACAGAAGTTTTAATTTGACACCTTGTGAACTAATTACTTTTCAAGGCGACTATAAGTCGTGGCCAACCTTCCGTGACATGTTCAAGGCGGTATGCGTCAAAAATCCAAAACTGAGTCCAATTGAAAAGCTTTTTCACCTGAGTCAGAAGACGAAAGGGGAAGCTCATGATATTGTATCGAAAAGTCCTTTAACAAACGAGGGTTTCAAAATGGCATGGGACAACTTGTGTTCTCGCTTCGAAAACAAAAGAGTCCAAGTTAATGGCCAATTGAGGACATTGTTCAGTCTTCCAGCAATATCTTCTGAAACAGCGAGTTCCCTCAAGAAAATTCAGAGGGATATAAATTCATGCATGTCCACTCTAAAGCTTTACGGTATTAATGTCGAAAGTTGGAATCCTATTTTTGTGTTTCTGTGCTCAAATTGTCTCCCAGATTCGACTCTAACCTTGTGGGAACAGACATTGAATGATAAAACGTGTATACCTCAATGGTCTGATCTTGACGCGTTCTTAACGAATCGATACAGGACTCATGAGTCAGTATCTGAAATGAGATCTGCTAGTGAGAAAAAATCTGCTACGTCCAAATTTAAAAATTCACCCAAGCCAAAGAATGACACAGGCAATGTCCATACATTCCAAGCCAAGGTATGCAAAACGGAATGTCGACTTTGTCATAAAGAGTTCCATATCATTTGGAATTGCCCTCGTTTTATTAGCATGGATCCCAATCAAAGATATGCTGAAATAAAAGCCAGTAACTTGTGTTTGAACTGTTTCTCGAGTGCTCATGCTCTGAAGGGTTGTAGGAGTATTCATTTATGTAAGAAGTGTGGCAAACGTCACAATACCCTACTTCACAGGAATTTAGATACTTCCAGGAATACTTCACAGGCTTCTCCATCAACTAGTATCACTAAGCACCCTAGTTCAAGACCACTTTCGTCACCATTTGTTCCACAAAATAATTCGTCTCAATTACAGTCCACTACTTCTTCAAATGGTGTT